>JAPPVO010000016.1:55643409-56010099 GCA_030407325.1 Camellia japonica
ATTGGCATTGATATTTGTGGCAATAGGGGTGTAAAAATGGCCCGAAGCCCGCCCGCCCGCGGCCCGAGGTGGGCCTGGCTCGAACCCAACCCAGTACCTTAGGTCTAGGCCTGAACCTGGGCCTTCCATTTTTGGCCCGACCTGGCCCCAAAAATTTTGAGCCCTGCGGACGGCCCAACCTAGCCCACTCATCCAGCCCTCTCTATCAATAGTCAAATTTTGAAAAATAAAAATAAATAAAAAGATTGATCTTGTAAAAATAAAAAAAAAATAAAAACAAAAACAAAATAACATAATAGATAATAGTTAATAATTTATACAACTATCTGTAATTGAATTACAAGTACTGAAATAAAAATTTATATAATTAAATACATAACATTAATAATTTAAAAATAATTTTTTTATAATAGTTTATCCACCCCTAGGCTAACCATAGAAACAACAGAGGAGAGAGAGAGAAAGAGAGAGAGAAAAATGGAGTATGGGAGTTGAGTGGGCACTGTGGCTGCCAGTGCTATATAGCAACTGAAATAATGGAATGAGAGAGGAGAGAAAGAGAGAGAGATGAAGTGTAATAAAAAACCAACGGTTATAATAAAAAACCAACGACCAGTGCTATATACAAACCAACGGTAATAATTCAAATGATAATATATATATATATATATATATATATATATTATTTATAAATTTATTTCACTCTTTAAAACTACTATAAAATATA
The DNA here is from genome assembly GCA_030407325.1 of Camellia japonica. Lineage (NCBI taxonomy): Eukaryota > Viridiplantae > Streptophyta > Magnoliopsida > Ericales > Theaceae > Camellia > Camellia japonica. Next base: position 55,644,137 of record JAPPVO010000016.1, read on the forward strand.
AATATCTTTTATTTTTCAAAATAAATCTCACAACAAATAATTCTCTCTCTCTCTTAAACTCTCTTAAACTCTCTCAATCTCTCTTAAACTCTCAATCTCTCTCAACGCTCAATTAATTTTGAAGTATCATTCTTAAGTGACATTTGCAATTGTGCAACAAGAAACTTTTATCAGAAGAAGCTAATTTCTGTATCACATTCGTCAGTTGTTAACATTAATTAGTTTAATTAAATTTATTAGCTACTCATTTGTTTTATTAATTATTTGTGCACATATATTAATTATTATTTTTTACTGATTGTATTTACACATTATTTAAATTATTTGTTAATTCTTATATATTGTTTTACTTACATTATTATGGATCCTAATATTCCTAATGTTTATATCGATGTTGATACATACTACACAACATGAATCTGTTGATTATCCTTCTAATATCCCTCTTCCAACAGTTGGATCATCATCTAGGAGCAAAAGTAGTAGTGTTTGGAAACATTTTGAAAAAATATTTATAAATAATCTTGATAGTACAATTACATTTAAAGTAAAATGTAAATATTGTGTACATTTACTTAGTGTTGAATCTACATGGGTACTAGTCATCTAAAAAGGCATGCTAACAAATATTTACAAAGTCAATAACCTGATATTCGAAGTCAAATGCAACTAAGGGTTTTATCAACTGGTAATTTGCAAACATTTTCATATGATCCTATACGTGTACAAAATTATGTAGTTGATTATATTATTAAAAAAGAACAACTTTTTACTACTAGTGAATGTCCCGATTTTACCGAAATGATTCACGAAAGTTTTGCACCTCAATATCAAAGTTTTTCAAGAAATACTATTAAAAACAAGATTTTAAAGAAATTTGAGGATGTTAAAAATGAATTATTTGACATCTTTAAAAATTTGAATGAAAGAGTTTGTTTAACATCTGATTTTGTGGTCAAACAATGGTTTTAATATCAATGTATCACTGCACATTTTATTGATAATGATTGGAAATTAAATAAAAGAATTATTTCATTTAAGTTAGTTGAACTTCCATATACTGGTCATTCGCTTGGTGTAGAAATAAGAAATGTATTATATGAGTGGACTTTACAAAATAAAATATTTATGATTAGTTTAGATAATGCATCATATTATAATCAAATTGTAACCCATTTAAAATCAACTTTACAATTACTTGTTGATGGTGGTTTATTTCATGTTCGTTATTGTGCCCGTATTTTAAATTTGATTGTTAAAGAATCTATGCATGTATACGAGACCTCGGTACTTGTAATAAAAACTGCAGTTGTTACTATTATGTCTTCTGGTAATCGAATTTCGAAATATAGAAAAATTTATCAACAAGAAAATATGTCATTTAGAAATTTAATTTTAGATGTAGATAGTAGGATTCAACATATAATGTGTTAAAAATAGCTTGTAAATAAAGAAGAGCAATAGATTTATTTTTTGCAACAACATCAATAGGAGGAGTGCTAACTCCTACAGAATTTAATTGGCGCCAAGTAGCATTGTATAAAGATTTTTTAAAAATTTTCGATACTTCAACAAAATTATTTTCTTATATATATATTTCTACTTCACAATTTGTTTTTCATATGCTAGCAGAAATAATTAAAGTTTTCGTAAAATATATGGATAATGAATATTATGTAACCATTATTACTTCAATAAAAGAAAATTTTGATAAATATTTTGATCATTTGTCTCATCTATTAGGTTTAGCCATAATAATTTATTCTAGGTGTAAAGAAATTGGTTTACAAGAATTTTTAGAGCGTCTTTTTGATGATCAAACACAGTTTGCTCCTATTATGAAAACATGCAATAGATTATTTGAAAAATACAAGGCAACTAAATCTCTAAATACACCTACACACACTACACTAGCAGTCTCATCTTGAGACGAGAGATTAAGTGTTTTTTTAATAATAAAAAGTAGAAAAATATCTTAACATACGAGTGTAAGTAGTTCTAAACTACAACGTTATTTGGAAAGCCTGTTAGTAGATGATTCTGATGATTTTGACATTTTGGAATAGTAGAAACAAAATGAAACTATGTGACCTGTGGTTTCATAGATGACCCGTGATATACTAACTGTTTCTATTTCTACAGTTGCTTCAGAAAATAGCTTTTAGTGCAGGTGAACGGGTGCTGAGCGATTACCGGAGCAGGCTTTCACCCGAAATGGTTAAGGCACTGATGATATCCAGAGATCATATGCATGTGCTTACAAGAAAACAAAATTTTAGTAAAAATGAGCGAATTAAAAATGATTTGGATGACATATCCTTGGGTAACGCGATTGAAATGTCTGTCTTCTCTGATAATTGATCAACAAATTATTTTTTCCTATTTCATTTCATTTCATTTCTTTTTTTCTTTTTTTTGTATTAGATTATTGAAGTGGAGTATAATGCAAATGATTGGTAGGCTAGTACGTGCCAACCTAGTTGGGATGTACTTGACCTATAGTGATGTAATTACTCTACCATCATTAATAATCTACACCTAATTTATTTAATAATATCAATTTTGTAATATTTTATTTCATTTTGAAATAAAAATTATTCATTCAATAAATGTTATATAAATAATTTAATATTGTAATATTGAAACTTTCATTTTCATATATATAAAATTATTCATTTCGAAAGAAAAAAATTATATAATTGCATATTTTTTTAGTTATAAGTTCACAATTAAAAAAATATAAGTTGTACATAATTAAATTTAAATATCACCATAAAACATTACTAAACAAAATATCTCATTAATCTTAACTAAAATATTCTAGTATAATTTTTTTTTTTTATTCCTAATGTTAAAAAAAAGCCTGACAAGGCTCTGCCCGTGGCTCAGGCCCTAGGCCCAAGCTCAGACCCTAGGCCCTATTATGAGTGGACTTGGGCTTGGGCCTGGGCTTCACTTTTTAGTCTATGGACTGGCCCGACTTGGCCCACTAAAAAAACGGAAGACTGCAAAACTCACTTGGGCCAGTCCGAGTCGAAACCCAAATGGGTCGGGCCTGGCCAGGTGTCACACACCGACAATGCAGAAGCCTTGACAAATGTATGCAAGTGTGTGTGGCGCTAGTTAACTCTCTTCACTAGCCCACCAATAAAGCTCAAAAGGTTTGCAAAGACAAGCAAACACAATATTAGTTAAGTTGATGGGCCACAAGATTGAAGACAGGCCACAAAATAGCAAGCAACAAGCTAAAATTAAAGCAAGCAACGATTGAAAAGTTTTGCGTAATTTAAAGGCGAAACAAACTTTTCATTGATCAAAAGAAAGCATTACAATAGTTGAACAATGCACCAAAAGTGCTACAAAAGTTGCCTTACCATAAGCTAAGTTGGGGTACTTTAAAGGCATAAGTGGTATGGTTCAACACTTGGGTACCCCCTCCTTAATATAGCTTGTTAAGCCTTTCCTAGCTGGCAGGAGGAAACATCTACTATGTTTGAGGAGTCATAATGGATTTTTTAAAATTCTACAAAAAGAGAAAAATTACAACTCTTGGTCCCAAAACACCTTTAATACTAAGGTATTTACATAAAGATTCACAAGGCAAAAAGACTACATTTGACCCTCCAAAAGTTAGCCTAAAGTTGCTGTTTGGGCAGGCAAGTCATTGGTCTGCTATGGCTGAGTTGCTTCATGGCATGCCTTGGGCTATCTTGCACCATGCCTTGGGCCTTTGCTTGCACTTGCACCAACAACTTCTTGGTCATGATTTTAGCTCTTCGAAGGGCACAAATGAGTATGGCATCAAGGTGTTGACCCTTAGATGGGCGCACCTTGATAATCTCCCCCACTTGAACGGTCGATGCCCTCAACAACTTGGCCCAATAAGTATCAATCTCGTCTTGAAAGGCTGACAAGTCCGCCTCCCATTTCCAGCTGATTTCTTCATCTCTAAGGCCTCTCCATTTCATCAAGGATTACCTTTGTTTCTTCTTGGAAACCATTTTCACCGATCAGCCAAGATAGATTCAACAGACTTTTTCCCTACTTTGGCTGTGATGGTTTGGCATTTTAGCTCATTTCAGGTTGGATCTTCCTTGACTGGATAGTAAGGCTTCAAATAACTCACATAGAAAACCAGGTGTACTTTTAGCCAAGATGGAGCATCTATCTTGTAAGCACACTTGCCAATTCTCTTCAGAATAATGACCGGTCCCTCATACTTGCGCACTAGCCTTTTATCTCTTTCCCTCATGAACTTGCGTTGTTTAGGGTTGAGTTTGACAAGAACTTGATCCCCAATTCTAAACTCAAGTGGCCTCCTCTTTTCATCAACCCATTCTTCATTTTACTTGCTGCTTTTTCGAGATAGGCATGAGTAATGTCATGGTTCTTCTTCCATTTCTTAGCAAATTGGTAAGCCCTGGGTGACTTTCCTTCATAAGGTCCATCCACTGTGTGGGGCAACAGTGGCTGCTGGTCATTCAGTATCTCAAAAGCACTCTTGCTTGTAGAGCTACTCTTTTGAGAGTTAAAGCATAATTGTGCTACATCAAGAAGTTGCACCCAATTTCGTTGATTGGCATTGACAAAGTGGCACAAATACTCCTCGAGCTTATAGTTGAAGCGTTCTGTTTGTCCATCCGTCTCTAGATGGTAGCTTGATGAAGTATTAAGTTGTGACCCAAGAAGCTTGAATAACTCCGTCTAAAAGTTGCCAACAAAGCGCGAATCTCGGTCACTAACAATACTTTTAGGCACACCCCAATACTTAACAATGTGCTTGAAGAAGTTGGGCAGTCTCCTCCACTGAAACATACTTTGGGGCAGTAACAAAGGTGGCATATTTGGAGAACCGGTTCACAATAGTCAAGATAGTCCAGATATCTCCCACTTTAGGCAATCCAGTGATGAAGTCAAGTGATACACTTTCCCACGGACGTTTAGGCACGAGCAAGGTTTAAGCAAGCCTGCTTTCTTCTTATGCTTAACCTTGTCTTGCTGGCAAGTGAGACAAGTGCGGACATATTCTTTCACATTATCACGCATTTGGGGCCAATAATATCCTTGTTTCACCAAGGCCCATGTTCATACCTAACCCGGATGTCCTGCTCAAAGTGTATCATGGCACTCCCTAAGAAGTGTTTTTCTCAAATCACCAGCCATGGGTACAAATATGCGGTTGCCTGTTGTCATTAGAAGTCCATCTTACATCCAAAATTGGTGAGTCTTGCCCATCTTGACAAGGTTCATAAGATTCTCTGCCATAGCATCCTTGTCTAGATGAGCCTTGATTTTCTTCTTGATGCTGGTTGAAATGGAAGTAAGTGAACATACATGGTGGCACACGGTAAGCTCCGTCTTCCTACTTAGTGTATCAGCAACATGGTTGGTGGCACCAGCCTTGTATTCTAAGGCAAAATCAAACTCTGCCAATTTCTCTTGCCACCATGCTTGTCGTGTGCTTAGTTGGGCTGTGTTAAGAAATGGCTAACCATCGTGTTATCAATCTTTACAACAAACCGTAAGCCCAAGATGTAGTGTCTCCAAGTCCTCAGACAATGCACTATTGCAAGCAACTCTTTCTCATGAGCTGGATATCTCCGCTCGGCATCATTGAGCTTCCTACTCTCATAGGCAATTGGGTGACCATCCTGCAAAAGAACACCACCCAAAGCAAAATCAGATGCATCAGTTTGTATCTCAAAAGTTTTACCTAAGTTAGGTAGAGCAAGAACAGGGTCTTTTGACATGGCTTCTTTCAAGGCTTAAAAGGCTTGTTGGCACTCCTCTACCCAAACATATGGTTTGCCCTTATTTAGTAACTCTGTCAATGAGGAAACTAGTCTTGAGTAGCCTTCAACAAATTTGCGATAATAATTAGCTAACCCAAGGAATGACCGCAACTCCGAGACATTAGTAGATGGCTGCCACTCTTGAATAGCCTTGACCTTCTCTTGGTCCATTTTGATGTATCCACGCTCAACAATGTGCCCTAGGAACTTAATCCTCTCTTGGGCAAAAGAATACTTCTTTAGCTTGACGTAAAGCGTGTGCTCTCTCAAATTGGTAAGGGCCTTCTGAAGATGCTCCACGTGCTCTTCTAAAGTGGAGCTATAAATTACAATGTCATCTAAATATACTACCACGAATTGATCCAAATACTCTTGAAAACTTCATTCATCATGGTGCAGAATGTTGTTGGGGCATTGGTCAAGCCAAATGGCATGACAAGAAACTCATAAGAGCCATAACGAGTAACACAAGTAGTTTTAGGCTCGTCTCCCTCAGCAATTCTTACTTGTTAGTACCCCGATCGAAGATTTAGCTTTGTGAAATACCTCACTTTGCTCAATTGATCAAATGAATCTGCAATGAGAGGAAGTAGATACTTGTTCTTGATGGTCAGCTTGTTGAGTGCCTGATAATCCACACATAAGTGAAGACTACCACCATGCTTCTTTTGAAATAAGACAGGTGCACCGAATAGGGCCTTAGATGGCCTAATGAAGCCTGCTTCCAACAACTCTGTAAGCTGCTTCCTTAACTCATTCAACTCAGGAATAACCATTCTATATGGTGCACGAGCTGGTGGCTTTGTCCCTGGCACTAACTCGATAACATGATCCACACCTCGGTGTGGAGGCAATTGTTCAAACATAACATCTACAAATTGCCTTAAAACCTTCTTGATTACGGTTGGGACAAGAGTAGATTTGAGAGCTTCATTCAATCTCAATGCAGCAACCCAAGTTTGCTCACCATGCCTAATACCCCTTTTGAGTTACATGGCTGAGACAAACCGGTTACTGTTGTTGGTGGCCATAGTAGGAATGAGACATGGCTTATCCCCTATAACACACATACTATTAGAATAAGGCATGACTGCCGTCTTTGTGCTTCTCAAGAAATCCAACCCAAGGATGGCTTGGAAGTTATCTATGGGTACTACAGTGAAATCTACTTTTCCTTTCTAAGTGCTGACCTTCAAATGAATAGATTTTGCAACCCCATAGATAGGCTGCATTGCCGAGTTAACCGCCTTAATGCAGCTGCCATCATTCTCTAAAGATAGACAAAGTCTTTCAACTTCGGTCCCCACAACAAAATTGTGGGTGGCCCCTATGTCAATCAAAGCACGGAGGGACTTTTCATTAAGTTTTACATCCACAAACATCAAACCTTTGTTGGATGACTTGCTCTTGTTCAACTTGCCTGATGATTCCCCACTATGCATGGGTTTCTTTCCTTTACCTTCATCTTTGGACTCCATAAGTTGTTTAGGATCTGAATGTTTGTCCACTTTGCCACTCTTGGCATTCTTCTTAGGCTTCCCTGTAGAAGCCTTCTTCTCCATGGCATTCATCGTATAAAAGGCTCCCACTCTAGAGCCAGCTGCCTTAGAACCATTGCCACTTCGCCTAGACTGCACGTCTTCTTCCTCGCTATCATCATCACTTGGTTGAGAGACATGGTCAGACACAGTTGCTAGAGCATTCAAGACACGCTTTTGTGGACATTCAGATAACCGGTGTGGCCCATTGCATAAAAAACAAGAGATAGGGCCTTTTGCTTTGCTTGTAGAGAATTGTTGAGGAGCTTTTTCCTTGTCACCATAGCTCTTTTGTTGCCATTGTCCTCCACCCGAATGGGTTTTGGATATAGAAATGTTGGCTCCCTCATTCTTAGGTTTGCCATAGCCTTGGGACTTTCCATCTCCTTTACTCTTGTGCGGGGAACCACTATCCCGTTGCTTAGGTTCGGCGTAGTCCGTAAGGCACTCAGCTGCTACTTGTGCATGGGCTAAATCTTGTACTCTTTGCCTTTGAAATTCAACTCTGGCCCATGGCTTCAATCCCTCAAGAAAGAAGAAGAGCTTGTCTTTCTTTGACATGTCTTTGATGTCTAGCATAAGCTCAGAGAATTGTTTCACATAATCTCTTATAATGCCAGTGTGCTTGAGATCCCGCAAAGCACGCCGGACATTATACTCAACATTTTTGGGAAGAATTGGAGCTTAAGTTCATTCTTAAGTTGCTTCCAAGTCTCAATTATGTATAAGCCGCGTTGCATCTCATCATGTTTAGTCCGCCACCACAACTTGGCATCACCAGACAAATACATTATGGCCATAGAAATTCTTGTCTCCTCAGCATCGGCTTTCACAGCTTTGAAATATTGTTCCATATTAAAAAGAAAGTTATCTAACTCCTTGGTATCTCGGGCACCACCGTAGGCAGGGGGCTCGGGCACATGCGTCCTAGTGAATTCCATACCACCACTAGGTGCGTTGCCAAAGACACGGGTAAGAACACCAACCCGACCACTGAGGTCTTCAATCTCTAGCCTGAGTTCAATGACAACATTCTCAAAATCTTGTCCTTGAATAGAGCCATGAGTTTGCTCAAGATCATGAACCCATTGCTCAAGATTGGCCAATGAAGCTGCCATGGCTTCCATATTGTCCATACGCTACTCCAAGAGCTTAATTCTCTCCCTTTGCGTGGGTTGACGGTTGCCAGTAGCATCCACTTAGAAAGCCAATAATAGAGAAAGCCAAATGGACTAGGCTCTGATACCAACTGTCACACACCGGCAATGCAGCAGCCTTGACAAAGATATGCAAGTGTGTGTGGCGCTAGTTAACTTTCTTCACTAGCCCTCCAATAAAGCTCAAAAGGTTTGCAAAGACAAGCAAACACAATATTGGTTAAGTTGATGAGCCACAAGATTAGAGACAGGCCACAAAATAGCAAGCAACAAGCTAAAATTAAAGTACGCAACGATTGAAAAGTTTTGCACAATTTAAAGGGGAAACGAACTTTTCATTAATCAAAAGAAGGCATTACAATAGTTGAACAATGCACCAAAAGTGTTACAAAAGTTGCCTTACCATAAGCTAAGTTGGGGTACCTTAAAGGCACAAGTGGTTTGGTTCAACACTTGGGTACCCCCTCCTTATTATAACTTGTTAAGCCTTTTCCTAGCTGGCAGGAGGAAACATCCATTATGTTTGAGGAATCATAATAGATTTTTAAAAATTCTACAAAAAGAGAAAAATTATAACTCTTGGTCCCAAAACACCTTTAATACTAAGGTATTTACATAAAAATTTACAAGGCAAAAAGACTACATTTGATATTTCAAAAGTTAGCCTAAAGTTGTTGTTTGGGCAGGCAAATCATTGGTCTCCTGTGACTGGGTTGCTTCATAACATGCCTTGGGCTATCTTGCACCATGCCTTGCACCTTTGCTAACACTTACACTAACAACTTCTTAGATATGATTTTGGCTCTTCAAATGACACGAATGAGTATGGCATTAAGGTGTTATCCTTAGATGGGCGCACCTTGACACGGGCCATTATTACAAGCTAGATGGATTCTTAGAGTAGTCACCGATGAAACACGTTTCAAGAACCTCACATCAATGAGAGGGAAAGAATCGAATGTTTCTTTTTGCTATGAGCAATGCTACGTTTCAAGAAATTTTTTTCAGGAAAACGATCAGGAAAACGGAGGAGGAGGAGGAGCAGGAGGAGCAGGAGGGGAGGAGGAGGAACTGGAGGGGGCCATCAAAATGGAAGGAGGCAGAGGAGGAGGTGGGCAGAGGCGGAGGCGTGCGACGGCGGGGCTGGGCAGACGACCTGTTGGAAAATGGTTTTATATAGGCATAATTTTGAGCCCATTTTGGGTGGACCCCAAATACCTTTTGGGGTGGGTCCGAAGAGGTGAAGTGTTCCTTGCCGCGTGGCAAGTCACACGGTGAAGACGGAACGTCAAAACCATTTATGAGTGAATGGGTAGTTGACGTCGTTTTCGGGTCTAACATTAATTTTTATTTAGATAAAATTCTTTTGAATTTTTTCAATAAAAATTATTGTGGGAATTTAATTTAATTCTAAAATCAAATTTTAGGTTCCTAAGTGATTTCCTAAAATTTATACCTCTTACTTTATTTATTAAACTATTCAATTTGTTTAATATATATATATATATTCAATTAGTTTAATATATATATATATATATATTCAAATAGTTTATATAAATAAAGTTGCAACAGTGTGGAAAAGTTGGACAAATTCTCAAACTTCCACTAACGGACAAAAAGTTTGAATTTCTCAAACTTCCACTAACGGACAAAAGGTTTGAACATTATTGTTCAAAGAGGCAACGGTCAGTTTTCATGCTGCACCTGTTCGGCTGAGTCTGTTTTTGTCTATAAATAGAGTCTTATTCCAACAGTTCGTAGGATGAAAGATTGAGTCTGAAATTTGGTCTCTTTACTGTCCATTTCTTTTAGTGCATTATCCCTCATATTTAGTTTTAAGAATATATATTCAGAGAGTTAGAACACAGGTTTGGTTCACCGAACAAATTTATTTGAAGTGCTTCTATAAATTTGTGAAGATCATTGTATCCTGGGAGATAGACGTCATTCAACCGTAAGCACCGTAGCGGGGCGAATCTGTCTTAAGGACAGAGTGTCACACACTCGACTTGGTCTTGAAATTTATTTGGTTCAAGAAATAAATTCGGTATGTTATTTAAGTATTTTGTTTGAATTATTTCAGTTCATTTTATTTACACAGAAGGTTGTTCCAACAATCTTAAGACAGATTCGAATTATTCTGTTTACAGAATTTTTCGTTTGTTTCCTTTTTCTATTCTTCGTAAATAATTTCGAAAGAAAATTATTTTCTGTGAATTTACAAAATAATATTCTGGTTGGAAAAACAAATAGTTTATATGCTATTTGACAGATAGTAGTAATATACTGTCTCTTTTCTTTGACAACAACTAGTAGTACGATACTGGTGTCATTAACAATTCAGAATATATTTTTGTGAAATTTGTTCAGAAATTAATTTTGGGTTTTAGAAATTATTTTCTGAGTTTTCATTAATTAAAATTCTGTTTTCAGTATTTTAAGTATTGGAGTGTAACAAGAGATTTAAATATCTGTGTGAAATTAATTTGGTTAAATAAAATTTTATTTTTCCAAATTAATTGAAAAATAAAAGTTATATTTTTATTTCTTTTATTTATATAGAATTTAATTTCTTGTGTGGAATTAATTTGGTTAAATAAAATTTTATTTTATTTCCAAATTAATTGAAGAATAAAAGTTATATTCTTATTTCTTTTATTTTACAGAATTTAATTTTCTGTGTGGAATTATTTTGGTTAAATAAAATTTTTATTTTATTTCCAAATTAATTGAAAAATAAAAGTTATAGTTTTTATTTCTTTTATTTTCGGTGTGGAATTAATTTGTTTAAATAAAATTTTATTTTATTTTCAAATTAATTGGAAAATAAAAGTTACATTCTTGTTTCTTTTATTTTTACAGAATTTAATTCTGTGCATTTGGTTTAATTTTCTGTGTAGTGTAAATTCTAATTATAATTTTGTTTTATAAATTAGAATTGATGGCTATTGAAACAAATGCCCAAACAAGTACTACTGTGGTGGCTGCGATTGCACCAACCCCCTCTCCTGTGATGACAGTACCAGTAAATCACGGTGAAAAGCCAGAGAAGTTCTCAGGAACTGACTTTAAAAGATGGCAACAGAAAATGTTGTTCTATCTAACAACTCTGAACCTGGCTCGTTTCCTCCGTGAAGATGCTCCTATCCTGAAAGAGGATGAAACCGACAGGCAAGTGGTTGCTGCGGTTGATGCTTGGAAACATGCCGATTTCCTTTGCCGGAATTACGTCTTGAACGGACTTGACAACACATTATACAACGTCTACAGTCCAATCAAGACAGCAAAGGAACTTTGGGAATCGTTGGAGAAAAAGTACAAAACAGAAGATGCTGGCTCAAAGAAATTTGTGGTTGGCAGATTCCTGGATTTTGTAATGGTTGATTCAAAAACTGTGATCAGCCAAGCTCAAGATTTCCAACTCATTCTGCATGACATTCACGCAGAAGGTATGTCTCTCAGTGAATCCTTTCAAGTTGCAGCCTTAATTGAAAAATTACCCAAAGGCTGGAAGGAATTCAAGAACTACCTTAAACACAAGCGCAAAGAAATTTCTATGGATGAGTTAATTGTGCGTTTAAGGATTGAGGAGGACAACCGCAATTCTGATAAGCGGGCTGGTAAGAATCCTATGGAGTCTAAGGCAAATGTGATAGAACATGCTTCAAAAACCAAGAAACGTAAGTCTTCTGGAGAAAGTTCATCACAAGGCTCTAAAGGGGGGGATAATAAAAAGTACAAGTTTAATGGCAAATGTTACATCTGTGACAAAGAGGGACATCGGGCCAAAGATTGCCGTAGCAAAGGCAAAAGTAAGAAGAGAACAAGCAAGAAGCCTGCTCAAGCCCATATGACCGAAGTTGACAAAATTTCCAATGGTGTCGATGACATCAATCTTTCTGCAGTTGTTTCCGAGGCAAATCTTGTCGGAAATCCTAAAGAATGGTGGGTGGACACTGGTGCTACTCGTCATATTTGTGCCGACAAAAAGATGTTCACATCTTACTCTACAGTAGACAATGGTGAACAACTTTTTATGGGCAACTCCTCAACTTCCAAAGTTGAAGGACAAGGAAAGATTGTTCTCAAGATGACATCAGGAAAGGAACTCACTCTCAACAATGTGCTGCATGTACCGGACATTCGCAAGAATCTTATTTCCGGATCTTTGTTGAATAAGAATGGGTTTAAGCTAGTATTTGAGAGTGATAAATTTGTACTTACTAAGAATGGGATGTATGTAGGAAAAGGTTACATGTCTGATGGCCTTTTCAAGTTAAATGTAATGACTGTTGTACCCTCTGTTATTAATAATACTACATCTTCTTCTTACTTGCTTGAGTCTTCAAATTTATGGCATGGTAGACTAGGACATGTTAATTATGGATCTTTGCGTAGATTAATTAATATGGAATGTTTACCTAAGTTTGAAATTGATTCAAATCATAAATGTGAAATTTGTGTTGAGGCAAAATTAGCTAAAACTCCTTTTCATTCAATTGAAAGAAGTACGGAACCACTTGAATTAATTCATAGTGACATTTGTGATTTTAAATCAATTCAAACAAGAGGTGGAAAAAAATATGTAATCACTTTTATAGATGACTATACTAGATATAGTTATATTTATTTAATTCGAACCAAGGATGAAGCTTTGGAAACTTTCATTCAATATAAGAATGAAGTGGAAAATCAACTTGGTAAGAAAATCAAGAAACTTAGAAGTGATAGAGGTGGTGAATATGAATCACCTTTTGGTGAATTTTGTAAAGAACATGGAATAATTCATCAAACCACCGCTCCTTACTCACCTCAGCAAAATGGAATTGCTGAAAGGAAAAATAGAACTTTAAAAGAAATGATGAATGCCATGTTAATCAGTTCTGGATTACCTCAGAACTTGTGGGGGAAGCAATACTTTCTGCTAATTATATTTTAAATAAAATACCCCGAAAGAAAGTAAATCAAACACCTTATGAATTGTGGCATGGAAGAGTACCATCCTACAAATACTTAAAAGTGTGGGGGTGTTTGGCTAAAGTGGCTATTCCTAGTCCTAAAAAGACTAAGATAGGTCCTAAGACCATTGATTGCATTTTCATTGGTTATGCCAAGAATAGTAGTGCATATCGGTTTTTGATTCATAAATCAGAACATTCCGAAATGCATGTAAATACTATTATTGAGTCTCGGAATGCATCATTCTTTGAACATGTATTTCCAAAGAAGACTGGACAAGAGACTAGTAACAATAAAAGATCTCATGATGCCATTACTAGCCAGGATCAAGAACATGATCAAGAACAAGAGTTAGATCAAAATGAGGAAGAGGAACTTAGGCGTAGTAAACGTGCTAGAACCTCAAAATCTTTTGGTCCAGATTTTCTAACATATTTGTTAGAAAATGAGCCTTTAACTTTTAAAGAGGCTATGTCCAGTCCTGAAGCTCCTTTATGGAAAGAAGCTGTCAACAGTGAAGTTGAATCCATCTTGCAAAATCACACTTGGGAATTAGTGACTTGCCACCAGGTTGTAAACCTCTTGGGTACAAGTGGATTTTCAAAAGAAAATTAAAAGCGGATGGATCAATAGACAAATACAAGGCAAGACTTGTAGTCAAAGGTTTTAGACAAAAAGAAGGTCTAGATTACTTTGACACATACTCACCGGTTACTAGAATAACATCCATTAGAATGCTAATTGCCATAGCATCTCTATACAATCTAGAAATTCATCAAATGGATGTTAAAACCGCTTTCTTAAATGGTGAGTTAAATGAAGAAATTTACATGGAACAACCAGAAGGGTTTTCTGTTCCAGGGAAAGAAAAGAAAGTGTGTAAATTGGTTAAATCATTATATGGTTTAAAACAAGCGCCAAAGCAATGGCATGAGAAATTTGACAAGGCAATGATGTCAAATGGTTTTAAAATTAATGAGTGTGACAAATGTGTTTACATTAAAAACACAGACAAGGTTATGTCCTTGTATGTCTTTATGTAGATGATATGCTCATCATAGGTAGTAATAATGACATGATTAAAACTACAAAGAAAATGTTGAATAAACATTTTGACATGAAGGACATGGGCATTGCTGATGTAATTCTTGGTATGAAAATTACCAAAACATCAGAAGGTTATACTTTGTCACAATCTCATTACATTGAGAAAATACTTGACAAATTCAGCAAAGATGATGATCATCTTGCTAGAACTCCTGTAGATGTTAATTTGTATCTTTCTAAGAATATACAGGAAAGTATTTCTCAATTAGAGTATGCCCAAATTATTGGAAGCTTAATGTACTTGATGAACTGCACTCGCCCAGATATAGCTTATGCAGTAAGTAAATTAAGTAGATATACGAGTAATCCGGGAGTAGAACACTGGAAAGCAATTATAAGGGTTCTAAGATATCTCCGATTCACTCGTAATATTGGGCTAAATTATACTAGATATCCAGCAGTACTTGAAGGATACTGTGATGCAAATTGGATATCGATACTAGAGACTCGAAGTCCACCAGTGGGTATGTCTTTACTCTTGGTGGGGCGGCTGTATCTTGGAAATCTTCCAAACAGACTTGTATTGCTAGGTCTACTATGGAATCTGAATTCATAGCTTTAGACAAAGCAGGGGAAGAGGCAGAATGGCTTCGCCACTTCCTTGAAGATATTCCAATTTGGCCAAAACGGTGCCTGCTATATGCATACATTGCGATAGTCAATCAGCTATAGGTAGAGCACAGAGTCATATGTATAACGGTAAGTCACGACACATTCGTCGTCGACATAACACCGTAAGACAACTACTCTCTAATGGAATTATTTCCATAGAATATGTTAAATCTAAAGACAACATAGCGGATCCACTAACCAAAGGGTTAGTAAGAGAGTTAGTTGAGAATTCATCGAGGGGAATGGGATTTAAGCCTATTAATAAGAGTTACCACAACGGCAACCCAACCTAGTTGAGTGGAGATCCCAAGATCTAGGTTCAAAGGGACAACCGAGTTGTGAATGACTCAGAAGGATCACTGGGGAGTCTAACTCCTACCCATTTCTATGATGAAATAGTGATGTCTGCAGCGTTAAAGGTTAAGTAAAATTTTAATGATTTTTATATCTAGGTAAACCTAGTGGAGTATGGCAGGATACTCTTCATAAGAATCACCTATGTGAGTGTGAACTGGGCCGGTTCTGTGAGATTTGTGAAGGGCTACAATTCTCTAGAGCACTCATGAAAACCAGGTTGTTCAGGGCCAAAATGAACACAATAGTGAGAACTAAACTGTGTCTGGGAATATACTGTGTGAGTTCTATTGTCTTGGTTTACACAAACGGCTGAACAGTTCAAGACATCATGTTCACTGGTTAGCTAGTAAATCCGATAGTGTCTCACAAGGGAAGGTTCAAAGCCAAAAGCTACCTATCCTTTGCAGAATATTTTCAATTTCTGTACTCTCTGTAATTAGATCATGTTGTTGCATTTTCTCTCCGTCAAATTCCATTCATGTGGGGGATTGTTGGAAAATGGTTTTATATAGGCATAATTTTGAGCCCATTTTGGGTGGACCCCAAACACCTTTTGGGGTGGGTCCGAAGAGGTGAAGTGTTCCTTGCCGCGTGGCAAGTCACACGGTGAAGACGGAACGTCAAAACCATTTATGAGTGAATGGGTAGTTGACGTCGTTTTCGGGTCTAACATTAATTTTTATTTAGATAAAATTCTTTTGAATTTTTTCAATAAAAATTATTGTGGGAATTTAATTTAATTCTAAAATCAAATTTTAGGTTCCTAAGTGATTTCCTAAAATTTATACCTCTTACTTTATTTATTAAACTATTCAATTTGTTTAATATATATATATATATTCAATTAGTTTAATATATATAATATATATATATTCAAATAGTTTATATAAATAAAGTTGCAACAGTGTGGAAAAGTTGGACAAATTCTCAAACTTCCACTAACGGACAAAAAGTTTGAATTTCTCAAACTTCCACTAACGGACAAAAGGTTTGAACATTATTGTTCAAAGAGGCAACGGTCAGTTTTCATGCTGCACCTGTTCGGCTGAGTCTGTTTTTGTCTATAAATAGAGTCTTATTCCAACAGTTCGTAGGATGAAAGATTGAGTCTGAAATTTGGTCTCTTTACTGTCCATTTCTTTTAGTGCATTATCCCTCATATTTAGTTTTAAGAATATATATTCAGAGAGTTAGAACACAGGTTTGGTTCACCGAACAAATTTATTTGAAGTGCTTCTATAAATTTGTGAAGATCATTGTATCCTGGGAGATAGACGCCATTCAACCGTAAGCACCGTAGCGGGGCGAATCTGTCTTAAGGACAGAGTGTCACACACTCGACTTGGTCTTGAAATTTATTTGGTTCAAGAAATAAATTCGGTATGTTATTTAAGTATTTTGTTTGAATTATTTCAGTTCATTTTAGTTACACAGAAGGTTGTTCCAACACGACCGACGGCGGCTGCGACGATCGGCCTCCTCCTCCTCCTCCTCCTCCTCTTTCCTTCCTCCTCCTCGTCCTCCTCCATTTTCCAGATGATTTTCTTGAAAAAAAATTCCTGAAGCTTAGCATTTTTGTTCTGCTATTGTTTTTCGTCGTCTTCGTCTTTCACTGCTGTTTATTCCAAAAAATAAAATAAAATAAAAAAATTGCGATGCAGTGCAGTGTAGTGCAGTGGTGACACAAAATCACGGGCTTTGCAAAAACTAACTTTATCATCATCGAATTCTCTACCAGCAATTAGGATTTCTGATCACAACTTCGCTTTCAATCTCACCACAACAGTGTTGAATTCCTTCGATAACCCCCTCTTCATTGTTATTTCAGATTTAATGTTTCCCTCCTACTTGTTTGGTGGAAAAGGTAAAATCCCAATCTTCTTTTAGACTTGATATTTCTTTTCCCCTCAAGCAAGCAAAATTTTAATTTTCTTTTCTCCTTGTTTCTTGGCAACCAAACACAACAACTACTGAAACCCTTGCCCAATTTGTTTCTGCGGATTCAAAATCCCGACAAATGGCTTTTGCCCACGGATTTCCTGCTCTCACCAACATGGGAATTACCTATATGAGTTCGCCCCAACGGTATCATCTTTTCGTTTCTCAGTTTCATCGAAAACTTACTGTTCAATCTTGTTCTTGGGTTTCAGTTACAATCCATAACATCCAAAACCCTAGGTTTGTTGTTCCTAAACAGGGTAAAGTTCGAGATTTAAGGTTGTTCAAGTCGGTGGAGTTGGATAGGTTTTTAACTAGTGATGATGAAGCTGAAGTGAGTGAGGGCTTTTTCGAAGCAATTGAGGAATTAGAGAGAATGACGAGGGAGCCCTCAGACGTTCTTGAAGAAATGAATGACCGGCTCTCTACCCGCGAATTGCAACTTGTATTGGTGTGCTTATCTCACAAGGGGAGAGACTCTTGGTGTGCATTGGAGGTGTTTGAGTGGCTTCGTAAGGAAAATCGTGTCGATAATGAGACTATGGAGCTTATGGTTTCGCTAATGTGTTCGTGGTTTAAGAAGTTGATTGAAAGCAAACATGATGTTGTTGATGTGGTTGACCTTCTTGTGGATATGAATTGTGTTGGTTTGAAGCCAAATTTTAGTATGATTGAGAAGGTGATATGTTTGTATTGGGACATGGGGAAGAATGACAGGGTGGTTTTGTTTGTGAAAGAGGTTCTCAGACGGGAGATTGCTTACCGGGAGGATGGCATGGAAGTACATAAGGGAGGACCCACTGGTTATCTTGCTTGGAAGATGATGGTAAGGTTCTTTTAATCATATTTCTCAATTCATCATGTTGTTATTTTATTTTGTTATCTGATTTAGGTTGCCTATTGTTTGATAGGTTTGCTAACTGAACATGTTTTTCAAATTTGTACTTCGAATTTTTGTTTCATGCCAAGTATATGTTGTCATGTTTCTATGCTCTACATTTTTATTGGAGGAAGTGGTCTTAGTTATTGTGTTGATTTTGATGTACATTTTTCGTATGTGGGATACCATTTCATCTTGCTGTGGATTATAGAATAATGAACTTATTGTATGCCATATTAGGATAATGAATTTTTATATATATATACATATATATATTTGATGTTACTTTACTTAATATTGTTATGCTGGATTTTTTACTTTAATGTTTTCTTTCTCTGAAAACTATATGGCATATGCACATGCACGTACATATTTTTGTGATTCATTTATTTATAAATCTCTTAGGTATAACATGGGTATAGCTCAAGTATGACATGGGCATGTATTGGGAACTTTTGTGGGTACATCTAGGCATAAATGTAAATTTTTTTAAAAATACAAGGGTACTTGAATAAACATATTATTGTGTCTGTTTTAAAACTCCAAAAATAAAGAGTATTTTTGCAAATATCACAAAGTTCAGAGAACACTTGGGATTCTCTTCAGCCTTTACCATGGTTTTAAATAATGGTATTATAATATGTATCAGTATCAATGATACGGTCCAAAATTCAAATACGATACATAATGGCCTATATTTAAAACCCTGGTCTTTGTAGAATGAGCAATTGTATCTCTCTTTTTCAATTCAGCTATACTCTCTCTCTCTCTCTCTATCTCTCTCTCTCAATGGAGATACTCTCTCCTCTCTCCTCTCTCTCTCTCTTGATTGGCATTTAAGTTTAACTCTAGTTTGTACCTTGCTTTAACTACTTGTTGCATTTGATTGCTAATTGTTATATATCATGCATTACTACAATTAAAAAAAATTAAATTAAATTAATGAACATCAATTATACTTATGTTGTATTGTTTTTCTTTTTCTTTTTTTTTTTTTTTTTTTTTTTTTTTTTTTCAGTGTACCTCTACCAATATTCTTACATGTATCTATGCTTCATAACTTGTGAATGACAGCAGAAATGCTTATGAGTACTATGCTAGTTATCTTCTTGAAGTTATCTTTCATGAAATCTGGCAGCCATTTGACTTGATTGCATTTCCAGACTATCTTAATTGATTTCCTGTACTTTGCCTCTAATTGGGTCTATCACTACCTTCTTGCAAGTATAATCTTATTTAATTTGGTTTTTTCTTTTATCTTACCATTCATCCATCTGGACATCATTATCTTAATCAGGCTGGTTTTGTTGTCAATTTAGAAATGTTACATGAAGAAAATGTTGCATAAAGTATCTGATTCCAATGTGTTTTGACATGCTTGCGGTAGGAGACATACAAGACAAGCCCATTATCAGAGTAAATCCATCCATAATGTCTTACAAAGAGGCATACTTTCTTAGTTCTTTGCAAGGTTCCATGCATCAGTTCTCAATCATTTCAGTTCAGCATGGATATTTCAGAATGAATGAAGCACCCATTTTGTGAATCTTATGTTACACGGACCCTTAATTTTTAGTAACATAAAAAGTATCATTAGAGAGTTTGACAATCAACTCCGTCCTAAGATTTGAAATTTGTTATGAAATTGGAGGTAGTTCAAGAACGAACTTAACTATATGCCCCTTAAAATACACAAATAATCTGGAAAAAATGTTATTTTTTCCTTAGCTTTCTTACACGTTAAAGTGTGTTTGCTCAGAACCCAATTTGCGAGTAATTATCCAAGTTTATTATTGTATGTTTTTAGTTTTTAACTTTTTATATATCAAAGTATGGCGACTCTAGTTAAATCCAATGTAGGAAAATTGATAGAGAAAGGGAGAGAGACTAAATATGTATATTTTGATATATTGATTGATGATTGAGATGTATTACAATGGAGAGAATGAACTCTCTTTTATAGAGAGAATGGGATACAATGGAGTAATAAAATTAGTGGAGCACTAAACTAAATTAATGGAGCATTAACCTAAATGGAGCATTAACCTAAATGGAGTAGGTATAATGGTAATGGATCACTAACTATGGTGCACTAACTATAGTGGAGTAGGTGTAGGAATTGTCACTAACTATAGTGGAGTAGGTGTAGGAGTAGGTGTAGGAATTGCACTAACTATAGTGGAGTAGGTGTAGGAATTGTTACATTCAACATCCAAATTATTTAGCTGCTAAAATCCACACACATTTCAAATATAAAATACAAATATCTTATTATATTACAGAAGCACATGTAGGTGCCTTCTTTATGTAGCACTCTAAGAGATCTTTAGGTATTGCCTGGAAAACCATTTTACCAGATCTCGGTGGTTCGTAGTCTAGCTCATACATGAAAATATGATGACATTTCATGCATGAAAATGTGTTATGCATCACATATTATTGTGTGCAGATAGAGTTATTCTGTAGAATGGTTTTCATGAGGCAACCAAGACGAAATGAAAAAAAAAAAAAATGATCCCCTTATGCTCAACTCAAGCTGAGGATGCTAAAAGTTCTTTTGGCGTAGCTCTGAATTATGACAAGCTGAGTTAGCTTTACTTCATTGGTTAACGTAGCTTGATAGGCACATCAATTTTTGGCTTATGTTGCAGTCAATCTTACATTTATGTTTAGAGAGTTTTTTTTTTCTTAATCTGATAATAACTGTGAAAAATGTGTTGTGTCAGGCAAACGGTAAATACCGGGATGCAGCCAACTTAGTGATTGACCTTAGAGAATTTGGGTTGAGGCCAGAGATCTACTGCTACGTAATGGCTATGACAGCCATGGTGAAAGAGCTGAACAAATTGGCAAAAGCCTTGTGCAACTTAAAAGGTTTCAGAAGTCTGGTTTGATTGCTCAACTGGATTCAGAAAACGTAGAGCGTATTGAGGAGTATCAATCAGATCTTCTATCTGATGGAGTACGCTTATCCAATTGGGTGATTCAAGAAGGAGGCTCATTGCTTTA
Organism: Camellia japonica; assembly: GCA_030407325.1. Taxonomy (NCBI): domain Eukaryota; kingdom Viridiplantae; phylum Streptophyta; class Magnoliopsida; order Ericales; family Theaceae; genus Camellia; species Camellia japonica. The sequence goes on from JAPPVO010000016.1 coordinate 55,665,486, forward strand.
CGGATGGTTCACGAGAGGCTTCTCGCCATGTACATTTGTGCTGGTCGTGGACTTGAGGCCGAAAGACAGTTGTGGGCAATGAAGCTTGTGGGTAAGGAGGCTGATGGGGATCTTTATGTCATTGTTTTAGCCATCTGTGCTTCCCAAAAGGAGGCCGGTCCTATTGCACAATTGATGTCTAGAATGGGGGTCGCGAGTTCTGAACGTTAGAAGAAAACATTATCGTGGTTGTTGAGAGGGTACATCAAAGGTGGTCATTTCGACGATGCTGCAGGAACAATGATTAAAATGCTGGACTGTGGTTTATGTCCTGAGTTTTTGGACAGGGAAGCTTTGTTGCAGGGACTAAGAAAAACGATTCGACAGTCAGGACATTTGAAGACTTATCTCAAGCTATGCAAGTGCCTTTCTGATGAAAATCTAACTGGGCCTTGTCTCATTTATCTGCACTTGACGAATTATAAGCTTTGGATAATTAAAATGCTTTGAATGAACCTTTTATCTACGCGAAGAAGTCTAGATATTATGGCAATTCTGTTCTCTGTAACAATTTTTTGTACATATGTTGTGTGTAGTTTGGGTGGCTCTGAGAGCAGTACAATAATGTTGGGTGGAGCAATTCTTTGAGGCAGACTTAACTGTGAAGTTCAGAAATGCATTTCGGGTATTTTGCTCCCAAAGTTCAAATAATTGTATATATGATGGATGCTGTAAACATAATCAACAACTTTTCACACAACGAAATAAAGAGGATGTATATGCGTGCTACAGGTACGTTCTTACTGTTTTCTTATTCCATTTTGCGTTGGATTTTTATTTTGTTTAAATGTATATTCTCGAGCTCATTCATGAGTTGTTTATCAATCTTTTAAATCAACTTTAGGTGTGATTTCGTGTGTATTGCTATTATGGTATTTCTTATATTGAGAAATCCCAATTTAAGCCTAGATTGATAAAAACCAGAAAAGGGGTGAGAAGGGTATTTTTATTTTTCAGTTGAATTGACCCTTGATTGCATCTAGTGTTACTAATTTGTTTTCTTCAATACATTGAGTACTAGACGAAAAAACCTTATGATTCTAAAACCGCCTGAACTTGTCAATCATAGAACCACTGTGATCCAAAAAAATCCTGAAAAGTACAAGATCAATGTTGTTATTGACTCGATATAGGAAATATTAGTATCAGAGCTTTGAGTGTGCCGATAACTGGATAGAAATAACTATTTGTCTGTGAACTCAAAAACAGCTTGGATCTAGGATTGGTTGTTTTTATCTTCTAGTTTATTTTGTATGGCACATGCAAGTACCAAAACACGGGTGTACATGGATTGGCTTGGTCCGGTTTTAGAGTAATTTAGGAACCGAACCATTTTTTACGGTTCTAGAAGATTAGAACTGTAACCAAATAGTTAACCTATGGAACCGGAATCGGACCAGAACTAGAACCAAACCACAAAAATCGGTTTGGTTCGGTTTGATTTACGGTTTGAGAAATTTTATATAACAATAAATGTAATATGTATTTTACGTTAGTAAACAAATTAATAATAATTAGTTTGGTTAAATTGGTAAGAGTTTATTGATTTCGCACTGATGGCTAGTATTCAAATCTTGTAAGAAACATTTTATATTTTAATTTTTTATATACAAAAATAAAATAACAATAAATAAATATGTCATGGTCTAAGCCGGTTCGGAATCATGACCAAAGCCTTAGAACCGGATTGATTTGAACAATTTTACCATTTTTAAAAGCAGAATCAAAATCAGAGTTAAAATTAGACTAAACTAATAATTTAAATTGAATTAAATCGATTTACTGACCTTTTTTTTTTTGTTTTTAAATTTTTAAACACCCCTACCAAAACTAGTTGGACAACTAGTTGTTTGAATGTTGGAGCCACTCAATTCACATTTGATATGCATTATTATGGTCCTTACATATTTTGTTTTTTTTTTGTGGGGGGGGTGGGTGTGAAGGTGAAGTTTGATGGTCTTAATTCTGATCCGCATTTATTTTCAAGCTAAGTTTATTTTGGACTATTTTAAGAATATGGTTAAGAATCATTTTTTAGTTTTTAATTTATTTTGAATCACATTATTTTTCATATTTTTTACACTTTTTTTAAAATAAGTTTAAACAAATCAAAAAAATAATTTTTACCAATCTTCCCAGAATAACTTCACCCTATGATTACATGGACTTTGGAACTAGTGACAGATGCGAGTTGCATATTTGAACATCAAATTCATTAAATTTCAAATTTAAAGGTATGAAAATTTGGCAAAAAGGCTCATATTTTTTTTTTTGTTTTTTAATATATTATGTGATAAATTATTGTTAGATGCTAAGATTTATCAAAAAAAAAAATATATATATATATTGTTAGATGCCAAGAAGTAAGGACAAGGACATGAAATGGACACGTCAATACAAATATTTAAAAAAAAATGCAAAGATGACATGTGAACGACTCGCACAAAATATATAATTTTATATATTTATTATGTTATATATATGAATATATCATTCAAAAATAATAAAAAAATGCGACATAATATTACCTTTTGTAAATTCACATTTTTTTAAAACCTTTTACCTAAGATTTTTTTTTGTTCAAACTTAATAGTTAGTTTCATGTGTGCCTCCCCCGAGTGTCTAATATGTGTTAGGAAGTGTCTAAAAAATGTCAATGTCTATACACAGATATGACACGAATATGTCACAATTTTAGAAGTGTCTGTACTTTATGTTAGAAATGGTTAGAAAATTTGGATAAAATCAGAATTTTTTTGCTAAGTTTGGTTTAATATTTAGGTGGGACCCATGCGTTGATTTTCGCGGGTCAAAGTGGCAACGCGTTCTATGCCGCGTTGTGATTCACGTGGTATATTTGGTTGCTTAAAACCATTATCGAGTGAATGAGAAATTGAAGCTAAAGTATGCTCCATGGAAATGGAGTTTTGGTGGAAAAACCTTAAAGGTTTGAATAAGGTTTGTTCCACATTGATTTGGTGGGAAGGTTTGAATGAGTTTATAAGGCATGGCATTGGAACTTGGGGTGTGCCCCAAGGGGTACCCAAGTTTTGTAGAGAGGGAGGTTATGGGTAAAATGGGCTAGACCCATTGGACCCAAAATCACCACACACGCGCGTGCGGCCGCCGTCGTTCGTCCAGGTTAGGCTGGGGGGCTTGGGCGCAGGTGAAAATTCATTCTGAATTTCTGTCCAATTTAAAATTCAAATTGTTGCACCTCTTCACAGACAGATCCGAATCTGTCCAGATTCAAACCCAAAACCGAATTTGTTTTGTTCAAATTCAAATCCACCCGAATTTCAAACCAAACAGTGCCTTAAACATATTTGTATCTGTTTAATTCAAATTGAAGCCATCAATCCATCTATAAATAGACTAGCCTTCATTTGTTATCAGATTCACAAATTTTCGTCCATAAAAATTCTGCATTCATACTCTTCATTTTGCTGCATTATTTTCTTATGAGAGAGAGTATAAAACACTTAGTGTGTTCGTTGTACAAATATATTGTAGTGCTGCATATATTTGTTATTGATCATTTCATCCTGGGAGATAGACGTCCATATTCTGAAAGCACCGTGGAGAGGACGAATCTGTCTTAAGGACACAGTGTCAAACACTGGACTTGATCAGAATAATATTCAAGATATTAATCAAGTAAGTTATTTATTTATTTTTTGGTTTTATTATTTATTTAAATCAGATTTTAATTTTGTTTTTGTAACAAAATAAAATATGTTTTTATTTATTTAATTCTTTTTCTAGTTTGATTTTTGTAATCAAACATTCATTCTCTTTTCCTATATTTCTTTTATATTCTATTCGAATTTTAGTACCCAAACAGAATTAATTAATTTAAATACAGTGAAGATTGTCCAACAATCTTAAGACATAGTTATTTTTTTGGTGTCTTCATTGTATTTAATTTTCTGTGTAATCAAAGTGATATTCAGGTTGGAAAATACAAATAGTATTATAAACTATTTGATAGATAGTAGTAATATACTGTCTATTTTCTTTGACAACTAGTAGTAATATACTGGTGTCATTAACAATTGCAGAATATTATTTGATGTTACAGAAAATTATTGTGGTATTTTATTTTCTAGTTTTAGTAATAAGGAAAATAAAATTATTTTGTGTTATAATTTATTTTATGGTTTTAGTAACTAGAAAATTAATTTTGGTTCTCAGAAAGAATTTCCGAATTTTCTTTAATTAAAATTCTTGTCTCTTTTATTTTTTACAAAATTAAATTCTTTATTTATGTTGTAATTTTTTGTATAGTTATGTAACTTTGTGTCTCGGTCACAATCTGTTAATTTTTTACGTGACTTACGGTTTCGTTTTGAAGGCCGCTTAATGTTTTGAACCCTTTGTGAAAAGGGTGTTAATTCTTTTGACTTTATCATAGTTCATCGTGAGTATACATGGAAGAATTTGTTTCTGGAGTAAAATATTTAGTTTTACAAACTAATTATATTAATATGGGAGTGTATCTCTTGCATTAGATGAGATAATGTAATTTTCTTTTGTCACAAATATTTGATTGTATCTCTTACAATCAAATGGGTTTTTTGAATTGTTTGATTCATTGGGAAAATTTTTATGAAGATATAATTTTGTCAAAACATTAATTCTGATTTGTATAGTCATAATTATTTTGGATTTTTCATTTGAAATTTATGAATCATAATTTGAAATTTATGAATCAAGCACATCATAGATAACAAATAATGAATGCCATGTTACTAAGTTCAGGCTTACCACAGAACTTGTGGGGGGAAGCAATATTGTCTGCTAATTATGTTCTTAACAGAATACCCCACAAGAAACCAATAGCACTCCTTATGAATTGTGGAAAGGTCGACCGCCTTCCTACAAATACTTAAAAGTGTGGGGGTGTTTGGCAAAAGTTGAAGTTCCTGTTCCTGTTCCTAAAAAGACTAAGATTGGACCAAAAATAGTAGATTGTGTGTTTATTGGTTATACTCAGAATAGTAGTGCATATCGGTTTCTGACTTATAAATCAGAAATACCTGATATAAATGTGAACACTATTATAGAGTCAAGGAATGTTGTGTTTTTTGAACATGTCTTTCCTTACAAGAAAGGACAGGAGTTAAGTTCACAGAAAAGAACTTATGATTGTACACAAAGTCAAGAGACCAATAACAATCAAACACAAGAGACTAGTAATGGTCTCGACCAACAGGATTTAACTGATGATGGACCAAGACGAAGTAAAAGAGCGAGAACATCAAAATCATTTGGTCCAGATTTTCTGACATACTTGTTAGAAAATGAACCTCAAAGCTTTAAGGAAGCAATGACAGGTCCTAAAGCACCTTTGTGGAAAGAGGCTGTTAATAATGAAATTGAATCCATTATGCAAAATCATACTTAGGAATTGGTGGATTTTCTACCAGGTTTTAAACCTCTTGAATATAAGTGGATATTCAAGAGAAAAATGAAAGCAGATGGTTCAATAGACAAGTATAAAACAAGACTTGTAGTAAAAGGTAGTATAAAGCAAGACTTGTAGTAAAAGGTTACAGACAAAAAGAAGGTCTGGACTATTTTGACATATATTCCCCTGTGACTAGAATAACATCTATTCGCATGCTTATTGCTATAGCAGCGTTGTTTAATTTAGAGATACATCAAATGGATGTTAAGACAGCTTTCTTAAACGGTAATCTAAATGAAGAGATCTATATGGAGCAACCCGAAGGGTTTGTAGTGTCGGGGCAAGAAAAGAAGGTTTGTCGGCTTGTAAAATCTCTTTATGGATTAAAACAAGCACCTAAGCAATGGCATGAAAAATTTGATCATGCAATGCTTACTAATGGGTTTAAGATAAATGAATATGATAAATGCGTCTATGTTAAAAACACTGACCAAGGATATGTCATAGTTTGTCTTTATGTGGATGACATGCTTATCATTGGAAGCAGTCAAAACATGATCAAATTAACTAAGCAAATGCTTAACAAAAGATTTGATATGAAAGATATGGGGGTCGCAGATGTTATATTAGGAATGAAAATTACTAAAACATCTGACGGATATACATTATCTCAATCTCATTATATTGAGAAAATTCTTGATAAATTTATTAAGGATGATTTGAATGTAGCTAGAACACCTGTAGACATCAGTCTTTATTTATCGAAAAATAAAGGTGATGCAGTGTCTCAGTTAAAATACTCCAAAATCATTGGAAGCCTAATGTACCTAATGAATTGTACTCGTCTTGATATAGCTTATGCTATCAGTAAATTGAGTAGGTACACTAGTAACCTTGGATAAGATCATTGGAAGACGATCATTCGGGTTCTTAGATATCTAAGATTCACTCGTGATCATGGTTTGAATTTTACTCAATATCCAGCAGTACTTGAAGGTTATTATGATGCAAATTGGATATCGGATACTAAAAATTCAAAATCCACAAGTGAATATGTCTTTACTCTAGAAGGCGCTGCTGTTCTTGGAAATCCACGAAACAAACATGCATTGCGCGATCCACAATGGAATCCGAGTTCATTTCTTTAGACAAAGCAGGAGAAGAAGCAGAATGGCTTCGTCACTTCTTAGAAGACATTCCAATGTGGCCAAAACCTGTGCCAGCTATTTGTATTCATTGTGATAGTCAATCTGCAATAGGTAGGGCATAGAATCATATGTATAACGGTAAGTCACGACATATTCGTTGTCGACATAATACCGTAAGACAATTGTTGTCAAATGAAATAATCTCAATAGATTATATAAAATCTAAAGAGAATATTGCGGATCCGTTAACAAAAGGTTTGACAAAAGAGCTAATGTATAGTTCATCGAAGGGGATGAGATTAAAGTCTATGACATAAGAGTCGTCATAATGGTAACCCTACTTATATGACTGGAGATCCCAAGAACTAAGTTCAAAGGGACAACTAAGTTATGTATGGCTCGCCAAAAATCACCAAGGGATTAAAATTCCCTACCCATTCCTATGGTGAGAGTGATATCTGCAACATATGTTGTATGCAGGGGTATAAGGATAAGCTTTGCTTTTAATGATTACTTATATCTTGATTGAGGCATAAAATCAAGACGAGTATAAGGAGATACTCACAATAAGAATCACCTATATGAGTGTCGAACTGGGGCCGGTTCTATGAGAATGGAAAAGGCTAAATTCTCTAGAAACACTCATGAAAATCAAGAGCGTTCAAGGCCAAAATGAACACAACAGTGAGAACCACGATGTGTTAGAAGATATTTTGTGTGAAATCTGTTGTCTTGGCTTACACAAACGACTTAACAATTCAAGGCATTGCGTCCATTGATTAGCCAGTAAGTCCGATAGGTTATCACTAGGGAAGGTTCAAGGCCGAAAGCTACCTATCCTGATGCAAAATATTTTCGACTTATACTCTTTCGATTAAGTCTGCATATTATTGCATTTTCGTTGTCATCAAATTCCATTCATGTGGGGGATTGTTAGAAATGGTTAGAAAATTTAGGTAAAACTAAAATTTTTTGCTAAGTTTGGTCTAATATTTAGGTGGGATCCGTGCGTCGATTTTCGCGGGTCAAAGTGGTAACGCGTTCTATGCCGCGTTGTGATTCACGTGGTATATTTGGTTGCTCAAAACCATTATCGAGTGAATGATAAATTGAAGCCAAAGTATGCTCCATGGAAATGGAGTTTTGGTGGAAAAACCTTAAAGGTTTGAATAAGGCTTGTCCCACATTGATTTGGTGGGAATGTTTGAATGGGTTTATAAGATATGGCATTGGAACTTGGGGTGTGTCCCAAGGGGTACCCAAGTTTTGTAGAGAGGGAGGTTATAGGCAAAATGGGCTAGACCCATTAAAATCACCACACGCACGCGCGCCGCTGCCGCTGCCGTCCTTCCGGTCGGGCGGGCTGGGCTTGGGCTTGGGCGCGGGTGTGAGGTTGGCTTGGGCTTGGGCTTGGGCTTGTTCGGCCCAATACTAATCTTTTTGGGCTAAAAATATTTGAATTTAAATTTTATTTTTTGAAATAAAGTTTGTCCAAAAATTAATTCCGAATTTCTGTCCAAAATTTTAAATTCAAATTGTTGCACATCTTCACAGACAGACCCGAATCTGTCCAGTTTCAAACCCAAAACCGAATTTGTTTTGTTCAAATTCAAATCCACCCGAATTTCAAACCAAACAGTGTCTTAAATAGATTTGTATCTGTTTAATTCAAATTGAACAGGTACAGTACCTGTTTAATTCAAAATGGAAAGCCACCAATCCATCTATAAATAGACTAGCCCTCATTTGTTATCAGATTCACAAATTTTCGTTCATAAAAATTCTACATTCATACTTTTCATTTTGTTGCATTATTTTCTTGTGAGAGAGAGTATGAAACACTGAGTGTGTTCGTTGTACAAATATATTGTAGTGTTGCATATATTTGTTGTTGATCATTTCATCTTGGGAGATAGACGTCCATATTCTGAAAGCACCGTGGAGAGGACGAATCTGTCTTAAGGACACAATGTCAAACACTGGACTTACTCAGAATAATATTCAAGATATTAATCAAGTAAGTTATTTATTTATTTTCTGGTTTTATTATTTATTTAAATCAGATTTTAATTTTGTTTTTGTAACAAAATAAAATCTGTTTTTATTTATTTAATTCTTTTTCTAGTTTGATTTTTGTAATCAAACATTCATTATTCTTTCCTATATTTCTTTTATATTTTGTTTGTCGTTTAGTACCCAAACAGAATTAATTAATTTAAATACAGTGAAGCTTGTCCAACACTTTATAGATTTCATGTAATGTAATATAAAAACTCAGAAGGCATTTTTACTTATTTTATAATAATTATACAACAATATATAATATTAAATACAATATATAAAAAATATATGATGAACAGCAGAGACATATTCCACACTCGACGTAGGTTTTTTAATTTATTTTGAAATGTCCATGAAGCATTATTGGCTGCACCAATGAATTGGGCAAATTTAATGTTGAGGTTAGGCCATAGCAGGCCCAATAATGTTCGGTACCTATTTATAGTTTGGGGGATTTTGTTTGCACTTAAAAAATCATCAAATGCCTCTAATTTTTTAATACATTTTATTAAATTATTTAGAGTTGTAATTTATTTTAAATACACTTGATATTTTTTTTCTTAAATTACCTTTCAAGTTACACTGAAATAATCAACAAATCAAAAACTCAAATTACACCACTTTAAAAAACCTTTTAAAAAATTCTTAAACAAATTTCTCATTACATATTCTTTTTGTTCATATACAAACAATGACGGCACCGGTAAAGAAAAATCACAAAACTCATGTCTCTCTTCATCTCTACCTTCTCATTCTCTTCTAATATGATAATATTAATATATATTAATAATATGAAATAAATATATATACACATTCATAGATATGATATATAAACTATTTAAATCATTGTTGTTTTTATAGTTTTTTTTCGAAAATAACCCCATTAATGACCGATGCATATAAAATCAATCATGTACATCATCGTCATATTTGAACATATGAAGCAAGGGTGCATAGAAAGAAAAAAAGGTAAGAGAGAGAAAAAAGAAAGAAAACCAGAGGTATAAAGATGTTTATAAGATTGGCTTTATGAAAAATTAAGAGGCCTTCAATGAAAATACAGTGGCACATATTGTATTTTTGTTTTCTTTATAAGTAATAACACAATAACAAATAATGATATTGATGATAATGGTGAATTTTGATGGAGTAGATTAGGGTTTCGGAGTGAAAAAAAGATAAAATAATTAAAACTTGAGAAAGAAGAAGAATACATGTATAAGTTATTTGGGTGTACTATGATATATATATATATATATTTTAGGATTTAATGTGTATTGTCCTCATTAGAATTAGAATTAAAATATTTATATACATTAAAATATAATTAGAATTAAAATTTTATTTGAACATACTAAATTATAATTTGAGTGCAAATAGAATCACCCTTATACCTTTGGTACTCTTTGCTTCAAATATTCTCATCCGGAGGCCAACTTTTCAAAATAGGTCTTATTTAATTTTTTGTTTTTATAACAAGAAATAAGTATTATTTAATTGCTTGTCCTTTTTGTTTTGAGCAAATTATGACGGTAGTCCATATATTTTATTTCTTGTATCATTTTAGTCTCTGTATTTTCAATTGTCTTAATTTTAACCATGGATTATAACTTTTAGCATTTTTATGAAAAATATACATATAAGTGCGCGTGTCATATTTTTTAGAACAAAATTATAAACTTACTCAATTTAATTAGTCAATCGTAACCAATTTAGTAATAATTTTTCTTAAAAAATATTAACGATATTATTAATTGAATTAAATTAAAATAAAATTTAAAATTAAACTAATTAAAAATATAATGACTAAAATAATATAAACGATAAAATATTGGAGCCATCAATTTAATTTACCCTTTTGTTTTTTTTTGTTTTTTTGACATCAGAAAGTTAAGCCCTGATATGGTCCATACAACGAAGCCACTTGTGGACTGTATTGTTCAAAAAACAAAAAAAAAATTGGTACAACCAATAAACTGTTGGAAAAATTACTCATAAGTCCTATATTGAAAAATGTTACTCTATCTAATCCTGAGTGTTTTTTCATAAACCATTTAGTCCTTTTTTTACGTCACAACATTATCATCAAAACAACATCAAACATCATCATCAAAACAACATCAATACCATTTCGAATGACTTCAACCGGATCGGAAGCCTTGGCTTCCGATTCCTTTAATACCGATGAGAGTTCAATCAAAACCCAGATCAGAGAACAAACTGATTGATTCTTCCAATAATGCCGAACGGTGAAATCCAAATCCAAACCCAAAAAATTTTCCTTCCTTTTCTCAGACCAATTTTCCTTTCCCTCTCTTCTTCAAGGTCAATACAAACAAACAATTACGAACTTGGCTCGCTTTGCTCTCACTTTGTTGTCTTTCGGTACAGATTATTGATTTCGTCTTCAGGAAACAAAACAAGCGACGAAGCAAGCTTATAGACACCCTTTCACCAGTCCGAATTTCAGCCGAAAAATGGAAAAGTCGGTGCGAAGAGAGAGACAGATGCAAACCCTTTTGCTCTGTAAATCGAATAGTGTGTTTTTGTTATTGTTTTTGTGTTCAATTTTTTTTTTATTTCCACTGCTCCTTCCTTGTGGACTCACAATTGGTGGTTCAGTCAATATTTTGTTTATTTTAGTAGTAAAAAATTTAATAAATGATAGATCTCGAGCAATAGTTTCAATTTTTTTAAAAATAAATTTGATATTTGATATTTGATATTTGATGAATAATGTTTGATGTTTGATGAATAATCATAATGTTTAATGGTTGTGTTTGATGTTTGATAAATAATCCTAATATTTAATGGTTGATGTTTGATGAATAATCCTAATGTTTAATGGTTGATGTTTGATGAATAATCCTGACGTTGATAATGTTTGATGTTGGATGAATAATTCTAACGTTGCTAATGTTTTCACCGACATTATACGAATAATCCTGACGTTGCTAATGTTTGATGTTTGATAAATAATCCCGACGTTGCTAATGTTTGATGTTTGACGAATAATGTTTGACATAAAAAGGCCTATAGTAAGCTTTTTGAGAAATAGGACCTATTAGTCCAACAAAAAACCTTCAGGACTAAATGGGTTAACATTCCTAAATTTGGGATTTATTGGTGCTTTCCCCTAAACTGTTTTGTATTGGTCCAAATCACGTAGTTTGATTTGATTTTTTTAGAGAGAAAATGTACCAGAATATATATGATATGCACCTTATTATAAATTGATATAATTTTATTACAAAATTTTATAATATTAATTATAAAATGCATAACTTATTATAAATTGACGTAACAAAACATGTCGTAACTAAATCATAAATTTTTATTATATGAATCAAAAAATTTTGAATATTTTGTTACGCTAATTTATAGTGAGATTACGTATTCTGTAATTGATATTATGAAATTTTATGATAAAATTATATTATTTGTAATAAGTGACATAGGATTTCCCTTTTTGGGAAGACGGTCAGGTTTCAATTCCAATAATTAAGAACCTTATTTATAGATCATTTGCAGATTGAAGCTCTAAAACCGAATTAAGTTTCAAAAAAATTGTTCCTTATTTTTTTCATTGGCTTCCTCGAGCCCTAAACTTATCCCAGCGGTTATGTGTTCATGTTTAAGTTTTTTCACAATTCATATAATTTTCACATTTCTTCTATTATTGATGGTTATATAAAAAACTTGCGCCTTTACATATTTCATTAAAGAAAATTATATACAAGCTCATAATGTGAATCTATTTTCTAAACTCAATGATATATAAATGATATGATTAGTTGATAAATAGAAAAGATATAAGAGCGAGTGTTACCTTTAATATCTTAATTGAATGTCACATCATTAAACTTGAAAATTGAATCAATTTTTAGTTTTAAATAGTAATGCTCGTATTAAACCTAATTTGGATTATATTATGAAAGTTTGAAATATGCTTTTTGATTTTTTTTTGAATTAGATAGTTTCGAAATAACCATCAAGAGGTGGTGGTTTGATGGTGAAGGCAGCTCATTTCTTAGAAGTGAGTCAAGTGTGACTTTTGGGGGTGTAAATATACTGGATTATCTAGCTAACTCTATGCGAAAATCTCGTACTGTACTCCGATCGACACCTGATCTCTTTTGGGACGTGTGACTGAGCTCCATTGGTGTCTCGGTGGTGGGTCTTTTCCTATGGATTAGATTAAATCAGGTTGGCAACCGGTTATCCCGAACCTAGGCCTATAGATGCAATAATAACATCTCAAAACATCATTTTTCTCATTAAAACAAAGAAAAAAAGAAGATAGTATGGATATAGTATACAACTTTCTAGCCCAAAATCATTTTGCCATTTGGTTTTATAGTTTTACCGTTGGATTTGATTCTTAAATTTTTGGAATGGTAAGTACAAATTTGGCTCTTGATTAATCTCGGAAACAATTAAACTAATTAAACTGGCTTGTGCAGTGGAATAAAGTTTCATTGAGATCACAGCTATTAGATGAAATCTCATTGGGTATTTGCTGTCTCGGGCCTGTTATTATTGGAATATAATAAAATGTTTTTATTTTTTTATTTTTGTAAATGATTACATTGGCCAGTTGTCCAATTACTAATTTATTATTTTTTAGTTAAAGATCCATTTTGGTTGTCTCTGATATTATATTATTCTATATCACCACAATGATTCATAATCTTTTCATATAGGGATTTGTTGGAAGAGAAAATTGGTAATAAACTTAATTTAGAGGATATTTAAGGTATTAGGTTTATAGTATTTTTTTTTTTATTAGTAAAAGGTTCATCATTTGTGAAATAATTTAGTCAGAGGTTCTTTTACTTATTTTGAAGAACATTTTATTTCTTATTTTGCCCATTGACTTTTTTATCTGTTTGACTTTTCATTAACTATTTGTTGAAATTATTTTTATCTGTTGAAAATTTTTATCTGTACAAATTTATATCCATCTGTTGAAATTTATTTTTTACTCCTTAATTTATCTGTTGACTTTTGTTGACTATCTGTTCAAATTTATATCCATATGTTCAAATTATTTTCTATCTGTTCAAATTTATATATATTTATTTAAAATTTTTGACTATCTATACAAATTTTTTGTTCTTTTTAATTTAAAATTCGTTCCTATATGTCAAACCAACTCTTTCTGTTGTCAAAATCTTTTCTATCTGTTGAGGTTTTGTATCTATCTGTTGAATCTACTCTTATCTAGATAGAGAAATAACTGTTAAAATTTTTTAAACAAACAATCTTCAATTTTTATATGTTTCTATCTGTAAAAATTAGTTGTTCAAAAATTTGTTCAAAATTCCTATATGTTGCAATCATTTTTTCTATCTGTTAAAGGTATAATCTGTTATTTTTTTATCTGTTCAACACAGATCTGTTGAAATTCACACAGATCTTATCTATTTATTTTATCTGTGCATCAACAACAATAACAACAAGAATAACAAGTCACTAAAAAAAGTCCAGAAATTCTATGAATGTTATTTATTCAAAATTCTGGAAAGTCTTCATCATAATCAAGAATACTTTCCAGATCTAAGCCTTCAACAACATCAGCAGATAGAAGAAGAAAATTTGACCTCAACAATACATATTTTCAAATTTTCACATATAAAGAGAGGGAAGAGAGAGTAACAACATATACTTCCAGATAATTTCAGCTCTTTTTCTTCTAACCTTATAGTCCAAATCAAACTAAATTAACAAAGTATATATTTATATATAGAACATGAAATCGTTGACATGAAATGAGAAAAAAAAAATGATATCAAACAAATTTTGACATAAAGTGAAGAGCAACGTTGATAAACGAAATCTAGAAAATGTAAAAATCAATTATATATAACACATGTAAAGATCTGAAAATACACACACTTACACATACACATGTATATTAGTAATTCAAACACACACACACACACACACACATAAAACACATGTAAAGATATGAAAATACATATAGATCTCAGACACAAAAACACACAGATCTCAAATTTGAGATTTAGCGCGAGTTTCGTCGCCGGATTTTGAGAGAGCGAGAGAGAGATATGAATCTATAACACTGCAACTCTGAAATAGGTGTTACCAGCAATGACGCCGGTTCTCTGGCTTCCAAACGTGATCTCCGCCGAAGATGAAGGTTTCGACCTTGAATCGAACTTGATTGTCTTTAAGTAGTGGTTCTAGTGGTGAAATGAACGACGGAGATGCGGTGTCGATGGAGGTGCTGAAGAATGAGATGGCAGAGGAGAAGGTTAGGATTTTGAGAGTGAGACAAAAAGAGAGAAGAGAGAGAGAGAGAGAGAGAGAGAGAGAGAGAGAGAGAGAGAAGGAGTTAGGGTTTGGAGAGGAAGAAGAAGAAGAGAGAGAGAGAGAGAGAGAGAGAGAGAGAGAGACTGGCTGTGTTTATAGTCGTGTATATGAGAAAATTCGATTTCCACACACTTATTTACCTCTGTGCACACACTTAATGATTTTATTACAATTTTGTTCTAAAATAAAATTACTAGAGTGTCCTCATCTTCTCCACCAAAACCTTAGTTTCTTAGCCCTAACCCTAGCGACCGTCCACCGCTATTGCGGCTGCTGCCATCAAGTCTGCTACAACTTCTTGGCCACAAAATCGCCGTCCCCCCTCTCTCTCTCTCAAGTCTTCTTCATCATCATCTAGGAGGAGCATTCGAGAACCAAATTCTAGACCAGTCCAAAACCTAATCCAACCGTGTTCATCTTTTCCTCAAATTTTTTTTTCAATAAAGTTTCTGGGTTACTTTACAGATTGTTAAAGTATGATCAAAGTCACAATTGTCATCGGATCCAAAATATCTAAATTCTTCAACTACTCTCTCTATATATAGACATAGAGATATATAGCTCTATGCGAATTGGGTTTGTGTAGTTATGGCGCAGAACATACTTGTGACTAGTGGTGTTGGGTATATTGGAACCCACACGGTGCTTCAGTTGCTTTTGGGTGGGTATAAGGTGGTGGTGATCGACAATCTCGACAACTCCTCCGTTGTCGCAAACAAGCGGGTTTAGGAACTCGCTGGAAAGTATGGCCCAAATCTTACAGCGGAAGGGAGCTGGAAAGGGATGACTCAAAGCCGCCGCCATCGTCGATGCATGGTCCTGAACAGCGATAGGCGACAGGTGTTGGTTTAGGGTTTCAATGTTAAAGAGAGGGATATTTTTAGCAAAAAGGTTTGTGCATTGAGTAAAATTACAAAATTCAAAATTAGTTGGTGTGTGTATTAAGAGAGGATGTGGAGTGAGAGGTTTTGGTGTTTGGAAATAGAATTATCTGTGTATATGATATATATATATATATATATATATATGAATTAGTAGGAATATTTTGATCATTTTGTCTCAATTTGTCCTTATGGACAGAATAAATTCCCACCTGGACCTGTGAACAAAGAAAAATCCAAAATTGGAATGTTAGCCTAGCGCCTTTGTTTTAAACAGTCAATGGCCCCATCTAACCTTCTTTGAAGGATGTAAATAAGATAACACAATTTTGAATATAAGCAAAGTTTGCGGGTTAGAGTAAAGTATTTTTTAATACAAACATGTATAATAACATAAATATTAAATAGATTAAGATAGTATTGAATCTGTATAATACAAAGTTGATATGAATAATTTGTTTAATGAATAATTAAAGTTGACATAGATAACACCACACAATAATGTTTAATGAAAAAATAATTATATATTTTAGTATTATTTTAAAAAAATATTAAAATCAATCTTTAGGGTTGTTGTTAGTGTTGAAAAAGTGAAGAGTGTATGAAAATGTTTTGCTTTTATTTTGAAAACTAGCATGCTGCTTGTGCTATGCATGTGATTAAATAATAATTGATAAATTTATTTTAAAATTAATTAAAAATAATTTTAAAAAATAATACTAAGTAATTTTAACTTTCAGTTTAGCTTTTTAAGTGGCTATTTAGATTTTTAAGAGATAAAAAAAAAAGTTGATATATTTATGAATGATTTTTTTAATTGTATGAAAAAATATAAATATTTTTGTTTGTTACTTAAATTTTCTGTTTTACCCTTCCAAATGTGTAAATATCTATGCATGCACTCATAAGAATTATTTGGTCTTTTGATTTCACTCCTCTTTTTTTTTTTTTTTTTTTTGGAGTTAATTACAAAAAAAAAAAAAATCTAAAGTTTCACGTGTTTTTCACTTTAAATCCCAGTGTTTCAATTTTGACAAATTAAAACCTGAAGTTCCATCCGTGCTTCAATTTGCCTCATCTGTCCATCTCCGTCTGTGTAAAGTAACGAAAGAGGTTTAAAGTGAAAAATGAGTAAAATCTTGAAATTTTTTAATGTAATTAACCATATTTTTAAAATTAAAATTACTAAAAATAAAAAAGGGTTAATTACAAAATAAACCCCAAGGTTTCACGTGTTTTTTCACTTGAAACCCTAGTAGTTTTCACTTTAAACCCCCTCCGTTACTTTACGTAGACGGAAATGGACGGAGAGGGCAAATTGAAACATGGATGGAACTCCAGGGTTTAATTTGTCGAAACTGAAACATTGGGGTTTAAGGTGAAAAACACATAAAACCTTGGGGTTTTTTTTTTTTTTTTGGCCAAACACATTTTAGCACTCTTTAATTTTTTGACTTTTTAATAATAATAAAAAAAGGATAACATCCCAAACATGGCATGAGTTATACAATTTTTATTTTATTTTATTTAATTTTTGCTATTAATGTTTTGTCCTAAGTATTATATAATAAATAGATATACAATAATTCAATTTGTAACGCCTCAAAATAAATAGACATTTTAATCCATTATAATATTGCTAACATGCGGAACACAACAACAATATGATTATGCAACATCGATTCCAACACATGTCTCAGTACATTCTTTTAGTTCTATAACATGAATTTTATCCACGATGAATAAAAACTAAATTATTACAAGTTAATACCTTAAAGGCTGAAAATTTTCAACGCCTTGTCCGGTTACAGCAAATGAGTCACAACTCAATACAAAGAAGCTTGTGGCTTAAATTACAACAGATAACCAAGGAAAATAATAAATACAAGCCTCAAGTTCCAAGATCCTCCCAAGTCATCACCTTGGCGGAGGCACACCAGTTCACCTGAAAGTGGTTTCCCTCATAGGGTGAGTATAAAGCCTAATAGAAATAAATTTAATGATATGCATGAAGCTTAACAATGTCATAAGATGAATGCACTTGAAATGATATGATAAAACATGCATTTTCTCTCTTTGAGACAATATAATGCAAGATTTCCAAACATCTTTCCAAATCAACAATATTCTTTCAAAACAATCAAGTGGTAAATATAATGAATAAATCTCTAGAGTTAGTGTTCACAATAGTAACTATACAAGTCACTATGTCATTTTTACCAATACTAATCGGAAGGCTCGGCATCTACCACGCGGATTTTAGGTCTTACACCTTGGACACACAGGCCAACTTAATTTTGTTTTAACACCCTCTTACAGCTTCACCATTTTATTTACCCTTTCAATAATACAATACATGCATCTCAAAGTAACAGTATGTTTTCTGAAACATTGAAATCCTCAGTTACAAATTTATGTTATGCACAATGCGATGTATGATTTGTAAACATTTCCATTCTCTAATCCACATGCAGTTTCTACAACAATCAATACAACCCTCCACTGGTTGCCAAAAACAATTATCTCTAATTAAAAGACAACAACAATAATATTATTCCAAAATCATAACCAAATCGGAATCCCAATGATTTATACAAAATCTCATGATTTCCATTCCTCATGAGTCTTGTGAATCTCAACCGAAAATATATAATTTTTCCAAATTCGTTCATATCATTTCCAACGAAACCACTCGGTATTTTTCCAATAATTCAAACATTTCTCAATCAAACCTCATTTCAATTAAAATCCTACAACCATTCCAATTTCTTTTTTCTCCATTAAAAGAACACCCAAAACCCTAGTTTTTGATTAACTTTTGAGAAACCCTTTAAAACCCAATTTTATTCGAAAACTCATAACACAACAACCACTAGGTTACCAATCCCAAACCATAACCGAAAACAAGTCTTTTTTCCCAAATTTGTACATCAATATATATCCAAAGCTACTTTTTCGAAAACCCATAACTAACAAGAGTAACAGATAACGAAGTTAAACAACATGCACACCGCTAAGAAAATCCCCACCTCAACTTAGGAAGAGGAGAAAGCCCATAATCCCCAAAATTCAATGTCAATGAAAACACAAACTTTTCCGATTAGACGAAGTCCTCGACGAACTCTATCTTTTCTTCAAAGGACAAAGGTGTAGAGATCAAAGGGTAAGGGTGTATTTGTAACGCCCTAACAATAAACCCATAAATCATACATTCAAGACATCCATAAACTTAAGAGAATAAAGCATAATTCCATTTATCAGAGTATTCATTACAAAAGTATTACATGTTGACATCAAAAGTAAATGCCCTACGGGCTTACAACTTTCCAAGCCAACACTTGGTTACAAAAAGAGAGTACTAACTCAAAACACAAAATAAGCCCTTGGCTTGATTTACATGTAATACACAAAATAATCACAAAAAGGAAGCCTTCAGCTTCCACAACTTCCCAAGCTACATCCTTGGAGGTAGCATATCACATGTACCTGAAAATGATGTCCCATATAGGGTGAGCCAACGCCCAGTAGAGATATGCTAAACATATTATGAGCAATAACTAAAACATTAGCATTTGATAAATGTTTAACTCATACAAACCAACGTACAACACAATCCAATTCCATGACAGATATTAGGGATGGCAATTTAAACCCGGCTCGATGGGGACCTGATCCCCCGACCCCGATTGGAACGGTTTTTCCCCGAAAATTATCCCCATAGGGCCGGGGATGGTATTGAAAATGAAATCCCCGATTATTTTTGGGCCGGGGACGGGGATAAGTTCTCCAACCCCGGCCCCGGCCCGGCCCGGCCCCGATAGATCCCCGACTGCCTCTGACTGACCCCTGTATAGTTATAATAGGATTATTATAATATATATATATATATATATATATTATATTATATGTTTAGCCTTTAGGCCCTCTCTTCACTCACATCAAACTCACTGACAGTGCTCAAACACTGTCTCTCGTCTCTCTCTCTCGAACCCTTAGCCGACGCGAGCTCCTCTCCCTCCTCCACCGATCTCCCTCCTCTCCCTCGTCCGCCGATCGCCCTCCTCTCCCTCCTGCGCCGATCGCCCTCCTCTTCCTCCTCCGCCGATTGAGCCACCACAACTCCACCACTGTTTGCGCAGTCCGGCAATGACACCATCCCACTGTTTGAGCACTTTTCCCCTCTCTCTCTCTTGATCGATTTGTTATATATATATATATTAGATTTGTTATATATATATATACATGTTAGATCTGAATTTTTTTTTTTTTTTTGAGCTCCTCAGATCTGTTAATGGTGATGAACAGATCTGTTAGATTTGAATTTTTTTTTATTTACATTTGAGCATCAAATCTCTCTCTCTACGTTGTTGTTGTTGATGATGAACAAAGTTGTTGTATCTATTTTTTTTTTTTGGCCGGGGATTAATTGGGGTCGGGGAAACCCGATCCCCGTTAGGGGGCAGGGGTGGGGGCGGATATAGGTTCCCCGTCGGGGATCGGGGCCGGGGACGGGGGGATTTCCACCATCGGGGATCGGGGACGGGGAGGGTGATCCCCGGCCCCGCCCCGCCCCGTTGCCATTCCTAACAGATATGTCTATATTTCATTCCATTTTCCTTTACTTATCAAATTTTCAATTCATAACATGGCTCAGAACCTGGCCAACAATTTAATGAGACTACGACTCATATTAAAGCACTTCCTTTTTAAATGAGATAACAACTCATATCAAAACACTTCCATACTTCACAATAGATACGCATATTTGCTGTATCAATGTCATATTAAAACACTTCCATACTTTACAATAGATACACATATTTGCTGTATCAATGGAGTCCATCCCCTATCTCTTCCCAAATAATATCCGGTTTAGGAGTCCATCCCCTATCTCCTCCCAAACCGTGGAGTACATCCCTTATCTCCTCCCACACAATACAATGTATATAAACACTTATCATATACAATGATTAATCAATACACATATTCGATGTATTATTCCAACCGTCATATTCAATGACATATTCAACGCGATTAGTTTCAGTTTTCCCTAATCAACATACAGTGTCTACAACAATCAAGACTATCCTCCACTGATAGCCCAAAGCAATTATTTCTAAACAGATAATAAATGCATCAATAGATAAATTATCAATATTTCCAAAGGTGAGTGATTAACTTATCCAACTCCACAATTCATTCTCATAACTCCTCAATTTCATTATTTCCAACTCAATTTCATATTTTCATAACTTTCCATTGTACAAATTAATTCATAACAACAAATTAGGGCTTTCCTCCCCCTTTTCTCAACATTGACCCAAAGGCTCAAATATTTTCATTAAACATCAATAACCTCATTTTAAGACCCAAAATATACATGTATGAGTCAAAAGAACAAAACCCCTCTTTATATATTTTGAAACCCTAATCCCCAAAATTACCCAACTCCAACATTACATCAAAAAGACTACAAGTTTATGTCAAAGACCATAAATATGAGTAGTTATCCCTACCTCAAATGGAGAGACCAAATGGAGAAGATGAAGGATTTCGAAGGTGCTTCAAACCCAATAATTTTCGGATCAAAATAAAGAGCAAGCCAAACCCCACACTTTATATAAAGGGACCAAGGTAGAAGATCACTTGCTCTAGATGATTTTGTAGAGAGAAGTTGAAGTCTAGAGTGAGAGGCTCTCAAGTTTGGGTTTTGAAAAGTAAGAGAGAGAGAGAAAGTCGAAAAAGTGATCCAAAAAGTGATTTCATGGACTGATATACAAACAGGTACGCTCGAGCGTGGAACACCCTGCTTGAGCATCAGACACAAACTTACGCTCGAGCGTCAAAAGTGCCGCTCAAGCGCCGGATGTACACTTCCAGAAGTTTTGCAGTTGATGGTCCCCGCTCGAGCGTGAAAGTGGACGCTCGAGCGTCCGATGACCTGCAGAACAAAATACTGGGAGATGAATAATCACGCTCGAGCGTCAAAATGCCCGCTCGAGCGGATAAGCAAAAACAAAGGGCCCGCTCGAGCGTCAAAAGCCCCGCTCGAGCGTGAAGGCCAAAATCTGGGCATCAACTTTTGGTTTCTAAACACAACCAACCTGTTCCCAACCTGCCCAACACCGCCCAAGACTTAAATATAAAGATTAAAGGATAGAAATGAGAATAAGACAACGACCAATATCCACGGAACCGAGTCCGGAATATAATTAAACAATGAAGGGAAAACCGGGATCGCTATAGTATTTGAGGTTTAAAGGTGAGTTAGAGAGAGGGAGGATAGATCTAGGTTTTTGAAATGTTTAGAGAGAGAGAGAGAGAGAGAGATGAAAAAATGATCCAAAAAGTGAATTTTACAGACTGATATTTGCGCAGACCGCTCAAGCATACAATGACACCCTTCCAAAAGTTTTATAGACAGAGGCTAACCGCTCGAGCACAATGAGGACCACTTGAGTGCAAGAAAGTTCGCTCGAGCTAAAAACAGTACACTTCTAGAAGTTTTGCAGACCTGCAAAAGTACTGAGAGCTCGCGAAGACAGCTCGAGCGAACAAGCAGAATTCTGGGCAATAACTCATTTGAAAAACGAATTCCCAACCTGTTTCAAACGCAACCGTAATACTCAAACAATCCAATTTAACAACGAATAAGATGAACAAGGACATGAACAATAATCAAGACAAAGGATCCTGGATCCAAAAAAAAAAAAAATATTAAAAAAAAAAAGGGTTGGGTCTAAACCAGAATTGTTATACAATTGGTAAAATTAAAACAAATGAATTTTCTAAAATTACAAAAATTATACTTTCAGTCAATTATAATTACATTATCAACAAATTCATAATTATAATTCATCCTACCACAGTTTGTCAAGTGATATAACAATCTTATCTTTTTTCTCTCTTACTCTCTCCTACTCATCTTCCATCTCTCTTTAATTTTTAAGGCGATATGGAAAAAAAATTGCAATGAAATATGTAAATTTTTATATTTGTTTCAGTAAGCACATTAGGAAAAATATTCTCGTATTAGTAAAATTTGGTTTGTCAATTGATAGAGTATGATAAATTTAAAATGACCGTAAAATGTAAGGATATTTTTAAAATTTTATGAGATGATCGAGGTACCTAAGCCATGTTAGATTTATGTCAATCAACACAAATTGAAAAGTCACTTGACCAATTTGTTTATGTAAATATTTTTTAAATTGGTAAACATACATCATTAGTAATTTTTTTCATAATAAAATGTACATATTTATGCATATTTAATAGCTTTGAAAAAATAGATTAAATGCAATTTTTTTTATAGTGTTTTAATTATGGCCGTAACTTCACTTTAATATAAACAACTGTAGATATTTTTATAATATTTTTAAACAAAATTAAATAAAAATCAATTCAAACAAAATTAACTACAGATAAAAATATTAAAGTGAAGTCATAAAAATATTAAGGAAAAAATTATTAGGTACTTTTGAAGTAATGCTCTACACCAATTCTCAATTAACACATATCATGATATCACAAATATTAAAAGTAAAAAAATAAAAAAAAGAGTAGTGATATACAAACATAAAATCAATACCAAAAAAAAAATTACTAATAATGATTTGGTTGGATTTTGATCTATCACTTTACAAATAAAGAGTCCATTGACAATTTTTTTTTATTATACAAATGACACTATCACATCATTTTATGATAAAATTTTGCAAAAAAATTCTAGTGAAAATAATATTTTTCAACAAAAAAAATGGTTATAAGAAAAAAAACAAATAATGGTTAGTAGAGAGTAGGGACAAATGATACGTAAAATATGAAATGCAAAAATAAAAAATGGAAAAAGAAAAAAAAAGAGTGTACGTAAAAGATGAAAGAGTCTGCTTAAAGAATGTAAGAGACTAATTCCCTAACCTCTAATTATTTCATAAAGATAGAGAAAAAATATTTATAGGAAAAGGAGGATGTGAATGACTTAGAGAAGGTGTAATATATGACAGCTAGGGTTTGGGAATAGGAGAAAGAATTGGTTAGAAAAGAGTACACAAGAATGATCTTCATTTTTCTTTTTCTAAATCATAAATCATGAAATTTTTTTTATTTTTAAATTATTTTTTAAACTTCAAAATTCACAAATTTAGTATGGAAAGGACCAAATCAGTTTATTTAATTTATTCATAAGGAAACAATTTAATTATAGGGAAACAACCAAATCCAAATTAATTATAAGGAAACAAAATCAATCAAAGAAAACAATTTAAACATATTTGATTGATTTTTGTTTAATTTATTTTAAGGAATGAAGGATTTTAGGTAGAGATTTTAGAAATTGGACAAATAAATCAGAAGGTCAACAGATTGTATTTCTATGTTTGATTTTAGGAAATGATTATCTTTTAGGTAATGATCTTAGGTGATAGACTTGAAGATTTTTTATTTATTTATTTTTTTAATTCAAAAAATTTGCGAAACATATGAATAGTTTATTATTTTTTAAAATTAGAAAAATAAGAAATTGAGGTTGGACATGTGAAGGTCTTAGAGGCTTTCTCATTAAAAATCTCATTTTGTTTATATAACATATACATGTATGAAAATGTTTTGGAATGTATTCAAATTATAAATTTTTTTTTTTTGACATTCGTTAGGGCAAGACTCTATTTCCATTAAGGGTTGTCATGATATCCACACTAATTAAAAAGCATGTAAAATAATATTTTAAGGCAAATGTATGTTTTTAAATTGAAGATAAATGTATTTTTTAGTCTACTGTATTTTTTGTCTGCTATTATAGAGTTAATATAATAATAAAAATATAATAATAGGATATAATTTTTGTAAATTAGAAAAATAAAATTGAGTTAAAAATCTAATATTCTTACGGATAATTATGTTTAGTATAGATTAATTTCATGAAAATTTGATTTGTACACTTGATATTTTTAGTTAAAAGTAAAAAAATAAAAAATAAAAAAAAATAAAAATTATATGACATACTAAGCATTCATTTGGAAAGTGGCTACGGGCTAAAATAGCCAAAAAAGATAAAAATAGGTTAAAGTTAATAATACAAAATCTCACATCTAAATTATAATTATTTTATTTTTTCTCTTACAAAAATAAAAAAAGTCAAAAAATCTATTTCAAACGAGACTTTTTAACCCCAAGTTAAAATAGCTAAAAAATCAAAAAAATCAATCTACATTCCAAACGAACCCTAACACAATATTAGCCGGACACTTTCACACATTTCAATACACTTTCTTTTAACAATGACAACCCTTAGAGTTGTTTTAAATATTTTTCTTATTTAAATATGAAGTTAATTTAAAGAGAAACTATCAATTAGTGAGAAGTTGATAAAAGAACTACAATATATATAGGGTAAAATGTACTTTTCACCACTATTATTTGATCTAAAATTTTCTTTAATTCTTATTATTTTAATTTGAACAACTTGGTTTTTATAATTTAAATCCAATTTCAATTTGATCTTTCTGTTCAATTTTTTGTAATTTTTTCAAAGTGTATATTTTAGGAGATTGACAAGTATTTTAAAATTATTAATTTTAGTCTGTAATTTAAACAGAAAGGCTAAACTAAAACTAAATTTAAAAAGTAAGGACTAAATTGTTTAATTTAAAATAATAAAGATCAAGTAAAATTTAAGTGAAAATATAAAAATTAAAAGTGTAATTAACTTAAAAGTATATGAAGGTGCAACTAATTTGATCATTAATTAAAAATGAAATCATATAATGGGGGTAGAGACAGAAAAATTATTGATTAGTTTAGTGGTATCACATGGTCATATTTTTGGCCGATTACAAATTCTCATTCTTTTCATGTTTCTCAATTATCTAATATAAAATTATAATTTATATCATTTTTATCAATTAAAATACATATAAAACACATGGTATTCAGACCAACCAATAACTTCTCGTTGGACAAGTAAACAACATCATTACGAGACAGAAGATCTATTGTCTATGAGAGAGAAGAATTATGCAATTATTGGATTTATATGTATGCGGATGGATGGATCATAATAAATTGAAAACGGGGTGTGGATAATGAGTGCAAGTAGTGGATGAGCATGAACAGACTGACAAAAGAGGTGCTCCCTTTTAAAAGAAGATGCTTAAAAGGGAGAAGTTATTTGGTGCTATACGAGTATTGATTCACACTTATGCTTAAATAAATATTCAATTATCTCTTCAAATGAAGCAAACAAATAATAGAACTAACTGTTTCAAACAATAATATTTCGGTTGGAGTACACGAAAATTTATTCCTGGGCAATAAATAATTTCTCTGCTTAAAGAGCTCACATGGATTTCTAGGCGTAATGTGATCATACTTTCTTGTCTCTTTCCTCCTGGAAGACTTTGGGTTATTTTCTATTTTATGTGAGGGTATATCATGTGGTTGAATGAACATGGGACTTTGGGTGATGGTTGTACAAGGATACAATAGTCACGGTTGTGCCTTAAAATGAGATCTGTTTTGGATTTTATTTTAATAATTTGAATCATTTATTTTTCAAAATCTATCAAGTAGTATATTTTTATAAAAAAAAATTAAATTAATTCGATATCGATAATTTTTTGATAAGAACATATCTATGTCTAAAAAAAAATGAATGACAGTTGTGATTTTTGAGTGTCAACTTGAATACAAATATGATGTGATCAAAAGGTTGCTAATGTTCAATCAACTTAATTTTTTACATGATTATATTACTCAACAAACTCCAAATAGTAAACAACTCAGATTATCTAGTTGGAAAATGATATGCCATATACTTTGTAGATTCACATTCTAGACATAATGATGTGTAAATGAGATGATTGGTAGATACATGATTGGTCCTGAGAGTAGGCGACCAAGGTTGCCTTGCGCCCCTCAAATTTTGTTTGAAAATTACGACCCCAAATATTTTAAGGCTTAAGTAGTGTTTGGTTTATTGTAATGAAAAAATGATAGTTCTATTCATAATATCCATTATCATGTTTGGTTCACTAAAAAATAAAAAATACAAATACAAATAGAATCATTATTCATCATTGTAAGTGAGTGATCATTTCATGTAGAGTAGTAGGAATGAGCATATAGCGTTTTTGGTTTAGACCCGACCCATTGTATGTTTCGGATTTGGGTTTCATTGTCCTATACAGTTGTTCACATCTTATTTTCCCTTATCTCTCTTTGAGTTTGGCCTTTGGGACATGTTGTTTATGTTTGGAACAAGTTGGTAGCTTGTTTTTTAAATTGTTGATGTGTAGAATTTTATTCTTTCGCTCGAGCGATACTTCTTGCGCTCGAGCGATCTTTATGAACCTCCAGTACTTTTGCAGGTTTGTAAAACTATTGGGAGTTTGCATTCTTCGCTCGAGCGAAGCTTCATACACTTGAGCGACGGTCTTCTGTTTGTAAAACTACTGGGAGTTCGTATTCTGCGCTCAAGCTAGGTTTCTTGCGCTCGAATGGTGCAACTTATTGTGTCTGGTCACTAGCGTGACACATCTTGCGTTTGAGCGAACTATGCGTATATCAATTAGTAAACAACCACTTTTGATTCACTTTTTCACCTCTCTCTCTCTCTAAACATTTCAAAACCCTAATACCTCTCACTCTCTTTCTAAAACTCATCTATTTCCCTTAAATACACCTAGATCCGTCGATCTTTTCACCCGTGTGCCTTTATTAAAAGGTAGAGGTTGACGAGGGCTTCGTTCTAATTAGAACAAAGTTGAATTTTGACGTCTTTGAGTTTCCATCTCTCTTTCATTCATCGTCTAAGCTTGAGGTAGGGATACTTTCCACACTTTGTATGAGTTTTAACTTAGTTATTTGTTATTTCTAAACAATATTGAGATTTTTGGAAGATTTGGAATAATCTAGGGTTTTGGGTAAATTCGAAAGAGGAGTTTTTCAAATGGATCCTTGAAAATGATTTTGACATAGAAGATACTATTAAGTTGGGAATAAATTGTTGATTTTGAATGTTAGGATTGATTTTTGGAAAAAAAAAAGATTTTGCCCTAAATGTCTCAAATGTTGATTTTATATAAATTATGAGATTGATATTGAAATTGTGAAATTGGATTGAGGTTAATGAGGATGGTGGAGTTAGATATGTATTATCACCGACCTCTTGAAAATTTGAAGAGTTTTATTGATAATTGTTTATCGGTTTAGAAATATCTATTTTTAGGCTATCGGTAGAGGATAGCTACGAGTGTTGTAGAAATTGCATATGAATCAGGAGAATTGAAACTGTTGTCTCATTAGCATTACCTCACACTTATACATTGGAAATATTACTATTGTGAGAAAATGGGTGAATCTGGGAAGAAATTGTTGTTATATCAAATAAGTTGGCCTGTGTGTTCAGAGTGGAAGTCTCGAAAATAACGCGTATATATGGGTGCCAATTTTGTGGACGAAATTTCCGTGAAATGACAATAGTAGTGCTTGTATAGCATACGTTTACATGGGTCCCAATTTACGGTTTCCTTCGGACGAAATTTTCGGGAAAGCTCGTATTGTTTTGAAATTCCTAGGGTGTGATTCACTGTCCTATTTTCTATTGTAAAGGAAATGATTTATGAACCATGATATTAACTTGGCATTGCATGGTTTTGGAAAGAGACATAAAATGTTTTGGCATCATCATTACATATACATTCACCTTATAGCTTTGTTAAGATACATATACTGTGTTGGATTATTTCTGCTAGGCTTTGGCTCACCCTTGTGGGAAAAACATTTCAGGTGCCAATGATATGCTTCCGCCAAGGCAATAGCTTCAGAGGAATTGGAGCGAGAGCTTCTTTTGTGTATTTACTGTATTTACTTTTGTACAAGCCAAAGGCTTTAATTGTATTGAACTTAAGTCCACTTTTGTTGTAACCAAATATCTTCTTGGAAAGATGTAAGCCTTTAGGGCATTTCTTTTTTATCTAACTTTTATCTTGTCTTTCAATTATACAACTCTTTTATAAAGCTTAATTGTAAATCAATGAAAGATAAACACTTTATCATTGTGATCACTTTTTGATGTTGAATATGGGTTATAGTAATTATTTTGGTTCGTGACAAAGCATTTCTTTCCATTTCACTTTCATTTATAGAAAATAAAACATAAAATTATTGTATCAATAGTTAAAAAATAAAATTTTATCAAAACAATTAAAAAAAACACCTGAAGTGGTGAATAATTTAAAAGTAATGACTGATTATTTGTCAAATGCATTTATTGTTTACATAAATATTGTTGACTTTGTCAACTACAATTGCCTATGAAAAAATAAATTTTTTAAAGTTGAAGTTGATCAAATTTTATATTCACTCAATTATATCATAAAAAATATTGAATAAATTAGCTATCACAATAAAAATTGAATAAATTATTTATGTCATCTATTGAAAAATATGTAGTACATAAGTTAGATTATGCAAATTCAATTAGTAATTTTACATAAGTGATATTGTGATTTAATTTTTATTTCATATTACATTTTAAATTCGTCTTGAAGTTTGCTTTTCTTGAAAAATTGAAAACAAGACCATATATATATATATATATATATATATATCTTTTTGAGTTCTAAAGCAACAAAATCATTTTTTTTAAATTTTTTTTTTTGACTTGTAATGATATGTTTTTATCTTAATCTATATAAGTAAATTTTAATATATATATATATGAAAACAAACTTTGTGTGAATATTAACAAATAAAAAAAATATGCACACATATCTGTAGACACCCCATTTTTGACTGCCCGCAAGGCTCGAGCGCTTTGCCCAGTACACTCGATGATGAAAGTGGTGTTGTGTGTAGTTTGAGACTTCAACGAAGGGGCCATGTTTAAGCTCCGAAACAATAACAAACCTCCCATATTCCCATTGATTATACCCAAGAAATCCATTTTTACACATTGTGCCACCCTATGCTGAGTCTGAAGTAGAAAAACAGGGGAACACATTGAGGCCTGGCCATGGCTGTTGAAGGCCGGCCGTGCCTTAGTAGCGAGAAACACTGTTTTGGGCGGGAGCCCGCCAGCTGTTCATTTTTAAAGATATTTATGACCCATCTTGCTCAAATTCTATAAAAACGACCATATATCTCTGTTTTGAGGGGTTAAAGAATTTCTAAAAAGCCTCTACACCTTCTTGAGAGCTCCTTCTGCTCCTTCTTCTTGTGCAAGCAACACGTTGAACAAACCTATCAACTTGACTCTATATCCATACACCATATACACCTTCACACCTTAGCCTAGGAACCTTGGTGGAGCCTTGAACGCCATAATTCAAGCTTGAGAGTATGTTGGGACTTAGTTTGATTCATAAGCAAAAGCTCACTTCTTTGAGATGTATAAGCTTGTCATCCTCTCTTTTACTTCTTATTCTTTCATTTACTATCTAGTTCTTGTAGTTTTATGTTGTTTTGATTCTCTTCCAAGTGTTTAAGTTTAGTTTTGGAGAGCTACCAAAAGGGTGAAGAGAGTTTATACTCTTTCTACACCTTTACCTATAGCTTAAACCCTTACTTTTACACTCTTTTTCTTTGCTCCCTAACTGATTTTCAGAGTTAAAAAAGGGCTAAAAATCATGCTTTGAAGTCTCAAAAGTGGAGGGGTTAGCCACCTCTCTTTGTTCTTGTTTACTAGCTTTGTTTTCTCTCTTTGTTGATTAGCTTGTTAGGCTCTTTTCATGCACTTTGAGCCACTGTTTTTCGTCTCTTGAGGGCTGTTTTAGGGCTGTTCTAAGTTGCTTAAATAGTTCATACCTTGATTAGCTTGATTGTTGTCTCATAAGTTTGCATACATAGCGTGTTTTATATTGTTATAAGCTTTTCCTTGTCTAATTTCCATGTTTAAAAACCTCATTTTAATAATCAACTTGCCATTCATCTTTTTCATTTGAGAACTATTTCAACCGGTTGACGGTTATTCAAAACATGAATTAGCGATTTATGCTTAATGGTTTAATCTCTACGGAGCTTCATTGCCAACGGTGTAGTCTCTTTTTCATGTTGACAATCGCCTCCCGTTTGACATATTTCTCACTTAGAGGACGTAATCTCTAGTGGACGTAACAATCATCTTGGACTTAATGGATTAAAGGATGGTAAAGACTAATGAATTGGCTTAAAATGAACCAACTCACATAGAGAAAATGAGTTATATTGCTTGGGATTCGGCCAGACGTTATGCTAAGTCCATTGTGTCAAGGGTTGTTTTACATCAATTCATGATGTTTTGATAAACCTTGAAGCGTCTCTACTTCCCTCTTTGAGTTCACTTTATGATAGGAGGGAGGGGTGGTTATAGTTCCTTTCATTTATTGATTTTTGTCCAAATTGTACCCGAAATCATCAAGCAATCAACTTGCTCATTGATGGTTTTGGAAACGATTCTAACCTTCTCTCGAGGCGTTCCCATGACAGAGAAGTGTGAGAGGGACAAACAGAGTCTAGAATACTTTATCTGCACTGTTTTCACTTCAGAGCACAAAACATAATTTTGCATGAAATTGAGGCACGACCGGCCTTCTTTAGGCCCAGCCGGGCTTCATTGAGGGCCGGCCAGTCATCAATGTTTGGTCAGCAGTGTACTTTGCAGAAAATAGAGGGCAGTGGCTGAAGGTGAAACGGAGCAAGCTTAGGCAAACAGAGCTATTCTTGGACACTATGCATGCAACCCTTGCGCATCCTTGTTTACGTCATTATTAGCGTTGTAATTTATTTATTATTGTTGTTATAATTAGTCTTGTTAATTATTAGTGTTGTAATTATCATTATTGTTTATTTGTAATTGTTATTAGCTAATTAACTTAGATAGTTAGTTTACTTCTCATGGTTATTCTTGTTGTAATAAAGTAGTTAGATAGTTAATTCTTTGCTCATTTATTCATTCAGTTTTGTAATAATTAGTTTAATTTGAACTTTCGGACTTTGATTCACACCCTCTTGCACGAGGGCAATTATGTAATAAGTTGTATGTCTTCTAACCCCACGTCTTTCTCCTTTTTACTTACTTGCTTATGATGGTTATCATTTTTTCCAATAAGCATTCTTATGCTTTGCATCTATTGTCTTGCATGCATCCAAGGTTTGGCTCATCATACTAACTCAATGTTCAAATTCATTACTTGAATACGTGCTTTATCGCATGTCTTGAATGAAATCATATGCCATGATCATAGCCGAGCCTATAAAATACATAATGTGTGCGTTACATTTAGTCATATTGCATTAATTATGAACATGCATATTTTTCTAATTATTTTGCTTTGTTTTGGCTCGGAGTACTAGGTGAGTAATTTTGTGTTTTAGCATCTTACATTGAATGTTTGTGTTGCCATGCCAAGCATACTTCCATAAGGCTAATTGCTTAAGTGATATAACTCTTTTAATGCTAGTGGATGAAGGCCTTTTTACATAAGTTAGGATTAATTAATTAATGTACATGCAAATTCACCTTTTTAAGTGACGAGTATCAAAAACAATTTTTAAAACAAACATGAAATCAAATGTTTCAACTTTTGCAAATTGGTCTATACTTGCGTGTATCACCTAGTAAAGTTAGTTTAATAAGCGGAACAAGAGCATATAATGTAAATAAAAATCACATCATGATTAGTAGAGGCCGATCTTTGATCGAGCGAGTGGGATGCTCAATTCACGACCTTCCTCTCTCGTACCGAAGTTCCTGAGCTGAGACACTTAGGTGATGATGGACTAATGGCCTTTGGCACAAGTCTCGGGTTTCCTAAATTTCCCAAAAATATTAGGTGGCGACTCTGTAATCTAGCAAAGCAGTCCATTTTTGGCATTTGATTTAAACATCGATTTTTTCAAAAAGAATTGCCAGATTTGGACTCTTTTGAGTTTTCACTGTGTCACATTGCAGTTTGTGAAATCAGATTCAGAACCACAGGAGTCCGAACTGTAGGGCTATTTGTCTTCCGAAAGGAGCACGAAAAGTCAAGCCACAATACCATTTTACAAATAATTTATTTTAGGATAATTCTATTTGCACACAGTACAAACTCTCAGTACACATCACAAATAGTGTTTGGATATAAATATTCGAACAAAAGTCAAATTTTTGAATATTAGTTTATGAACATAAAGTAGTTGTTTGGATATAAATAATTGAACATAATATATATTTGAATAATTTATTTTCATTCATAATTTTAAATCTAAATATTTGACATTTGTTCGAGAGTTTATATCCAAATACTATTTTGTGGTGTGTACTATAGTTTGTACAGTGTGCAAATAGATTTTATTTTTATTTTAACTAGCAGTAACCCGTTTTATGCGTTGGATTTTATAAATTAAAATAAACTATTATAAATATCTTGCAATGATTTAATATTTTGTCTTGTACCATGCATGAAATTGATAGGTTACTTTTATGTTTATAACTTTTTAAATTAGAGTTAATTGTTGAAAAGTCTACTCTACCATTTTTTGTGACATTAAGTCCAGTGGATATTTTTTATTTGTGAGAGATCCACCTTTTGTAAAATAGTTTAGTGAGAAGTCTTTTTGTTGATTTTGAAGGACATTTTGTTTTCAATTTTACCTTTTAATTTATTTGTTGACTTTTTGACTATATGTTCAAATTTATATCTATCTATTAAATTTTTTTCCTATTTGTTCAAATTTGAATCTATTTGTTCAAATTATTTTCTATCTGTTCATCAATTTTTTTCCCTAATAGGAGCCAAACAAACCCCTATTTGTTGCAATATCAAGCCAAACCAAAACCTATCTATTCAAAATTTTTTTTTTTCTATTTATTCTAATTTTCAACAGATTCGTAGATCTGTTGAACAACAACAATAATTTTATCTGTTCAACAACAACAACAGATTTTTCTACCACTATCTGTTGTAATCAACAACAATAACCTATTTTAGAAATGCATAGGGTTGCAAAATCTTTAATGACTAAAATAAATTAGACAAATCTATGGAGCATAATTAGACAAATAGATCTCTTGCTTTGCGTTGCTTCTTCCTAATAAAGATTTGGCCGAGATGTACAAAAAACAAAAAAAATGATAAGAAGAATAAGTATAAGGTGGCTCTAAAAAAAAAAAAAAAAAAAGATTTCTAGGGATTTCTTCCCAAACAACAATGGAGAAAATCAAAAATGAAATCCACTCTTAGATCCGAGAGAGACAGAGAGATAGAGAGATCTAGAGAGAGAAATAGATAGAGACCCGATCTTTCTTCAAACGAGAACTGATGTTACCAGCATAGATCTTGGTGGTTCCATAATCAACACATGTTTTAACGTGGATTCCTTCAGACAAGACCCACTGGAGATTTACTGATCATGTCTTCAGACTTCAATCCATGCATCGCATAATCAAATCAAATTCTTTATATATATACATGTATCGAAGATCAATCAAAGTGAAAATATCATTGCAACAATAAATAAAAAAATCACAATCACGGTTCTACTATAACATTTCAATCAAACTCATTAATAGAAGAATGAGATCTATCTAGAGTTCCAGACATCAAAATCGTCGGACAAAAGAGGTGGCCGGTGGTAATGGCGATGACTGGCTCGACTAGATTTCTAACCACCATGACTAGATCTATGATCGAGGAGAGTCATTGCTAGGTGGGGATTACTTGTAGGTGACAGATAGGGTTGAATAAAGTGTCGGATGTGAAACCGCAGTAGCGGCTCCATTATTGATTATTGATAGACGTTGATAAACAGAGAGAGAGAGAGAGAGAGAGAGATGGGCCAAATATAAAATTGTCAGCGGCGATAAGCTACAACAAACGGTGAGAGAGAAAAAGTGAGAGAGAAAGAGAGAGAGAGAGTAGAGGGAAGAGAAAGAGAAGTAAGAATGTAAGGGTGCTTGGGATAGTAGAGCAGTGGCGAATTTGCAGCAACCAAGAGAATTGGAAGACGATGATAATAGAGAGAGATATGATAGAGGTAGTTGTTCAACTGCCATCACCGACGAACAGTGAGAGAGATAGAGAAGATAGAGAGAGATGCAGAGATAAAAATAGAGAATATAATGGTTCTAGTTTAGACCTGACCCATTTCATGCTCTTAGATTCTGGGATTCTGTGTCTTTGATTGTTGTTCATACTTTTGTCATATTGTTGGTGGTTGAGTTGAGTGGAGTGTTGGTCGTGTTTGAAACAAGTTGGGAGTTAGTTTTTCAAAAGAGTTGTTGTCTAGTTT
The DNA here is from genome assembly GCA_030407325.1 of Camellia japonica. Classification (NCBI taxonomy): domain Eukaryota; kingdom Viridiplantae; phylum Streptophyta; class Magnoliopsida; order Ericales; family Theaceae; genus Camellia; species Camellia japonica. The sequence continues at coordinate 55,700,612 of JAPPVO010000016.1, forward strand.
TCTGCTTGTTCGTTCGAGCGGTGTTTTGGTTACTTGAGCGGTCTTTGAGATCTCCCAGTATTTGTTGGTCTGTAAAACTTCTGAGAGTGATATGATCAACGCTTGAGCGGTCTTTTGCAGTCTGCAAAACTTTTGTAGTAGAGTATCTTTGCTTGAGCGGTCTTTTGCAAGTCTAAACTTCTGGAAGGGTGTCATTGTGCACTCGAGCTGTGTTTTCGATCGCTTGAGCGGTGTCACGTATTGGGTCTGACGCTTGAGCGATGTTTGGTCGCTTGAGCGGTTTACGCGTATATCAGGTCGAAAAAATGGGTTTTTGAATCATTTTTCATTTCCTTTATCTCTCTAAAACATTTTAAAACCCTAGTTTTTCACTCACTCTCTCTCTGGTTCTTTCTTAAAACCTTAAATACACTATCACCCATTGATTTCTCTACCATAACTCTTTGGAGAAAAATATAGAGCTCGTCTAAAGCTTCGTTTTAATCAGAGGAGATATCGTTTCTGGCTCTGCCAAACTTCAACCCTTGCTCTCTCTTTTATTCTAATCTTGAGGTAGAGATTTCTTCAACCTTTGGTATGATTTTTACCTTAGTTATTTGTTCATTGAAAGAATTTAGTGATTTGGGTATTTTGGGTTAAACCTAGGGTTTGATTTTGAAATGTAAAAGAGGGGTTTTCAAATGGGTTCTTGAGAAAGGTTGTGGGGATGCGTTTATGGTTGAGATATGTTAAAATGGTAGATTTCTTTACTTAAATTTGATTTTGAAAGTAAAAGGGGTTTTTGTTCTAAAATCATGGATATTTGGTTTGTGAAAGAAAAATGAAAAGATGTTGGGTTTTGAAAGGACGAAACGAATGTACATGTTGATGATAATGGTGAAGTTAGATATGTAATATCATTTTCATTGTGAAAATGATGAGATTATATCTATTGTTGAAAATTATCTGTTGAATAGAAATATGTGTTTTGGGCTATCGGTGGAAAATAGCTTTGATTGTTGTAGAAATTGCATGAGGATTAGGTGAATTGAAACTAATTTCTCATACATTTGCATTGAGCATTGTTTCATACTTAAACATTGAATATGTCTTGTTTTGAGAAAAAATGGTGAATACCTTGGTGAATTTGGTTAGGGGTGTAGTTGTGGTTATTATGTTGGCATGTGTGTTGTTGATGAAAGTCCAAAAATCCACGCAGCTAGGTGCCGATCCTTTTGGTTAGTACCAGTAAAATGACTTTGGTAGTGCTTGTATAGCCTACTGAAAGACACGTACCTAAAGATTCCCAGTGTTTTGTATCCACCACCCTGTTTTCTGATATATAAAAGGTTATTTTCATGAATTGATATATAATCTGGCATTGCATTATTTTGATATGGAAATGTAAAACATTTGACAAATGGCACGCATATGCATTCTCCTCATGACTTCGTTAAGATTCATATATTGTGTTGAAGTATCTCTATAGGGCTTTAGCTTACCCTATGTGGAAAACAACTTTCAGGTGTCTGATGCCTCCACCAAAGACATAGTTTGGGAGGACTTAGAGCCAATAACTTCCTTTTGTTTATTTGATATAACTATTTTTGTACAAACCTTGTGCTTTAATTGTATTGAGTTGAATTCATTTTGATGTACCTAAGCATTGGCTTGGAAAGATGTAGCCATTAGGACATAAAATTACTTGATTCTCCTTTTATTTCAATTCACGTACACATGTCATATGCTATAGATTCAAGATCTAGGATTTATGAATGTATGCACACATATGTCATCTTTTGTATAAACAAGGAGTATAAATGGAAATATTAAATATGATGTTATCAATTGTAAGAAATATTATGGGATGTGTTATTGTTATTATTTCAGGGCATCACAATTTGGTATCAGAGCTACCGAGTTTAAATATTTTGTGATCGTGTGATGTAGTTTTTACCACAATGGGTTATCTTGTTAGATGATATTAGAAGTAAACCTGGTATGCTATGTGATAACATGTTTATGTGACTAAATGAATATGAGATTTAATTTCTAAGATATAGATTGGGTCTACAAGTTTCTAGAAGTCCTGTTAGAAGAGCACTTGATCACTGCTATTTCTAACTGAAACTCTGTTAATGTCGCGAGATGATCATTATCTAGAAAGGAAGTTCATTTGTGCTTATGTGATGAAGTGTTTATGTGGAGTGAATTACTTGTTGTCCACCGTATTAGGACGTTAGTGAATTAGTTTCGACACATTTGTAGATGTACTAATCTATTGTGTTACCTTCATTAGGATGTTAGGACGGGAACATGGTGGTGGTAAGCATGGTAGGCCTAGGCGGTAAGAGGTGTCGATACTGAATGAAATTTCGGCGCAGCAGGAGGGAGTTGGTCAAGCCAATGTGGCCGGAACAATAGGTTAGCAAGCCATGGGTGCTTTGCCCCGCAAAATTACTGGAGCTTTGCGGGAATTCATAAACATTCTCAGGGTTGAGAGTCAAGTCCAGGCCCATATTGCTGAGACAAGGCCGTCCTTTTTGAAGCAAGAATTCTTCTGGTCAAATCTGGATGAGTTTATTGGGGATCCTAAGGAGCCACTGAAGGTGGATAAGTGGCTTGAACAGATGATGAAAGATGTTCGAGATGCTTGGCATCGAGGACAGAGAGTTGAGGATGACCTTGGCATCTTTCCAGTTGAAGGGAGATGCGGGCCAATAGTGAAAGTATACACGAGGGCGTATTTGGGTAACTTGGGAGGCCTTTGTCAACACCTTCCAAGACAAGTTTTTGCCTCCCACAGCTAGGGAGAAGTTAAGAGATCTTTGTCAACGCCTTCCAAGACAAGTTTTTGCCTTCCACGGCTAGGGAGAAGTTGAGAGATCAGTCCTGAAGCTCAAGTAACTGAACGCACCTGTAGCCAAGTTTGAGCTGCTTTTACTAGCCTTTCTAGGTTTGCATCGGAACTTGTGTTGACGGAGGAACGCTGTTGCATTGCATTCGAAAAGAGGTTGAGAACCAAACTCCTTTTTAAGGTGGTTGGGTCTATGATTAGGAATTATGGTCAACTTGTAGAGGCGGTAGCTCACTTAGAGACTATGATCCAAGCAGAGGAGACGTGGATGATAGGGCTCTAGGCAGAGGAGTCAGGAGGTTCCGGGGGATGTTAGGGACATCAAAAGGCAAAGAAGTTCTATTCTACAGCAGTCCTAGGCAGCTCAGTTTAGATCCACCTTTCCTGTACCGATTTCTGGTTCAAGAAGAGATAGCCAGGGTGGGATCACTTGTTTCAAGTGTGATCAGTTGGACCACAAGTCGTCAGTTTGCTCGCAGAGAGGAGGAGGTCAACAGTCTGCACTATCTACGGCTCGTTCTTAGAGCCAGAGTCAAGGAGAGAGGGCAACTGCCTACTTGTTATCAGTGTGGGCAGTCGAAGCACTTGAGGAGGTTTTTCCCTCAAGCAAGTGGCACATTTGGTGCGTCTGGTTCGAGACAGACATAGAGCCATCAGCCTACCCATTCAGCATAGGCCTTAAAGGCCAATTATAAAGCCTCTTCGGCTCAATCCGTGTACCAGACCTATGCTTCGAGTGCTGAGCAGGTAGAGTAGAAATCCATAGGGCGTGTGTATGTTGTTACCAAGTTGGATTAGTTACCAGTGCCTTCTGTAGTGAGAGGTAACTTCTTGTTGTTCAATTCAATTGCCAATGTATTGATTGATACTAGTGTATCTCATTCCTTCATTTCGTCTACATTTGCATCAGTTTTGGAGTTAGAAGTGGCTCAATTAGCGTCTCCGCTCATAGTAGAGTCACTAGTTAGGGATAAGGTTGTCTTGGACCGGGGATGTTATGGTTGTGAGATAGAGGTTGCCGGTCGCCGACTTCCTTCCGATTTCGTGTTGTTAGACATGTCGGGTTTCGATGGCATCTTGGGCATGGATTGGTTGTCTTCATACCGTGCCATTATAGATTGTTACCGTATAAGAGTTACCGTGTACACCTCGAGCAGTGACTGTTTTTATTTTTTGAGGGACCAAGCTGATAGAGTTTTGTCGCCAGTGTATGACTCACGTGGTTAGGGCAAGCTTAATTTCCTTCTTGCAATTTTTTTCAGTAATGAGAGTGATGTGGTATGAGTTGATTTGCCGAGGGTAACTTGTGAATACCTGGACTTTTTCCCGAAGATCTTACTAGTTTGCCACCCCACTGAGAGATTGAGTTCTCCAATGACTTAGCACCCAGCACGACATTGATTTTCACGGCACCGTATACATTTGCACCCGCTGAGCTATATGAGTTGAAGATTCAACTTCAAGAACTATTAGATAAGGGCTTTATCCGTCCTAGTACATCGCCTTGGGAAGCACCGACTCTCTTTACTAAGAAGAAGGATGGCATATTACGACTGTGCATCGATTACTGGAAGTTGAATCGGGTAACTGTTAAGAATAAATACCCATTACCATGTATAGACGATTTGTTTGACCAATTGAAAGGGTCTTGTTGCTTTTTTAAGATTGACTTGAGATCAGGTTATCACTAGTTGAAAGTGAAGGAGGAGGATATTTGGAAAATGGTATTCCATATACAGTATGGCCACTATGAGTTCTTAGTGATACCTTTTGGGCTAACCAATGCACTGGCTTTGTTTATGGATTTGATGAATTGAATCTTCCGTGAGTTCTTAGACCATTTCGTGGTTGTCTTTGTTGATAATATCTTAATCTACTCACCCTCTGAGGAGGAACACGAAGGACACTTATGGGTTGTACTTGAATTTCTTAGAGTACATCAGTTATATGCTAAGTTCGGAAAGTGTGAATTCTGGCTAAAGGACGTGAAGTTCTTAGGCCATGTGGTGTCTGAGAAAGGGGTGACCGTAGACTCTTCTACGATAGATGCAGTGCAAGATTGGGAACAACCTAAGAATGCCTTTGAGATCCGGAGTTTTAGCAGGGTATTATCGACATTTTGTGAAAGATTTCTCTAGACTGGCCTCACCATTGACTATATTAACGAGGAAGATAATTAAATTTGTGTGGAGTGAGACTTATAAAAAGTTGTTGTAAGAGCTTAAGATTAGAGGCCTCGTTTGGCAACTACATATTGTAGCCAAAAAGCCAAAAAGTCACTATAAGTTGTCACATCACTCTCTCTACTTTTATGTACATCTTTTTGTAAAAAGCCAAAAAGTTTCTAAAATAGCTTATTTCCAAATGAGGCCTCACCACTGCTCTAGTATTGATTATTCCGGAAAGGGGTTTGGGTTATTCGGTTTATTGTGATGTATCTCGGGAAGGTTTGGATTGTGTATTGATGCAAGAGAGAAAAGTGGTAACGTATGGCTCACGGCAATTAAAAACACATGAGAGAAATTATCCTACTCACGACCTAGAGTTAGAGGTGGTGACTTTTGCCTTAAAAATCTGACGGCATGACTTATATGGGGAGAAATTTGAAGTGTTTTCCAATCACAAGAGTTTAAAATATCTGTTTTCACAGAAAGATTTGAATTTAAGATAGAGGAGGTGGATGGAGTTTATGGAGGATTATTATTTTGAGTTACACTATCATTTGGGGAAAGCCAATGTAGTGGCCGACGCTTTGAGTAGGAAATCTGTGAGCAGTGTAGCTAGTATTGTCATCCGGGAATGGGAGAAGTTAGATGCTATTGGTGAGTTTGACTTGAGTCTTGGCGAGTCTGTTGAGTCGGCCGTTTTGTTCATTGTAGTTGCACAACCTACCCTAGTGAGCCGAGTTATAGAAGCATAACGGGGTGATCTCGAAATAGAGGCTATCTAAGGGAAGATATCTAGTGGAAAGGTAGAGAATGGCTTGAACGTGTATTCTAACTCGAGTGTAAGGTATTTAGACCCTTTTTTTGTGCTAGAATTTTATAAGAAGGAGATACTCTGAGAGTTCCACCATTCATGGCTTGCGGTACACCTAGGAGGCACAAAGATATACCACGACCTTGGTCACTAGTTTTGGTGGAGGGGAATGAAAAGAGACATGGCCTTGTTTGTTTCGAGGTGCCTTACTTGTCAACAAGTGAAGGCTGAACATCAACGACCAGCGAGTTTGTTGCAACCCTTACCTATAGCCAAATGAAAATGGAAGCATGTCACGATGGATTTTGTTGTGGGTCTTCCGAGGACTCAACGGGGTAATGATATCGTGTGGGTAATAGTTTACCGGTTAACTAAATCCTTACACTTTGTACCTATGCGCACGAGTGACTCGGTAGATTATCTTGCCAACCTTTATGTTAGGGACATAGTTCAACTTCATGGAGTCCCTATGACTATCATTTCAGATAGAGATCTACATTTCACGGCTTGGTTGTGGCAGAGCCTACATAATGCCTTGGACACTAGATTAATGTTTAACATCGTCTATCATCTTCAGACTGATGGGCAGTCCAAGCAAACCATTCAGATCTTAGAGGACATGCTTCGGGGTTGTGTTCTTGATTTTAAGGAGTTGTGGGAGAGACATTTACCTTTGTTGTGGCACTTTTTGAGGCCTTGTATGGCCGACCGTATAGATTTCTAGTGTGTTGGGCCGAGGTGGGTAATGTACCTATGTTAGGCCCAGAGTTAGTTCAGGAAATGACAGAGAGGGTTGCACTTATTCGTAAGAGGTTGATTCGGCTCAAAGTCGTTAGAAGAGCTATACCAACTGTAAAAGGAGACATTTTTCTTTTGAGGTAGGAGATCATGTATTCTTGAAAACATTGTCGAGACGGGGTTTGATGAGATTCAAGAATAGTGGGAAGTTGTCTCATAGATTTATTGGGTCTTTTGAGATTCTAGAACGGATTAAGAAGGTAGTTTATCGTTTAGCCTTGCCGCTCCAACTTTCCAGGATTCATAATGTGTTTCACATTTGTATGCTCCAGAAGTACAAACCTGATCTTTTATATGTGCTGGATTGGACCGACTTAGAGGTAGATAAGGACGTCTTATGCGAAGAGAGACCAGTTTGGGGTTTTAGTTACTCAAGACCAAGTCTTGAGGCGCAAGACTATTCCTTTGGTTAAGGTGTTGTGGCGACACCATGGGGTTAAGGAAACGACTTGGGAGTGTGAGGCAGCAGTCTGTGAGAAGTATCCGGATCTATTTGTTAATGTTTGAGTTTTGTATTGGAAATTTTATTCATGTTGTGAAATGTAAACATTGTATATGTTTTGGAAAGTTAAACTATATTATTTGTGTTGAAAGACTCTGTGTATCATTGTTACAAGTGTGGTTGATCAATGGTTTGATTTAAATCTAGTGATTATTGGTTTGATTTAAATTTCAAGGACGGAATTTCTAAAGGGAGGAGATTATAACGGTTTTGATTTAAACTTGACCCAATTCATGCTCTTAGATCCAGGATTCTATCTTTAATTATTGTTCATACTCTTTTTATATTATTGGTGGTTAGGTTGAGTGTTTGTCATGTTTGAAACAGGTTGGGATTTAGTTTTTCAAAAGAGTTGTTCAGTTTTTTGCTTGTTCGCTCAAGTGGTGTTTTGGTCGCTCGAGCGGTCTTTGAGATCTCCCAATATTTTGCTGGTCTGTAAACTTTGGGAGTGGTGTGATCATCGCTCGAGCGGTCTTTCTTGTGCTCGAGTAGTCTTTTACAGTCTGCAAAACTTCTGGAAGTAGAGTATCTTTACTTGAGCGGTGTTTCTTACGCTCAAGAGGTCTTTTGTAGGTCTGAACTTCTGGGGGGTCATTGTGTGCTCGAGCTGTGTTTTTGGTCGCTCAAGCGGTGTCACTTATTGTGTTTGATGCTCGAGCAATGTTTTGGTCGCTTAAGCGGTCTGCTCGTATATTAGTTCGGGAAAAGGGATTTTTGAATCACTTTTCATTTCCTCACTCTCTCTAAAATATTTCAAAACCCTAGTTCTTCACTCTCTCTCTCTCTAGTTCTTGCTTAAAACCTCAAATACATCCTCACCCATTGATTTCTCCATCATAGCTCTTTGGAGAAAAATGTAGAACTCGTCTAAAGCTTCATTTTAATCGAAGGAGATATCGTTTTCAGCTCCGCCAAACTTCAACCCTTTCTCTCTCTTTTCTTCGAATCTTGAGGTTGAGATTTCTTCAACCTTTGGTATGATTTTTACCTTAGTTATTTGTTCATTGAAAGAATCTAATGATTTGGGTATTTTGGGTTAAACCTAGGGTTTGATTTTGAAATGTAAAAGAGGGGTTTTCAAATGGGTTCTTGAGAAAGGTTGTGGGGATGTGTTTATGGTTAAGATATGTTAAAATGGTGGATTTCTTTACTTAAATTTGATTTTAAAAGTAAAGGGGTTTTTGTTCTAAAATCATGGATATTTGGTTTATGAAAGAAAAAGGAAAAGATGTTGGGTTTTGAAAAGACGAAACGAATGTATATGTTGATGATGATGGTAGAGTTGGATATGTAATATCATTCCCATTATGAAAATGATGAGATTATATCTATTGTTGAAAAATATTTGTTGAATAGAAATATCTATTTTGAGCTATTGGTGGAAGATAACTTTTATTGTTATAGAAATTGCATGAGGATTAGGTGAATTGAAACTAATTTCTCATTGCATTAAGCATTATTTCATATTTAAACATTGAATATGTATTGTTTTGAGAAAAAGAGGTGAATACTTTGGTGAATCTGATTAGGGGTGTGGTTGTGGTTATTATGTTAGCATATGTGTCATTGGTGAAAGTCCAGAAACCCGGGCGGTTAGGTGCCGATCCTTTCAGTTAGTGCCAGTAAAATGACTTTGGTAGTGCTTGTATAGCCTACTGACAGACACGTACCTAGAGATTCCCATTGTTTTTTTATCCACTGCCCTGTTTTCTAATACATAAAAGGTTATTTTCATGAATTGATATATAATCCGGCATTGCATTGTTTTGAGATAGAAATGTGAAGCATTTGACAAATAGCACGCATATGCATTCATTTCATGACTTCGTTAAGATTCATATACTATGTTAAAGTGTCTCTACAGGGCTTTAGCTCACCCTATGTGGAAAACAACTTTCAGGTACTGATGATATGTCTCCACTAAGGACATAGTTTGGAAGGACTTGGAGCCAAGAGCTTCCTTTTGTTTATTTGATGTAACTATTTTGTATAAGCCTTGGGCTTTAATTATATTGAGTTGAACTCATTTTGATATACCCAAGCATTGGCTTGGAAAAACGTAGCCATTAGGGCATATAATTACTTGATTCTCCTTTTATCTCAATTCACATATAGGATTTATAAATGTATATTCATATGTCATTGTATGTACAAGGAGTATAAATGAAAATATTAAATAGGATGTCATTGATTAATTATAATGAATATTATGGGATGGGTTATTGTTATTATTTCGGGGCGTCACAAAGAATGAGGGTTTGTTTGTTTAGTTCTCATTGTGTAAACTATATATATATATATATATATATATATATATGTGCGTAATGTGGTCATTTTTGTCACGGTCCAGTTTTTAATTACTCGGAAACATTACCAAAAGCCTTTAATTTAGGACTCTTTTTTTTTTTTTTAAAACAAATATCTATTACTCTTGAGTAATAGAAAACATAATAATACATGTTCTCTCTCTCTCTCTCTCTCAATGAATACAACAACAATAATAATAAATGCCAAGCTTCCACTACGAAGTTACAAATATCAATGTACAATATTTATTTCTTTTACATCTACGATGAAATTACACATAAAAGACACATGGACTTCTTAACTCTCCAACCAATAAATCTGAATTCTCTTTCTATAAAAAAAAATGAAACAACAAGGGATGAGCATAATTGCCCAGTAGGAATCTCATAGTTCTACAACAATAACTAATGCACAAATAGAAATGATCATGCATGCAGGGTGCTACTATATAGTAAGGTGACGTTTTGTAATTTCAAAACATCATACGTAGAGAGTACCTTTTTCTCAAAATTTATTTGAGCATTTAAGGAAAACCTTCAGCCATAAAAATTATCCCTTATCATCAGAAAACCATAAATCCTTTTTGAAAACAAATATGCTTAAGGAACAACATCATTTTAAATTATTATCCCAATTCCACAGTATTCCTCGTTTCATTTCTATTTACCTTTTTATTATTCACAATTGTTATAACTCCATAACCTTAAAGTTTAAGTTCCCTTAATACTCCAAAAAAACCCCTCATACACTCAATTCTCATTTGTCTATCCATTATTGCTATAACTCCATAATGTAGAAATCCAAATCTTTTTTATATTCAATAACAATTCTCCTACACTCAACTCCTACTTGTCTAACAACTACCTCACATCTACGTTTGTATTATCAATTATAATTCAACCTAACACAAGAATAATAAACCCATTTAATTCAAGAATAATAAACCCATTTCCACATTTGTCCAGCGATAAGCCTAGACAAGGCAATTGGACACCTTTAATTCAAAACCACCTCTACATTTGCAGGCTATTATACGGCGGGACGTGGGCCCCCAAAACGTTTTTCAACTCCCCACGCGGGTACCAATCACAACACAACCCAACACAACTCAACTCCACATAACACAACTCAACCAAACTCAACATAACACATTTCAACATAACTCAATGTAATTCAATATAACACACAACAAAATTCAACATAACCATTTCAACACTATTCAAGACAAATCTTGAACCTCCACATCATCATTTCATCACAAAATTCATATCATCCATACCATTAACAATTCCTTCTCCTAAAACTTTGTTTCATATTTTCACATAATTTAAAATATCAACAATAAGGGTTCAATCGCAACTTTTACATAAATTTTCAAACACTTTCAAAATTCAATTAACTTGTACATATTTAATTTAACACCTCAATTTCAAGATACTACTTTCAATTTAAGCAATACCATCATCTATCTTCATGTACCAAGCTAGGGTTTTAAGAGGACTTAAAGCTTTTCACCCAAACACTTCTATTAATTATACACCCAAATTTCTAAGCCCATAATCATAACCCAACTAGTAAACCCCAACATTTCAAACCCTAAACCCCCAATTTCATGATTTATCACAATACGCTTAAAAATATAAATTTTGTATATGTATAAAGAAAATACCACAAATCTATCTATAAATGAGAGTATTGAAGGAGAACTAGAAACCTCTACCTCAAGGATCAAGCAAGAAAGCAAAGCTCCAAGACGAATCCTTCGCAAATCCAAATTTCAATCGGTAGAAAAGTAAGATCTTCAAACCTTCTTCACTTTTTTGGTAAGAGATATTGGCCAAATCTTTGAGAAATGGAAAGTATTTGGGTAAAAAATCTAGGGTTTTTCAGACTTAGGATGAGAGGAAGGAAGAGAGAAAAGAAAAGTGAAGAGAATGATCTAGAAAATTGTTGGACAATCTTCACTATATTCGAAGAATAAAATTCTGTTTGTGTACTTAACAACAAACAGAACACAGAAGAAATAAAGGAAATGAGAGAGATTGTTTGATTACAAAAATCAAATCAGAATATAAAATAAATAAATAAAAGCAGATTTTTATTTTGTTACCAAAAAAAAAAAAAAAAAATCAAAATTTGAAACAAAAAAAAATTAATAAAACAAAAAGTAAATTAATTACTTACCTTATTATTTTTTTTGAACAAAAATTTGATCAAGTCCAGTGTTTAACACTGTGTCCTTAAGACAGATTCATTCTCTTCACGGTATTTTCAGATTGTGGACGTCTATCTCCCATGATAAAATGATTGACAACGAATAATAGCAGCACTATCAATTATTCACACAATGAACACACTTTGTGTTTACACTCTTTTTCACAGAAAAATAATGCAGGAAAATACAGAGAGAACAACGGTAGAATTGAGTACGAAAATTAAGTGGAAAAACCCAAATGAGGGACTGCCTATTTATAGATGGAAAGGTTGTTGTTTGGTTTGAATTAAACAAGTACTAAACCTGTTTGAACAGGTATAGAACCTGTTCAGTTTTGAATCAAACATGTTCGGTTTGAATTTGCTGAATCTATTCGGTTTAAAACAGATAAGAACCTATTGGGTTTGAATTTAAACAGATATGGAACTGTTCAGAAAATTTGAAGAGGTGCAAGCCAAAATTTAAAATTTTTCTAACCGAAATTTTGAAATAAAAAACCAGACAGATTTTATTTTCAAACAAATAAAATAAATTCAAATGTTTTTGGCCTAAAAAGATAAGTATTGGGCCGGACAAGCGCAACCCAACCTCACACCACGCACCCGCGCCCAAGCCCAGGCCCAGCCCAGCCCTCCCTCCCGACCGGATGGACGGCAGCGGCGGCGCACGTGTGTGTGTTTATTTTAGGTCCAATGGGTCTAGCCCACTTTGCCCACAACATCCCCTTCTATAAAACTTGAGTGCCCTTTGGGGCCTACCGTAAGTTCCAAACTCAAGCCTTATAAACCCACACCATGGTTGCCTCCCAAAGCAATATGGGACAAGCCTTATTTCAAACCTTAATGGAAATTTCACCAAAAACACCATTTCCATGGAGGTCACTTTGGTTTCAATTTCTCGTTCACCCGATAATGGTTTTGAGCAACCAAATATACTATGTGAATCACAACGCGGCATAAAACGCGTTACTATTTAGATCCGCCAACTTTGGTGCATGGGTTCCACCTAAAAATTAGACCAAAGTTGAGGAAAAAACTATTTTTTTTCCAAAACCATTTTTAAAAATCCCCCACATGAATGGAATTTGATGACAACAGAAATGCAACAATATGCAGAATTTGTCAAAAGAGTATAAATTGAAAATATCTTGCATCAGGATAAGTAGCTTTCGGCTTTGAACCTTTCCTAGTGATAACCTATCGGACTTACTAGCTAACTAATGGACGCGATGCCTTGAATTGTTCAGCCGTTTGTGTAAGCCAAGATAATAGATTTCACACAAAATATCTTCTGACACATCGTGTTCTCACGGTTGTGTTCATTTTGGCCTTGAACGCTCCTGGTTGTTCATGAGTGCTTTCTAGAGAATTTAGCCTCTTTATTCTCATAGAACCGGCCCCAATTCGACACTCATATAGGTGATTCTTATTGTGAGTATCTCTTATACTCTGTCTTGATTTTTATGCCTAAATCAAGATATAAGTAATCATTAAAAACAAAGCTTATCCTTAAACCCCTGCATACAACACATGTTGCAGATATCACTCTCACCATAGGAATGGATAGGGAATTTTAATCCTTTTGTGATTTCTGGCGAGCCACACATAACTTAGTTGTCCCTTTGAACTTAGTTCTTGGGATCTCCAGTCATATAAGTAGGGTTACTGTGGACGCGCTCTCGGGGAGGACTCTCCGAGTATCCGCGCGCGCCTCGTGAGGGCCGCAAATTCTCGTTTTGCTCTTTGAGCTACCACAGTTTGGACTCAAAAGTCACGGTTCTAAATCTAATCTCACAATGTGTGATGTGAGACCAATAAATCACCAAAGAGTCCAAATCCGGCAAATCGATTTGGAAAACTGATTTTTATAAAGAAGTGTCAAACATGGACTGCTTTGCCAGATATAGAGTCGCCACCTAAATATTTTATTTTGGGGAAATTTAGGAAACCCTGACTCGTGCCTAAGGCCACGTGTCCGTCATCACCAAAGTTGCCTCGACTTGGGAACTTGGGTACGATTGGGGAAGGTCATCTATGAGCACCCCCACTCGCCCGATCAAAGATCGACCTGTACTAAACATGATATTTTGTTTTTGAAAACACATGTGCTCTTATTCCGGTTAATTAGCTAATCTTACTATGTGATGCGCACAGCAAACAAGTATAGACTAGATCGCCTAACTTGGAACAAAACATTGCATATTCGTTTGAAAACAGTGTGAAGTTTGCTACTCTCAAGTAGGCTAAAACAGGGTTTTGACGAATTGTTCCAATTCAAGTAATCCAACCTTCACCCACAGGCATTCAGGCAGTTATAGTAAATAAGCAATTAGTCTCATGGTAAGCATGCTTTCATGGCAACATTAACACACATGCAGTAGGCTAAAGCGTAAACACTCACAGTGTACTCCAAGCCAAAATAGAGAGCTAGTTAGAAATCATGCATGATCCTAGTTCATGTTAAAATGGCTAATGCAACACATGCGAAAATGCAACTAAGATAGGCTCGGCTATCCTAAGATGGCATATGAAATGCAACTTGGTATATGTATTCAAATAGGTATTGAAATACGATGCAGTTAGTATGATGCGCTGAGCCCGGTGCATGCAATACAGATGAATGGATGCACACATGCAAGCATAAGGTATGCTAAATGAAATATGCCCTAAAACTAACCATCGTAAGCGATTAAGTAAAAGGGAGAAAGAAATGGAGATTGGAAGACATGCATCACACACACGCACGCTTATTAAAACAATGCGCCCTCTCGAAGGAGGGACCGAATAAGAAGCTAACTAGCTAATCTAAGCTAATTAAACTAATTATTACATAACAAATTAATTAACTAGTCCTAGTTAACTAATTATTACAAAACGAATTGAATAGCTAATGCATTAACTAATTAAAGTACAAACCAAAGCAAAAGCAAGCTATCTAAGCATGATAGCTAAGGAAAGCAGTAAATCAGGAGCCTTAGAAGGAGAGGAATGCTTGCATGCCCGGTCGCCTCATTCGGAAATCCAATGCGATGCCCCGATTTGCCTCTGTTTTCATCTGTCCTCAGAAACTTGCACCAAGCTCCAGAAAGATGAAAATCCACCTTGGGAATCCTGTGGGAGGGTGGCCGACCACTTTTGGTCTCTCCAGGCACCTGCCGACCACTTTTGATTGTTGAAAAACTAGAAAAGTGGTCGGCTAGCTAGTTTTTCTGGCTGGCCGGCCAGTTGTTGCTGAATCCCAGTTTTCTGCAACAGAGAGCAAGAAAGGGCATGGCAATGTATTTGCAAGATATGTGTGCACAACCACCCTCCCTATCATGTGATTGACTCAAGGGGGTATGGTTCTCGACCCTCGGGCCACCAATCGTGCATTTCAATACGTGATGGCCGAGAGGCGAAGTTGTACAATTCAATATAAAATGAATGCACAAGTAAACACATAAAGCCTAAAACTCTATCATGTATGATCAAGAGCGTCGGCGACTGGGAATTAAGGCACGTTTCATCACTTGAAGTATGAAACGTCCCTCGTTTCCCGTGTTCGGACTAACACCTATTCCAAACAACAATGCAACATATAACATAGCATGCTCAATGCAATGTAATGCAACCTTAGCATGCAAACATGCAACTACATGGCATACTCAATGCAACTAGCAACCTAGCATACACAATGCAAGGAATAACATGGCATACACAATGCTAAATGCTAAGAACTAGATGGCATACTCAATGCAAGGCAATCGCAAGGTTCTAAACACAATGTAATGCATGCATGCACAATGCAATGCAACAAGCATGCAACAACATGCAAACCACATACTCAATGGACTTAAACCGAAATAGACAGACCTCAGTCATGCCAAAACAGAGGCCATAATGCTAAAACGAAGGCACCGAAAACACATACAAGCATGCATGCCAATTGGCTCACCAATTAAGGTACTAAGGTGCAACTCTCAAGAACACTTAAAAGTGTGAAAAGCATGGAAGTGTAGCAACACTAAATGCACTGAAATCAGGTAAGAAATGATGCCAAATCATTCAAACAACACAAGTATGGCATGCTAGGGTCCTTAAAGCATGAAGCTAGTAAAGAGGACTACAAAGGAGGCATGCAATACATGGCACAAATGCATGAACTAAGTATGGACAGAGCTCAAGTAGGTCAAAATAAGGACCTAAACATGCTGAGATGGAGGCTAAAATACCTAGGCACGCAAGCATACAAGCTAAGGCATAAACTAGGCAACAATGCACAACACTTAAAGACATTCAAAGCATGAATGAAGTGAGAACATGGTAGTCCTAAATGCTCTGAAATGTCATGTTAGGTGATGCCAAATCATGTACACAACACAAATGAAGCATGCAATGGTGCCCAAAGCTTGAGGCAAGTAAGAGCATTTGTACTACAAGTATACAAAACATGAAGCATGTGACCAAGACAACCCAAAACAGTCCTAGTACATGTTAAAATGAGTCTAAAACATGCATGGAAGTAGGTCAAAATATGCTAGCATAAAGGGCATGAAGCATGGTGAATGCAAGGCAAATAAGGTGGATTACACTACACCTATTAAGACCAAGCATGGGATGACTCGACCAATAAAAATCAGAGTTATATCATGGCATAATAACCCCAAATAACCACTGAAATGATGGATCGCAAGCTAAGACATGAAGGCATACGCAATGGTTCATGTTAAGGCATAAAGGGGCAAAACCTCCAACGCATTGAATGCGTGACAAATGTGAATGTATGGCCATGAAACATGGACTGAAATCACATAACAAGTGATGCCAAATCACTGAAATAGGCTAAGCAATGCATGCTAGAGGATTCAATACACAAGGCTAACAAGTTAGATTGAACCAAGACTACTCAAAGCAAGTCATGCATGACCAAAACAACCAAAATCAGACCTTAGACATGATAAAACATGAACAAAGTCTTCTCAGAGCTAAGCCAAAAGCATGCTAAAATGACATGTCAAGGCATGATGCATGTTAGGCTATTTCATGGCATTACACTACAAGTGCATGAGGCATGCAAGGGCCAACCAAACCAAACCAAAACGGAGTCATGACATGGCAAAACATCACCAAAAACATGCTGAAATGGAAAGAAAACAAGCTAGAATGGCATGCTACTTCATGAGGCATACAAAGCTAGTTTGTGTGATTTACACTACAAGTGTATTAACCATGCATGGGGTGACCAAACTAAGAAAAAACACTGGTATGCCTCAGCAAAATAACCATAAATATAAGCTAATATATGGCCAACACAAGCTTAACAAAGGTGCTCAAACATGAGGCATATGAAGCAAGTAAACAAGACACAAGGAGAGGGGATGACCCTCTCCTTTTTAGGACACCAAAACCACCTTTCCACCACTGAAAATCCTCTAGATTTCAGTGGTAGAAAGGTCATGCAAAGGGTTCAACAAGAGCCTACAGAGATGGCTCAAAATAAGGCCTAACAAGGCCTAAGAGGGGGTAAATCACCCCAAACGAAAAAGTGACCTAAAACAACTATTTTAAACACTTAAAAATGGAACTTTTTTTAGTTATAAGTTAAGCTCAAAACAGCATGCAAATAGGCTCAAAAGCTTAAGCAAGAATGGGGGTTTTAAAGGTCAAAGACTCACCCTTGAAGACATTCTTTACTACTGCAACTCCAGCAAGTTCTTTGAGCTTAAATTAGTCCAAGAACACCAAAAACAACTCCTTAGCACCTCAGCTACCAAGGATGGTGTTTGACTGTGTGTTAAACTAAGACAAATCTACACTATTGAAGCACAAAAATGAAGAACCAAGCAAGATAGATACAAAACTATATGTATCTCTCTAAGGGCAATTTTCTGAACCTAGAGGAGGGAGGAGGAGCCTCCCTCTTATAGAGAGCAAAAGCCAAAGCTTCTTGGAGAAGCTAAGGGCCAAGGCAATCCCTCCATACACGTGTATGGAGGATAGCTCTGGTGCCCTCCAGCTGTGCCAGCTGGCCAAAAATATCTCCAAAAAGGTGTCAAAAAGCAGCCGACCACTTGAAGTGGTCGGCCTGCTACTTAAAGTGGCTAGTCGACCACTTGAAGTGGTCTCTCAGAGAAACAACTGGTCGGCCATAGGTGGGAGAGGTTTAGAGCATGAAAGAAAACTAGTGGTGTGGTGGCCGACCAGTAAATGTGGCCCAAAGACCAAGCAAGCCAGTTATCCGACCAGAAAACTGGCTGGCAGAAGGAAAAGTGGTCTCCAAAGAGAAAAAGTGGTCTCCCACCCCTGTACCACCTTCCAAACAAGGAAAACAAAGTTCGGTCCACAAACTGAGTCGAAGCACAAAAGAGTTCAGAGGTCCGAAGGTAAGGCTCTCAGCCAAAACTCCGAAACCTCTAAACGGGCACAACATGCACCATCACCGAGCGCTCAATCATTGACGTTTGAGTCTTAAGGTCGGTCAAAAATGGGCTGTCTACAGTTGCCCCTCTTTGACAGAACTCGAAAGTCATAAGTGACGGGAGTAAATGTCGGAGCCCAGAGACGACCCATTTTTGACAAGGCCGAAGACTTAGACAAACATGCAAGATAACAAAGAGATGTGCCCGCAGACTGGGGCAAGATGCAAATGACATGCACAAAGCTGACATAACTTATGATCATACAAAGAAAGCTGTAACGAGGCAAATATGCACGATAAATGCAACAGTTTAAGCAAGCGAGAGCAAATCAAACTACATTACATGCAGAAAGGATGTAAGAGAATTATACAATTCTTGCTACGTCTTACGCGGAGGAGATACAATATCGTCTGGTTCGTTTGGTCACGCCAGCTTCAAATGAATCGTACATATAATATCGTGCCTGCAAAAGAAAGAAACTCAACAGGTACAATATCGTTAGAAACATGCATAGCAATGCAAGTGAAAAGTGCGTAACAACGCAAGTGGAGGGGTGCATGACAATGCAACCTAAGTGTGACGCATAACAATGCGGAAGGGATGCAAAACAATGCAACCTAAGTGTGACGCATAACAATGCGGTGTACTAACAAGTGTAGGTAAGGTGCGCAAGATAACGCGAATGATACTATGTAATGCACAAAACAGTGCGATACGCTAAACAGTGCGATAAAATGCATGCACAATGCAAGTAATGGACACAGCGCAAAATAGCGCGATGCGCAAAATAGTGCGATAAAACGCATGCACAAGGCAAGTAATGGACACAGCGCAAAATAGCGCGATGCGCAAAATAGCACGATAAAATGCATGCACAATGCAAGTAATGGACACAACGCAAAATAGCGCGATGCACAAAATAGCGCGATAAAATGCATGCACAATGCAAGTAATGGACACAGCGCAAAATAGCGCGATGCGAAATTGTACAGAAGATGCAAAGGGGGATGTATTCCAACCACACTTGGAATAAAAAGAGAGGGAAAAACAAATCCCAAAACAACCAATCAGGAGCGTGCTCAACGCAGCCTGAGACAAATTCCAAACACGCTGAAATCGTGTGAGGAAGAACCAAACTCTAACCACGCTGAAATCATGAGAAGAGGGAAAGAGGGAGAAACATAGGGACATATCCCCGCGTCTCGGAATGAAAGAGAAACATAGGGACATATCCCCGTGTTTCGGAATGGTATGAGCATTGGAACGTATTCCAAATACTCTAAACCAAAAAAGGAGAAACACAGGGACATATCCCCGTGTTTTAGAATGAAAAGGAGAAACATAGGGACGTATCTCGGTGTTTCGGAATAAAAAGGAGAAACATAGGGACGTATCTCGGTGTTTCGGAATGAAAAGGAGAAACATAGGGACGTATCCCGGTGTTTCAAAAAGAAGGAGAAACAAAGGGACGTATCTCGGTGTTTCGGAACAAGAAGGAGAAACATAGGGACGTATCCCGGTGTTTCGGAATGAAAAGGAGAAACATAGGGACGTATCCCGGTGTTTCAGAAAGGAGGAGAGACAAAGGGACGTATCCCGGTGTTTCAAGAAGAAGGGGGCGTGCATAACAATGCAACAAGAGGAAGGGCACACCTCTCAGCGTATCACACGCGAGAGAGGAAAGAGAAAACCTCTCAGCGTAGCACACGCTAGAGAGGAAAGGGAAAACCTCTCAGCCTCTCAGCGTAGCACACGCGAGAGAGGAAAAGGTAAACCTCTCAGCGTAGCACACGCGAGAGAGGAAAGAGAAAACCTCTCAGCGTAGCACACGCGAGAGAGGAAAGAGAAAACCTCTTAGCATAGCACACACTAGAGAGGAAAGAGAAAACCTCTCAACGTAGCACACGCGAGACAGGAAAGAGAAAACCTCTCAGCGTAGCACACGCTAGAGAGGAAAGAGAAAACCTCTCAGCGTATCACACGCGAAAGAGGAAAGGGACTGTGCAAAAAAGGCAGTCATCCAAACGCGTGTCAAACGCCAGAGGAGAAATGTATCAGTCAAACTGAACCGGAACTTCTCTAAATGAACAATATATACAATACCGTGCATAAATGAGAAAGAAACTAATAGGTAGAATGCAATACAATGCATGATGTTAAGGAATGCAATAAATAAACATAGCAGCACTTTAGAAAGCACCTCATGAGGTGAGTGGCGGTGAACCGCTCTACTCTGACGGGGATCTCCCCTTTGTGTTCTTCGAACTCTTACCTTTAACTCACAATTCAAAGGTTCTGAAACGCTGACAAGGAGCAACATCTGCTGGGGAAACCACGGATGCCGCTTTTGTTCCTGATCATACTCACAACTTTCCCTATTCTTCAACGGGGTGACAGACTAGGTTGATTCAGTATCCAGAATTGAGATGCATACCCGCTACCTCAACCTATGGGACTTCCATACAGATTTCAAGCCGGGGATACACCCCTGGGTATTTAAACCAGACTTTAGTCTTTGAAATTCCAAACCTTTGTGTTCTAGGCATCAGCCATTCGAACTCTAGTTTCCACCGTCGCAGTTGATCTCCTAGGAACTCATCGCAAACACAGCCAAGATGCATTTGGCATGGAACGATACTCAGGAAGAGCACTTCTCATTGCCATTCTGGCTTTGAAACAGTCAACACAGTATTCTGTTTACTTCGAACACACAGCTCGTACAGCACACTGCTCATTCTGAACACACAGCCCATAACACAGTATTCTGTTCATTTTGAACACACAGCTCGTACAGCATACTGCTCACTCTGAACACACAGCTCATACAGCATACTGCTCACTCTGAACACACAGCTCATTCTGAACATACGGGATGCGATGACGGAACTTGCAGAAGTTGAGACACACTTAGATGCTCCAAATTTTCCCTCTTTTCTTTTGCTTTGTAGCCCGGAACCCATGTTGCTTCAGATAGGTCCTGGTTCTACTATTCTCACATGAATTGGGTCAAACCCTACAGTTTTATGAAAGAACAAAATCTGTTTTGCACAAATGTGGAGAATGGCACAGCACTCTTGGCACAAAACGATTTATTTTGAAATTAAGAATTGAGTTCTTAACCGGGTATTGAGCCTACGACTGAACACAGCGCAAAATGACTCAATAAAGAAAGACAAAAGGTAAACAACCTAAACACACCGAGAAACACTCGAAACGACTCAAAATAAGAATTGAGACAAAACAAAAGACACGACACTCAGACGTGCACAGGGAGCCTGTTTCTCTGGGTATTGTTTCCCACCCTTTCTCATTTGTGATTCTCACATCACTCGGCCCTCAGGCTCTGTTTTTCTGAAAAAGCCCTTTCCTCACTTTTTCTCTCATCGGACATCTCTCTATTTTTCAATCTCTCATTTTTTTATCCCTCCCCTGGGCGGTTGATGGATAAACAAGAAGTTGTGGATTCATGCCCGACATCACCAGCTCGCGGCTATTTCTTCCGGTAACGTGTAGTCGATGCCCTGGATGAGGGAGTGGAGTATCTTGATCCATTCCAATTTGTGCTTCGCACTTGGCTTGATACCTCGTTGCTTGGAGGTTGAGAGAGCTTTCAGCCCTTTGTTGTTTAGCTTCAGTTGTGCGCTTTGTGGTGAGTAAGGTGCCCTTCTTGGCAAGTATGTTGACAATGGGGGAAAAGATAGAACAACTGACTCAACTATGCCCCTAGTTCATCATTTTGACCATTTTTTGTTTTGGCTTTCTACTAAAACAATTTTGACCAACATGAGAGTTAGATTAGCATACTTGTTCAATTTTCTGATTCAAAATCATGCAAGTTAGGTGATGAGCACTGAAAATTTTCGTTTTTGGGTCCAAGAAATGGTCCAGTTTTGGAAAAAATGGAATAATTTTCGAGAGAATTAGTCATCCTCAGTAAAAATTCTCAAAAACTATTTTTGCAAATGGCCATTGCTCAACGAGCACGAAACTTACTCTTGAGATGCACAACCTCAGATCCAAAATAATAGAAAATTGCCCCTTGTCTGAAGGACACTGCACAGCAACGGAAAGTTGCCCCTTGTTTAAATAGCACCGCAGCACACTGTATGGCAACGGAAAGTTGCCCCTTGTTTGGATAGCGCCGCAGCACATGGCAACCAGTCCTCACAGTGACAATTATAACCGAATTCTCGGATACAGAGAAGGCAAAGATGATCAAAACCATTATATGGACACAATTGATTTGGAAGTGTTTATGACTGGACTTCATAATGAAGTTGCCTACGTATCCCAAACATGGGAATCAAGCCGTACGTAGTTCCGGTGTAAGGTACACTCGGGTATTAACCTCTCATTTTACGCTCTAACTTTTGCCAAGGCCGCCCTTTCGGGTTTCAACCTTGCGAGCTATGTTTTTCTTTTCTTTTCAATTCTTTTCATCTTTTCTTTGTTCAGAATTTTCATTTTCTTCATTTTTTTTTTCTCTTTTTTTTTTGCTCTTTTCTTTTTTTTCTTTTTCTTGCTCTAACTTTTGCCTGGGTCGCTCTTCGAGCCTCTCAAGGGTAAAAGTGTAGCTTTGTCCATGTCAAATGGTTTTGAGATCTCGAAGCCATCTGAATCCAGGAGAATGGCTGTTGTTTGCTGATGATGTAGAAGTCCATCCAGTTGGGGTCTAAATTGCCCCCAGTGTTGTGGATAGGAACTCGATTGTCCTTCAGCAATACTTTCTTCTTTCCTCCCTTCTGGGGTTTGGCATTCTTGCCGATCTTTATCAGTTTGCAGAATGATCCATCTTTTGACTCTTCGAGCACATCTGACATTTTTGCCCCTAGTTCGAGGGGTGCTTCTGATCTAGCTTTGCAAGCTTCTTTTGACAACATCTGATTTTCTTGATCTGACTTTCTTGCCCCTAGTTCGAGGGCTGCTTCAAATCTGGCCACACAGGCCTCACATTGTGGTTGACCATTGAACATTCTGAATCCAAGTTCAAGGATT
The DNA here is from genome assembly GCA_030407325.1 of Camellia japonica. Taxonomy (NCBI): domain Eukaryota; kingdom Viridiplantae; phylum Streptophyta; class Magnoliopsida; order Ericales; family Theaceae; genus Camellia; species Camellia japonica. The sequence continues at coordinate 55,723,641 of JAPPVO010000016.1, forward strand.
GAAAGCAAAGGGGTTGAGTTTCGAGGCTGAGAGCGATCCCAGGTTGCACAATCTCAAGAGCGATTCCACACAGGTCTTCACAGGACTGCGCAAAACATTTTTTGAAATCTTTTAAGAAAGCGACTAATCGCTCGCGCTGAAGACAATGCGGAACCAATCTGGATCAAGCTAGGATCCTTCTCAGTACTCACATTAACAAGCATGATCTCAATCATTAAGGGCTTAACATGCCTCTTTTTCTCTCAGATGATCAAATTTTACAAATCCCGAGGAATTCCTTCCTCTTCGTTTTCATCACAGTGTTCAAAAAAAGTTTTGAAAAACTTAGGTTAATGCAATGATTTCAAGGCGCAGAAAAGCAGGTGAAAAGCACTGCCATTTCATTCAAACTTCTGGCACAATTGGCGCAAGGCAGAAGCAAACACAAGAGTGTGAAAATTACTGCTGTTTCATTCAGATCTGTTGGCACAACTGGCTCCATGGCAGAAACAGACTCAAAAGAAAGCGAAAAGACAAACACAAAACAAAATAGTGATATCCGAGATAACACCCCCGGAATCACTCGACTCCTATACAACAGGGCTGACTCGATACCACAAGACAGATCCCAAACAAAAAGACTGACTCAAAACAAAGAGACAGACTCAAAACAACACAATAGAACTGACTCAATACCCAAGTCAGAAAGTACAAAAACCAGCATTCGCAAATGCTCAAAACAGTGCGTGCCATACGCCACATCTAGAGTAAACTGAGCACCGCCCGCAGGTGGTTCATCCCCTGATCACATCACATTATCCTCCAGGTTCACTGATCTAGTGATGATAGACTTTGGTGAGCTTGGTGGGAGGACGACCCCGTTGTCAAACAAATCCTGTACTTCGTGGCGAAGACGGAAGCAATTGTCGGTGGTATGACCAGTTTGTTGATGGTACGTGCAGTACTGGGTTGCATCATGACTAGGTGGAAGACGACTAGGGAGAAGCCGAGGCTCGAGGGGTTTAAGATGCCCCTTTTCAGCAAGGATTTGAAGAGCCTTGGACAAAGGCATATAGAGGGCATGGAAGACCCTGCGACCTCGGGGTTGATACTTCGAGGTTTCTGGGTTTTTGCTGGGTGCACTAGAAAAGGGATCAGCAGGTGCTGGCTTGGTTTTATGATCTTTCCCGGGTGTAGAATTACGGTTGGGAGGAACAGTTCTGGTACGATAACCCTTCTCCTGATTTTTCCCTTGGCTCGAACTGCCCTCATTCTGAGTGACGAAAGTGTCATCCACAGTTTTTGTAGCAACTGCAAGCACTTGTTGTTTGTTCAGTCCCCCGGCTTTCAAAGCCTCAACATCCTGCAGAAGTTGTTCATAGGGATCCGTGTCTGCCCCCACCTTGTTCTTACCACTTGCCTCAGCTTGGTCGAAGGTTTGGGTTGCTACATCAGTGAGAAGCCCTGTTGCTGTCGACATGTCATTGTCCAAACTTGGAGGGGCTTTGGGTTGGCTGAGTTCAATTACAATTCGCCCTAATAGCGGAGGCTCTTACAGCATGAAGTTCCCAGGATGTGATATGATCGACGGCGAAACCGACATTCCGAAGGCTAGATCAGCCACAGACCTTTGAAGATCGCTGATCACTCCCATTAGCTCAAAAGTGGTGGGCTCACGGGTTTGGAATAATTGGGGTTCCCAGATTGGATGTGCGGCAGGTGACCTGGGCGGGCGTTGCATTTCAACATCGGTCTCACCCTGCATGGCAATTCCCTGGTTTAATGCTGCTGCCATGACCACAATTTCTTCTGAATTTTGCGTCATCACGAGTCTGCTGAACTGAACAGAGGTGATGTGACTGGTGACTAATGGGTCAGATGAACCAGTGAGCCTTGACTGGTCTTTTTCTGCCTTGCCTCAGTGAAGGAAAATACTGATTGCTCTGAACTGAATCTCTAACCTGATAAAGTCTATCAGCACAAATCCAATGAACCTTGGGGGATATCGGAGCCTTCTGAAGCTACGGTTCCAAGTCTATCAGCATCTCAGCCTAATTTCACTGGAACAGATACGAGTATAGCTGAATGACTACACTCTCTACTGAATTCTACCCAAAATTTTGCCCGTAAACTGATACCCTCAGGTAAAAGTGATTCCCCCAAAATATTGATGCTGATGCCCGCAGGCCTGATACCCAGACTTGCAAACTGATATATGCATTCCTATAGAGGCACACTCTAAAAGCACATAGCAAGCAAATGAGAGCCAAAACACCCCTATTTTGGGGTAGGGTTTCCCTGTCCTATTTTGTCAGGAGCTAGGGTTTCACTACGTACACAGCGGTTTCAAACAACTTACAATCGGGTAAGCAACCTATCCTAGTTTGGAATAGTCACTATGGATTCCGATATGCACTAGGTCGAATGGTCAAAAAGGGTGCCTCGGTGAAAATCGAGGTTTGTGTTCCCGTCGTGGCAGAGCCCGCAACCGGTCAACCTTATGGCACGCTTCTCAAAGCGAGCCTCCGGTAAACCGTTCAGGAATAGCAGACGGCAAACACGGTGTCTTAGGCGCACCAATGCAAATGCAATGCAAAGAAACACATAAGTGTAGTCAAAACAATATATCATGACTTCGAGTCAAGCTCTCTAAATCCCCAGCAGAGTCGCCAGAAACTGTGGACGCGCTCCCGGGGAGGACTCTCCGAGTATCCGCGTGTGCCTCGTGAGGGCCGCGAATTCTCGTTTTGTTCTCTGAGCTACCACAGTTTGGACACAAAAGTCACGGTTCTGAATCTAATCTCACAATGTGCGATGTGAGCCCGATAAATCACCAAAGAGTCCAAATCCGGCAAATCGTTTTGGAAAACTGATTTTTATAAAGAAGTGCCAAACATGGACTGCTTTGCCAGATACAGAGTCGCCACCTAAATATTTTATTTTGGGGAAATTTAGGAAACCTTGACTCGTGCCTAAGGCCACATGTTCGTCATCACCAAAGTTGCCTCGGCTCGGGAACTTGGGTACGATTGGGGAAGGTCATCTATGAGCACCCCCGCTCGCCCGATCAAAGATCGGCCTGTACTAAACATGATATTTTGTTTTTGAAAACACATGTGCTCTTATTCCGGTTAATTAGCTAATCTTACTATGTGATGCGCACAACAAACAAGTATAGACTAGATCGCCTAATTTGGAACAAAACATTGCATATTCGTTTGAAAACAGTTTGAAGTTTGCTACTCGCAAGTAGGCTAAAACAGGGTTTTGATGAATTGTTCCAATTCAAGTAATCCAACCTTCACCCACAGGCATTCAGGCAGTTATAGCAAATAAGCAATTAGCCTCATGGCAAGCATGTTTTCATGGCAACATTAACACACATGCAGTATGTTAAAGCGTAAACACTCACAGTGTACTCCGAGCCAAAATAGAGAACTAGTTAGAAATCATGCATGATCCTAGTTCATGTTAAAATGGTTAATGCAACACATGCGAAAATGCAACTAAGATAGGCTCAGCTATCCTAAGATGGCATATGAAATGCAACTTGGTACATGTATTCAAATAGGTATTGAAATACGATGCAGTTAGTATGATGCGCCGAGCCCGGTGCATGCAATACAGATGAATGGATGCACACATGCAAGCATAAGGTATGCTAAATGAAATATGCCCTAAAACTAACCATCGTAAGCGGTTAAGTAAAAGGGAGAAAGAAATGGAGATTGGAAGACATGCATCACACACACGTACGCTTATTACAACAATGCACCCTCTCGAAGGAGGGACTGAATAAGAAACTAACTAGCTAATATAAGCTAATTAAACTAATTATTACATAACAAATTAATTAACTAATTCTAGTTAACTAATTATTACAAAACGAATTTTATAGTTAACGCATTAACTAATTAAAGTACAAACCAAAGCAAAAGCAAACTATCTAAGAATGGCAGCTAAGGAAAGCAGAAAATCAGGAGCCTCAGAGGGAGAGGAATGCATACATGCCCGGTCGCCTCATTCGGAAATCCAATGCGATGCCTCGATTTGCCTCTGTTTTCATCTGTCCTCAGAAACTTGCACCAAGCTCCAGAAAGATGAAAATCCACCTTGGGAATCCTGTGGGAGGGTGGCTGACCACTTTTGGTTGTTGAAAAACCAGAAAAGTAGTCGGCCAGCTTGTTTTTCTGGTTGGTCGGCCAGTTGTTGCTGCTGAATCCCAGTTTTCTGCAACAGAGAGCAAGAAAGGGCATGGCAATGTATTTGCAAAATATGTGTGCACAACCACCCTCCCTATCATGTGATGGACTCAAGGGGGTATGGTTCTCGACCCTCGGGCCACCAATCGCGCATTTCAATGCGTGATGGCCGAGAGGCAAAGTTGCACAATTCAATATAAAATGAATGCACAAGTAAACACATAAAGCCTAAAACTCTATCATGTATGATCAAGAGCGTCGGCGACTGGGAATTAAGGCATGTTTCATCACTTGAAGTATGAAACGTCCCTCATTTCCCGTGTTCGGACTAACACCTATTCCAAACAACAATGCAACACATAACATAGCATGCTCAATGCAATGTAATGCAACCTTAGCATGCAAACATGCAACTACATGGCGTACTCAATGCAACTAGAAACCTAGCATACACAATGCAAGGAATAACATGGCATACACAATGCTAAATGCTAAGAACTAGATGGCATACTCAATGCAAGGCAATCGCAAGGTTCTAAACACAATGTAATGCATGCATGCACAATACAATGCAACAAGGGCAACAATATGCAATGCAATAAACATGCAACAACATGCAAACCACATACTCAATGGACTTAAACCGAAATGGACAGACCTCAGTCATGCCAAAACAGAGGCCAAAGTGCTAAAACGAAGGCACCGAAAACACATACAAGCATGCATGCCAATTGCCTCACCAATTAAGGTACTAAGGTGCAACTCTCAAGAATACTTAAAAGAGTGAAAAGCATGGAAGTGTAGCAACACTAAATGCACTGAAATGAGGTAAGAAATGATGCCAAATCATTCAAACAACACAAGTATGGCATGCTAGGGTCCTTAAAGCATGAAGCTAGTAAAGAGGACTACAAAGGAGGCATGCAATACATGGCACAAATGCATGAACTAAGCAGGGACAGAGCTCAAGTAGGTCAAAATAAGGACCTAAACATGCTCAGATGGAGGCTCAAATACCTAGGCATGCAGGCATACAAGCTAAGGCATAAACTAGGCAACAATGCACAACACTTAAAGACATTCAAAGCATGAATGAAGTGAGAACATGGTAGTCCTAAATGCTCTGAAATGTCATGTTAGGTGATGCCAAATCATGTACACAACACAAATGAAGCATGCAATGGTGCCCAAACCTTGAGGCAAGCAAGAGCATTTGTACTACAAGTATACAAAACATGAAGCATGTGACCAAGGCAACCCAAAACAGTCCTAGTACATGTTAAAATGAGTCTAAAACATGCATGGAAGTAGGTCAAAATATGCTAGCATAAAGGGCATGAAGCATGGTAAATGCAAGGCAAATAAGGTGGATTACACTACACCTATTAAGACCAAGCATGTGATGACTCGATCAATAAAAATCAGAGTTATATCATGGCATAATAACCCCAAATAACCACTGAAATGATGCCTCGCAAGCTAAGGCATGAAGGCATACACAATGGTTCATGTTAAGGCATAAAGGGGCAAACCCTCCAACGCATTAAATGAGTGACAAATGTGAATGTATGGCCATGAAACATGGACTGAAAGCACATAACAAGTGATGCCAAATCACTGAAATAGGCCAAGCAATGCATGCTAGAGGATTCAATACACAAGGCTAACAAGCTAGATTGAACCAAGGTTATACAAAGCAAGTCATGCATGACCAAAACAACCAAAATCAGACCTTAGACATGATAAAACATGAACAAAGTCTTCTCAGAGCTAAGCCAAAAGCATGCTAAAATGACATGTCAAGGCATGATGCATATTAGGCTATTTCATGGCATTACACTACAAGTGCATGAGGCATGCAAGTGCCAACCAAACCAAACCAAAACAGAGTCATGACATGGCAAGACATCACCAAAAACATACTGAAATGGAAAGAAAACAAGCTAGAATGGCATGCTACTTCATGAGGCATACAAAGCTAATTTGTGTGATTTACACTATAAGTGTATTAACCATGCATGGGGTGACCAAACTAAGCAAAACTAGTGGTATGCCTCAGCAAAATAACCACAAATACAAGCTAAGATATGGCCAACACAAGCTTAACAAAGGTGCTCAAACATGAGGCATATGAAGCAAGTAAACAAGACACAAGGAGAGGGGATGACCCTCTCCTTTTTGGGACACCAAAACCACCTTTCCACCGCTGAAAATCCTTTGGATTTTAGTGGTAGAAAGGTCATGCAAAGGGTTCAACAAGAGCCTAAAGGGATAGCTCAAAATAAGGCCTAACAAGGCCTAAGAGGGGGTAAATCACCCCAAATGAAAAAGTGACCTAAAACAACTATTTTAAGCACTTAAAAATGAAACTTTTTTCAGTTATAAGTTAAGCTCAAAACAGCATGCAAATAGGCTCAAAAGCTTAAGCAAGAATGGGGGTTTTAAAGGTCAAAGACTCACCCTTGAAGACCTTCTTTACTACTGCAACTCCAGCAAGTTCTTTGAGCTTAAATCAGTCCAAGAACACCAAAAACAACTCCTTAGCACCTCAGCTACCCAAGGATGGTGTTTGAGTGTGTGTTTGTGTGTTAAACTAAGACAAATCTACACTTTTGAAGCACAAAAATAAAGAACCAAGCAAGATAGATACAAAACTATATGTATCTCTCTAAGGGCAATTTTCTGAACCCAGAGGAGGAAGGAGGAGCCTCCCTTTTATAGAGAGAAAAAGCCAAAGCTTCTTGGAGAAGCTAAGGGCCAAGGCCATCCCTCCATACACGTGTATGGAGGATAGCTCTGGTGCCCTCCAGCTATGCCAGCTGGCCAAAAATATCTCCAAAAAGGTGTCAAAAAGCAGCCGACCACTTGAAGTGGTCTCTCAGAGAAACAACTGGTCGGCCATAGGTGGGAGAGGTCTAGAGCATGAAAGAAAACTAGTGGTGTGGTGGCCGACTAGTAAATGTGGCCCAAAGACCAAGCAAGCCAGTTATCCGACTAGAAAACTAGCTGGCAGAAGGAAAAGTGGTCTCCAAAGAGAAAAAGTGGTCTCCCACCCCTATACCACCTTCCAAACAAGGAAAACAAGGTTTGTACCAAAAACAAACCAACTCGGATGCAAGACGAGAGATCGGGAGGCAAAGCAAGCGGCCGAAATCCTCGAAAACTAGCTGACGAGCACCAAAAGTGGTATGCGACCACAAAAGTGGTCTCCCAGACCACAGTGTCCCTCTAGGCAGAGGCAACAAGGTATGGTTCAAAAACCACACCAAACGGAGAACGTTAAGCGGTCCCGAGACAAGTCGCGCGGCCGAAGGCTCCAAAAATCGGAAACTAGTCTCCAAGCGGGAAAAGTGGTCTATGACCATGAAAAGTGGTCTACGACCACAAAGAGATAGTCTGCAAGACCTCTCCCTCCCTCCGGGAAGAGAAACAAAGTTCGGTCCACAAACCGAGCCGAAGTACAAAAGAGTTCAGAGGCCCGAAGGCAAGGCTCTCAGCCAAAACTCTGAAACCTCTAAACGGGCACAACATGCACCATCACCGAGCGCTCAATTGATGACGTCTGAGTCTTAAGGTCGGTCAAAAATGGGGTGTCTACAGTTACCATTATGATGACTCTTATGTAATAGGCTTTAATTCCATCCCCTTTGATGAACTATACACTTGCTCTTTAGTCAAACCTTTGTTAACGGATCCGCAATATTCTCCTTAGATTTTATATAATTTATTGAAATTATTCCATTTGAGAGCAATTGCCTTACAGTATTATGTCGACAACGAATGTGTCGTAACTTATCATTATACATATGACTCTGTGCCTTGCCTATTGCAGATTGACTATCACAATGAATGCAAATAGCTGGCACAAGTTTTGGCCACATTGGAATGTCTTCTAAGAAGTGGCGAAGCCATTTTGCTTCTTCTCCTACTTTGTCTAAAGCGATGAACTTAGATTCCATTGTGGATCGTTCGATGCATGTTTGTTTTGTGGATTTCCAAGAAACAGCAGCGCCTCCCAGAGTAAAGACATATCCACTAGTGGATTTTGAATCTTTAGTATCCGGTATCCAATTGGCATCACAATAACCTTCTAGTACTGCAGGATATTGAGTAAAGTTCAAACGATGATCATGGGTAAATCTTAGATATCTAAGAACCCGAATGATCGTTTTCTAATGGTCTTCTTTGGGGTTACTAGTGTACCTACTCAATTTACTGACAGCATAAGCTATATCAAGACGAGTGCAATTCATTAGGTACATTAGGCTTCCAATGATTTGGGAATATTTTAGCTGAGACACCGCATCACCTTTATTTTTTGATAAATAAAGACTGATGTCTACAGGTGTTCTTGCTACATTCATATCATCCTTGATATATTTACCAAGAATTTTCTCAATATAATGAGATTGAGATAATACATATCCATTAGATGTTTTAATAATTTTCATTCCTAATATTACATCTGCGACCCCCATATCTTTCATATCAAATCTTTTGTTCAGCATTTACTTAGTTGATTTGATCATGTTTTGACTGCTTCCAATGATAAACATGTCATCCACATAAAGACAAACGATGACATAACCTTTGTCAGTGTTTTTAACATAGACATACTTGTCACATTCGTTTATCTTAAACCCATTAGTAAGCATAGCGTGATCAAATTTTTCATGCCATTGCTTAGGTGCTTGTTTTAATCCATAAAGAGATTTTACAAGCCGACAAACTTTCTTTTCTTGCCCTAGCACTACAACCCCTTCAGGTTGCTCCATATAGATCTCTTCATTTAGATCACCATTTAAGAAAGCTATCTTAACATCCATTTAATGTATCTCTAAATTATAAAACGCTGTTATGGCAATAAGCATGCGGATGGATGTTATTCTTATCACAGGGTAATATGTGTCAAAATAATCCAGACCTTCCTTTTGTCTGTAACCTTTTATCACAAGTCTTGCTTTATACCTATCTATTGAACCATCTACTTTCATTTTTCTCTTGAATATCCATTTATATCCATGAGGTTTAGAACCGGGTGGAAGATCCACCAATTTCCAAGTGTGATTTTGCATAATGGATTCAATTTCATTATTAACAGCCTCTTTCCACAAAGGTGCTTTAGGACCTGTCATTGCTTCCTTAAAGCTTTAAGGTTCATATTGTAACAAGTATGTCAGAAAATCTGGACCAAAGGATTTTAATGTTCTAGCTCTCTTACTTCTTCTTGGTTCATCATCAGTTAAATCCTGTTGGTCAAGACCATTACTAGTCTCTTCGGTTTGATTGTCATTAGTCTCTTGACTTTGTGTACAATCATAAGTTCTTTTCTGTGAACTTAATTCCTATCATTTCTTGTAAGGAAAAACATGTTCAAAAAACACAGCATTCCTTGACTCTATAATAGTGTTCACATTTATATAAGGTATTTCTGATTTATAAGTCAGAAACCAATATGCACTACAATTCTGAGCATAACCAATAAACACACAATCCACTATTTTTGGTCTTGTCTTAGTCTTTTTCGGAACAAGAACTTCTACTTTTGCCAAACATCTCTCCACTTTTAAGTATTTGTAGGAAGGTGGTCGACCTTTCTACAATTCATAAGGAGTGCTGTTAGTTTTCTTGTGGGGTATTCTGTTAAGAACATAATTAATAGACAATATTGCTTCCCCTCACAAGTTCTGTAGTAAGCTTGAACTTAATAACATGGCATTCATCATTTCTTTAAGGGTTCTATTCTTTCTTTCATCAATTCCATTTTGCTGTGGAGATAGGGTGCTGTAGTTTGGTGAATAATGTCATATTGTGCACAAAATTCATTTAAAGGTGCATCATATTCACCACCCCTATCACTCCTAATCATTTTAATGGTTTTACCAAGTTGATTTTTAACTTCAGTTTTGTAGAGTTTAAATATTTCTAAGACTTCATCGTTACTTCTAAGTAAGTATACATAACAATATCTTGTGCAATCATCGATAAATATTATGAAATACTTTTTGTCTCCTCTAGTTTGAACAAATTTAAGATCACATACATTTGTATGAATTAATTCTAGAGGTTCAGTTTTTCTTTCAACCAATTTAAATGGAGCCTTAGTTAGTTTCGCTTCTACACAAATCTCACATTTGTAATTAGGATCAATTTCAAACTTTTGTATATAATCCAAACCAATTAATCTATGCAAAGTATCAAAATTTACGTGTCCTAATCTACCATGCCATAAATTTGACTCAAGAATATAAGCAAAAGATGTGTTATTCTTATTAATAGAAAGTTTAGGTACAACAGTCATTACATTCAATTTGAAGAGACCATCGCTTATGTATCCCTTACCAAGATACATACCACTCTTTGTTAATACAAATTTATCAGACTCAAATACAAGCCTAAAACCATTTTTACTTAACAAAGAACCAGAAGCTAAATTCTTTCGGATGTCTGATACATGCAGCACGTTGTTAAGGGTCAGTTCCTTCCTTGATGTCATCTTCAAGATTTTTTTCCCTTGTCCAGCCACAGTAGAAGTAGATAAATTTCCCATGAATAGTTACTCACCATTTGCATCCTCATTATAAGTAGTGAACATCTTCTTGTCCGTGCAAATGTGTCGAGTTGCCCTGGTGTCAACCCACTATTCCTTGGGATTTCCAACCAAATTAGCCTCAGACACCACAGCAGAGAGATTGATGTCATTCACCCCGTAAGAGATGTAATCAAGTTCTGTCACATTGGCTTGATTGGTAATCTTCTTACTTATATTTCCGCGATCCTTCTTAAGGTGGCGGCAATCAGAGGCTCGATGTCCGGTCTTGCCACAGTTATAGCATTTACCTTTGAACTTTTTATTGCCATTGTTATAGCCTTGTTTAGGACTATCTCCAGCAAACTTCCTCTTTTTGTTATGTGGTTTGGGCACATGTTCAACCACATTAGCCTTGGACTCAATGAGATTTTTACCATTTCTCTTTTCAGCCTTACAGTTATCTTCTTCAATTCTTAGTCTTACAATCAAGTCATCTATGGTCATCTCCTTGCGTTTATGTTTTAAATAATTTTTGAAATCTTTTCAAGCCGGTGGTAATTTTTCCACTAACGCAGCGACTTGGAAAGACTCGCTCAGAGACATACCCTCAGTATGAATATCATGTAAAATTAATTAAAAATTTTGAACTTGAGAAATTACCATTTGGGAGTCTACCATAACGAAGTCCGAAAATTTACCGACAACAAATTTCTTTGTGCCGGCATCCTCTGTCTTATATTTTTTCTGCAAAGAATCTCACAATTCTTTTATTATTTTCAGAGGGCTGTAAACATTATATAGCATGTTGTCTAGGCCATTGAGGATGTAGTTTATGCACAAAAAATCAGAGTGTTTCCAAGTGTCTACAGCAGCAACAACTTGCCGATTACTTTCATCCTGTCTAAGTACTGGAGCCTCTTCATGGAGAAACTGGGCCAAATTTAGAGTTATAAGATAGAACAACATTTCCTGCTGCCATCTCTTAAACTCAGTGCCATTAAACTTTTCCCGTTTTTCTCCATGATTTATTGAAACTTGAACATGGTTCTGGATAGGGACCGGAGTCATTGTAACAATTGGAGTACCACTTTCAATTATAGTAGCCATAATATCCGATTATAAAAATCAGAAAAAAAAACAAAACACAAATTAATTTTCTAGTTACTAAAACCAGAAAATAAATTATAACACAAAATAATTTTACTTTTCTAGTTACTAAAACCAGAAAAATAAAATACTACACAATAATTTTCCGTATCACTACTACACAAATTAATATTCTGAAATTGTTAATGACACCAGTATATTACTACTAGTTGTCAAAGAAAATAAATAGTATATTACTACTATTTGTCAAACAGTATATGACTACTATTTGTATTTTCCAACCAGAATATTACTTTGTAAAAAGCACAGAAAATAAATACAATGAAGACACAAAAAAAATAGTCTGTCTTAAGATTGTTGGACAATCTTCACTGTATTCGAAGAATAAAATTCTGTTTGTGTACTTAACAACAAACAAACATAGAAGAAATAAAGGAAATGAGAGATATTGTTTGATTACAAAAATCAAACTAGAATATAAAATAAATAAATAAAAACAGATTTTTATTTTGTTACAAAAACAAAATCAAAATCTGAAATAGAAAAAATAAAAATAAAACCGAAAGTAAATTAATTACTTACCTTATTATTTTTTTGAACAAAAATTTGAACAAGTCCAGTGTTTAACACTGTGTTCTTAAGACAGATTCATCATCTCCACGGTACTTTTAGATTGTGGACGTCTATCTCCCAAGATAAAATGATCGACAACAAATAATAGCAATACTACAAATTATTTGTACAACGAACACACTTTATGTTTACACTCTTTCTTACAGAAAAATAATGCAGCAAAATGCAGAGAGAGCAATGGCAGAATTGAGTACGAAAATTAAGTGAAAAAACCCAAATGAGGGACTGCCTATTTATAGATGAAAAAGTGGCTGCTTAGTTTGAATTAAACAAGTACCAAACTTGTTTGAATAGGTATAGAACTTGTTCAGTTTTGAATCAAACCTGTTCGGTTTGAATTTGCTGAATCTGTTTAGTTTAAAACATATAGGAACTTATTGGGTTTGAATTTAAATAGATATGGAACTATTCAGAAAATTTGAAGAGGTGCAAGCCAAAATTTTGAATTTTTCCAACCGAAATTTTCAAATAAAAAACCGGACAGATTTTTATTTTCAAACAAATAAAATAAATTCAATTATTTTTGGCCTAAAAAGATAAGTATTGGGCCCGACAAGCACAACCCAACCCCAGGCTAGCCCGCCCAACCGAGCGGACGGGCAGCGACGGTACGCGCGTGTGTGTTTATTTTGGGTTCAATGGGTTTAGCCCGCTTTGCCCATAATCTCCCCCTCTACAAAACTTGAGTGCCCCTTGGGGCCTGCCCCAAGTTCCAAACCCAAGCCTTATGAACCCACACCAAGGTTGCCTCCCAAAGCAATATGGGACAAGCCTTATTTCAAACCTTAATGAAAATTTCACCAAAAACACCATTTCCATAGAGCTCACTTTGGCTTTAATTTCTCATTCACCCAATAATGATTTTGAGCAACCAAATATACTATGTGAATCACAAAGCGGCATAGAATGCGTTACTACTTAGACTCGCCAACTTTGGTGCATGGTTCCCACCTAAAAATTAGACCAAAGTTGAGGAAAAAATTATTTTTTTTCCAAAACCATTTTCTAACAAAAATCACTTTTTAAACTGCTGAATTCGCGCAATCCGCTCAAGAGCCACTTTCTGCGCTCGAGCGCACTTGTTTCCAATACAAATACTAAAACTTCAAACGCGTATAACTCTCTCATCCGAACTCCGTTTTAGGTAATTCTTGTGTCCAAATCGAAGCCCTGGAAACAAGATTTCCAATGGTTCTAGCCTGAGACCCAAATTCAAAGTGTGGAAAAATAAAAGGGCAAAAGAGTAATGACTAATCGTAGGAAATTACATGAGTCAAAGTTTTTGGTCCAATCTTACTCTGCCATCATGTTACCACTTCAATCAATGTCCCCAAATAATACAAGGAGACTCCAAACACAATAATAAAAAGTAAATAACAATCCCACTACTCCCAAAAATTTAGACTCAACCAGGCAGACCACTCGAGCATCCAATCTTGTGCTCAAGCGAACGAACTAACCAAGCCAACGGCTCGAGCAACCACTCTTACGCTCAAGCGGAAATTCACAACTCTCAGAATCTCAGACAGACCATAAAATTACTGGAAGCCTCACAAGACCGCTCGAGCGTCAACTCTTGTGCTTGATAGGAGGGAAAAATTCTGGAGTGTTACAATTTTACAGTAGCTTGTCCTTATGAACAAAGTATTTTAGAGATTGGATTTTAGGTAGAGAAAATTTAAAATTAGATTTATGGATGGAATGCCCTTTAAGTTATTAGTTAAAAAAAATTACAAAAAAAATTATAAATCTATTTATGTTGTGTTTGGTTAGGGGATTTAGGAAGGGATTTAGAAAGAAAAATGAAAAAGATGTGCGAAACTAAGTGAAATGTAAGTATATTTTATTCACATTTCACCTACTTTTTTCTTTTCCCTTTCCAAATTCCTTCTTAAATCCTCCAACCAAACACAACGTTAGTGCAATTTTGATAATTTGTAAAAAAAAAAAAATAATAATAAAAGTTAAATTGGTTAAATGAGCTATACATACCTTTTTTGTTATGAAAATGTACAAATTTAAAAGTTATAATTAAGACAAATATAAACTTTTATTATTAAATGTGATGTAAAGTGATAATTAACAATAATTGATATGGTGTTTCTATTATTAATCCAATAATTTAAGTTACATTTCTTTTAAATTCAATTTCATAACTACAAATACAAAATGAATATAATATGTATACAGAGTTTGTACTAACCTTCTAGTCTTTAAGAATAAAAAGGCTTCAGAGTATCTCTAACATTTCATCATTTTCTTTTATTTACTTATTTTTTTATCTAATTTGATTTTAAATTTGAATAAAAAAAATTTGATTTGATATGAATGACTTTAACTTTTTCATTAAATTTTTATCAATTTTTAAAAAACTTTCATTCTTTCCCAATTTTTTTGGGAGGACTTACATGTAGATCTAATAGATGAACTTATTGTCTAATAGGTCCTATGATAATTAATAACGTTTTCATCAAACACTATTAACAAAACATCACTAATTGTTAATTTTCAACAACAGTTTGAAAATTTTGTTACAAAAAAATGTCACTAATTTTTAAATTTTAGCAATAGTTTGAAAAATCTATCACAAAAAATATCACTAATTGTAAATTTCAGCAACAATTTATAAAATCATGACAAAAAAAAGTCGATAATTGTCAATTTTTAGCGACATATACAAAAAATCATGACAAACTTTTTTTTTTTTTTTTTGAGATAATTTGACTAGGACTTATTTTCAATAGGATTTGATAGGAATTAAGTCCACTATCAAGACCTATTGTTTTTACCCCTTTTTTGTCCATTAATTTTGATGAAAAAAATAAAAATTTCTAATGTTTCATCTTTTTAATTTTTTTTTCAAATTCTCAAAAATTAAAAAAAATTAAAAAATTGTTAAAGGTGGGAGATGCTCTTAATTGGAATTATCTTGAAATAGTGAAAGTTTGAGTATATGGTGAAAGTTGAAATGAATAATTTTATTAATTCTCATCTCATATTTGTAAACAAATTAAAAATTGACAATTATGACCACATCATTATAGGTCAGATTTGGGAAGTTTTTGGAAGTGTCAAATATTTTCCATTTCTAAATATCCTACCTATTAAAAAAAAAGAAAAAAACAAAGAAATGTATAGCTTTTGGACATGTATTTATCAGTTTTGTTTTCTGGACATAGACCACGGATGTTTCAATTCAAAAAATTAAAAAGTAAAAAAAAAAAATTAGATTGGGCTTTTTGAGGCTAAAAGAAATCATGTAACTCCTCTATATACTATTTAAGATAGACTATTTTAATCACACCTATTATTATTATTATTATTATTATTATTATTATTATTATTATTATTATTATTATTATTATTATTATATACACTATAAAAGTGTGAAGAGCCTGTCATGTTTTTTTAAATTTCAATTTTACCCTCTCAAATCTATTATATTTGCTAAAAATCATGAAAATTCCTATATAAACTAACTATCTCTTTATTTTTAGAAATTTTAAGCCTTATAGAAAGAAGATTTGACATTAATTTTATACATAGAGAGAGAGAGAGAGAGAGAGAGAGAGAGAGAGAGAGAATTACTGTCTCCCTTATTATCAAATAAAAAAATAAAAAATCGTCACCCTATTTTTTACATTGATGATGATTGAAAAACAAAAAATATGTAATAACCCTCACACTGTCGTAACCATATACTTATATGCATTTATATGATTTTGTCTTGATTAAGTTGCCTTGCAAATCTTGTCTTGTTTTGCTTAAGTGTTCCTTGCATGTTTTGTACCTTGCTTGGTGTGAGTTTAACCGAAGTCATCTTAAGCCTAAGTCGCACCTTTGAACCTCTTGTGTCTAGGACCTTCTTAGAATCTCTTTGGTTGACCTCCACTCGCACCCTGGCATGTTGGCCGGGATGTCACTATCTAGGCCGAAGTATTCATTGCCAAGGCCGAGATGTGTATCATCTAGGCCGAGATGTTACCCCTGAACCCAAGTGATCTTGTCCCTGGACAGGTGACCTAGACCGAGGTGTGGCACATCTAGGCCAAGGTGTGGCACAGTTTGGCCAAGTGTCGTCCTTCCTAGCCGAGATCATTATTCCTTTGTTTGCCGAAGCTTTGTCCTAAGCCGATATCATTACTAGCCGGAGTGCTTTGCTATCTAGCTTGTTGAACACACTTTGTCATAGTCTTGTCTTTTCAATTAGTCACCTTTTTGAAGAGAGCTAATCAGCCGATGCCACGTGTTAAGTCAGTGACTGTCGAGAAAACACATCATTTTTGTATCACATCTTTGTCTTTTAGAGAGAGAGGCTCTAGGAAGAAGAAGAAGTTCTTGAGAGAGGGAGTAGACTTCCAAGCTTGATCTTTGGAGTTTGAACCGTTAGATTCGAGTTTTGAGGTTAGAATCTTAAACTACTCTTGTTGTTCTTATTGATCATCTAGCTGCATTGCATGATCGAACCTGTTCTGCACGCCATGCATTGATTTAAAGTTTGGTTTTAGAAAGAGAAAGTGATATTCATGTGTTCTTGAATAAAAGCCTTGTTTGATCCGAAAGCTTGCATTAAGATTCATGTTTTTGTGTTTGTTTTTCATAAGATCTTCAAGTATGGGTGCCAGGTCCATGTTTTCGAACTCATAGCATGAAAATCCCAGATTTTGAAATAACAAGTTGTGATTGAGCATTCATGTTTCTCAAGTTCTTCATGTTCATGTTCTTCAGCAGAGGGAAACGCAGATTTTCCCGATTTCATTTCCTCGAATGTGGCCATCGGGACCACACCTCGGCAAGGAGGTGTGGGACCTCGGCTAAGACCTGGTGGTACCCAGCATGTCTTCCCGACATGTAAATCAGTGTTTCACCTCAGCATGCTTTGCCTTGTGTAGACACCCCATTTTTGACCGTCCTCAAGACTTGGACGTCACCGCTTGAACACTCGGTGATTACCCATGTTTGTGTTCGTTTGGAGTTCCCGGAGTTCTCGGCCCGCGCGCCTTGCCTCAGGACCTCCAAACTCGACCGTTTTGTGTCTGGTTTTGCACCAAACACTTGTGTTTTGCCTTGGAAGGGCAGGGAGTGCCTTGTGAGGCACCCCCACATACCACCGGCTGTGGCTAGAGGCCACCGGCTGGCTGGTTTTTCCATCGGCACTATATTGTGCCGGTCGGCACTATTTTGTGCCGGTCGGCACTATTTTTGGCGAAATGACCATTTTGCCCTGCCGACTACTGTGCACTTGCTTTCTGGGATATTTTCAGACAGCTTTGTAGCTTTTGCTCCCCTCCATACACGTGTATGGAGGGGATACACTCCTTCCAAGCTTGTTTGACAAGCTTTACAATGCCTATAAGAGGAGAGCTCCTCCTCTTGGCTAAGGGTTAGGATTTTGGAGGCAAAAACCAGAGCTTATACATATATTTCTCTGTTATATATCTATAGATACATAGATCTCCATCTCTCTCCTCTTGTGTGTGTGATTTTAGGCTTGAAAGTGTAGATTTACCTCACTTTTGCACCATTACACACACCTTTACACCTTAGCTCGAGATTGAGAGACTTGGAAGGTTATTTGTGTTGGTTTTGGACTGGTTTTGAGCACTAGAGAGTGGCTGCACCACTTGTTCTTCAAGGGGTCTTCAAGGGTAAGAACATCACTTTATATTCCCCATTCTTGCAACCCTTTTCTACCCTCTTTACTTTGTGTTTTTGAGTTTGTGTTTAAGATAAAAAAGTCTTGTTTTTACTTGTTCTTGAACCTTCATTAAGGTCTTTTTTTTGGTTTGAGTTAAGCCTCATCACTTTAGGCCTTGTATGGCCACTTTTGGTGCCTTTGCTTAAGCCCCTTTTTTACTTGTTGTTCTTGGACTTCTCACCACTGAAAACCAGTAGGTTTTCAATGGTGAGGGAGGTGTTTTGAAGTCACATAAAGGGGAGGGACACCCCTCTCCCCTTGATCCCTTGTTTGCCTTTGTTTTGGGTTCAAAGAATAGCATGTATGCATAGTCTTGTTTGGCTTCATTTAAGAGTTTTTTTGAGTGTTTTGGAGCATGTTTAAATTCTGTTTTTGGTCGGATTTGTCACCTCTAACATGTCTCTCATACTTGTTTTGAAATGCTTTCTTATGCTCAAAAGCATGCCATACTTTGAGGCCATGATTTTAGTATGTTTTTAGCTTAGTTTCATGGAGATGCTAGCATTATTTTGCCATGTTAGAGGGCTGTGAGCCACTGTTTTAGTCCCATTTGGTGCGCTTCACATGGTTGTTTTGTATGATGGCTTGTAAGCCTTGAGTGTGTGATCCATGCATGTACATTGGTTAAGTCATTTAAGCAATTTGGAGCCTTTTGCCATGCTATTTCAGACCCTAATCCATGCTTACATGCTCAGATTTGTCATCTCTCTTTTTGCTTTAAGGGTGTGTCCTTTAAGCCTTGAAATGTGCATAGTGTATGCCTTATGCCCTTGGGTTGTTTTGGGACTGCCATATGTGGGATTTGGGTGTATTTTTGCATGATAAATATCTGTTTTAGTTGTCCAACATGTGCCATGAGTGGCCATGTTAATGGCATTTAGTTACTCTCTTTGGTGCCTTAGACTTAGGTCCATTGACTAGCATGCTTGTGTAGCATTTTAATCATGTTTTGAGGCATATTTTGCCATTGTTTTAGAGGAGTTTGAGGGCTGCCTCATTGTGGTTAGTCAACCATTGTATGCTCATTACATGGTTGTTGCATGTTTGGTCAATGAAGCCTTGAGCACATGCTAGTTCTATGCTTAATTGGTCCCTCTTTGCATGACTTTTATGCCTTGCATATTCTAGCATTTTGCATGCCTATTGTGTTGGCATCTTAAATTGCCATGTTGCATTGTTAATGCATACTTGCTTGAGTTGCATTCCATGGCTTGGTTTGGGGTTGTCAAACCAAGCATGAAGATTGAGAGGAGTTCACACTTTAAGTGGTGAAACTTGTCTCAATCCTCATGTCACTAAGGCCCTTGATTATGGCATGATAGGGACTTAGTTCTCATGTTTGTGTTGCATGCATTGTTACATCAAAATAGCAATCTTGGTTCCTTAGGCTATCATGCATCAAATGCATAATTGATGGCCCTAGAACCAAGAGTCTTACCTCCTTGAGTCCCCAAGCATGATAGGAGGCAATGACCATGCTTATATGTCCCCCAAAACCCATGCCATGCATTGCTGTCTTGCTGCTGCTGTCAATCTGTCTGCTGCAGGGACTTTCTGCCGGCCGGCAGAAAATAGTGCCGACCGGCACTGTTTTTGTGGCCGATAAACCTCACATGCAGCCGGTGGCCAATTCAAGTAGCCGATGACCACTCCTTCCAGCCGGTGGGGTACTTCAGACCATTTGGAAGGTATCCCAGAACTTTGGGAATTTTTTAGAGAGGCAGGACAGTAAAAGCAGAAGCAACAGTGCCATGACACGGGTTTTCCGGGCAAGACGGATCGAGCACGCATCACTCGTACATCCCGAGGCAGGGCTGAGGCCCCATTGCATTTATTTGTTTATTTGCTTTATAATTGAATTTTGTAATAATTAATTAATTTATTCGTTTATTCTTTTTGGACTGTATTATTATTTGGTCCCTCCGAGCGAGGGCAAAAATGTAATAAGTGTGTGTGAGTGGGTGCATGTCTTCCAATCCCCATTTCTTTCTCTCTCCTTTTACTTACCTGCTTTTTTATGGTTAGTATTAGGGCATACTTATTTTAGCATACCTTATGCAATGCATGCGTGCATTCATGCATTTGTTTACATGCATCGGGCTCGGCACATCATGCAAACTGCATTGTATTTCAATTCCAAAATTGAATACGTGATAGTTGTTGCATTTCATATGCCATTCTAGGATAGCCGAGCCTGCCTAGATTACAACTTTGCATGTGTTGCATTAGACATTTCAGTATGCTTAGGTCCATGCATGGATTTATGATAAGCTTCTGTTTTGGCTTTGGACTATGTAAGTATTTATGCTTTAGCATAATCGCATGCGTGTGAATGTTTGCCATGATAGTATGATTGCCATGCGACTAAATGCTTATGTTTATACTGCTTGAATGCCTGTGGGTGGAGGTTGGATTTCTGAGTTGGGAAAACTCATTGAAATCTTGTGTTTTAGCCTACTTGCGAGCAGCAAATGCCGAAACATTTTCAAAACAAACGGATATGCAATGTTTGTTTCCAAATTAGGCAATCTAGTCTATACTTGTTTGCTGCGGCGCATAACATAGTAATTCTAGGCTAATAATTGAATAAGAGCATGTAATGTTTTCAAAAAAGGATATCACGGTTAGTAGAGGCCGGTCTTCGGACGCGCGAAAGGGGGTGCTCATAGCTGACCTTCCCCGATCGTACCCAAGCTCCCGAGCCAAGATCACTTTGGTGATGACGGACACGTGGCCTTCGGCACCGAGTCAGGGTTTCCTAAATTTCCCCCATTAAAAAAAATATTTAGGTGGCGACTCTGTAATCTGGCAAAGCAGTCCATGTTTGGCACTACTTTTTCAAAATCTGTTTTTCTTCAAAACGATTTGCCAGAGTTGGACTCTTTGGTTCAGATTTAGAACCGCGCGACACAAAAGGGAGTCCGAACTGTAGAGTGAAGCCCACGGGCGCGTCTACAGTTTCTGGCGACTCCGCTGGGGAAGTTTAGAGAGCTTTGACTCGAACTCATGATATCCTGTTTTTGATTATACTTATGTGTTTCTTTGCATTGCATGTGCATTGGTGCGCCTAGGACACCGTGTTGGCCATCTGCTATTCCTGAGCGGTTTGCCGGAGGCTTGTCTTGTCAAGGCATGACCATAAGGCTGACCGGTTGCGGGCTCTGCCAGTATGGGAACACCAAACCCCGGTTTTTACCGGGGCACCCTCTTTGACCATTCAACCTAGTGCATATTCGGAATCCATAGTGACCATTCAAACTAGGACAGGTTGCTTTACCCGATATAGGTTATTTGAACCGCTGTGTGCGTAGTGAAACCCTAGCTCCTGACAAAATAGGACAGGGAAACCTACCCAACATAGGGGTGTATTGGCTCTCATTTACTTGCTATGTGCTTTTAGAGTGTATCTCTACAGGAAATGCGCATGTCAGTTTGCAAGTTTTATCCGGCCTGAGAGCACCAGTAACAGTATTTGGGGGGAATCAGGTTATCTGTGGATACAGATTCAGACTTGGGGGTAATGATTCAGAAATAGTGATCAGTATTGCAGGGACAGTGAATCGAGTTCAGCATGTTATCCGACGTGTGTGTTGTTTATTTTATGCCGTTATGCTGTCCGATTTTCTGTTATTTATACGCTTTATTTATCTTTTTTTTACTAGGTAGTTGAGCACGATTGCTTCTGACCCAGTAGATACTCCCCGAGCACTCTGGACTAGAGGTCGTCGACTCCATCGATCTGAGGATCTGATAGACGGACAACCAGTGTACTGTTCACTACCCCCTGTTACTAGGCGGAGGTCAGTTAGACAAAGAGCATCAGCACAGCAGTCAGTTCAGAGGGCTTTATCTACCCCACCTGTGTTCAGTAGGGATCAGGATTCTGTGTCGCCAACAGAGAGAGAATACATACCAGTAACCCAATCAGAGCAGAATAGCATGGCTAGTTTGGAGGAAACGGTGCGCCACCTTCAGGAAAGCATGAAAGCAATGCAGCAAGATGCTGTCCGACAGGCAGAATTTTCCAGACAACAGGCAGAGACAATAGCCAGGCTAGAGCAGCAGACCGGAGCATCTGCTTCACAACAAGTTCCTCCCCCGCCAGGAGTTCCTAACGTCGGGGAGACAGCCAATGTTCAAACTGATACAGAGCTGCCCACAGGACCACCCCCACCCCCAATCCTACCTCAAATCCAACCTCAGCTATCAAAAACACCTACCAACCTACCGGACTCTCCCTTTGAGTTCGAGACTGATCCTACCGCACTGAAGTTGAGCAAGCTTGAAAAGCTGTTCAAGAGATCACAGGGGTCAAGACTATCCCTGATATTGAAGATGGTTACACCGATGCAGCTGTGACGCTGCCCGACAGATTCAAAATGCCTCATATTGATCGGTTTGACGGGTCCGGGGACCCCATGGTGCACTTGAGATTGTTTTCAGATGTCCTAAGGCCAATGGGCCTCAGTAGGCTTCAGAAGTTGTCTTTGTTTGGCCGGACCCTGTCAGGTGTGGCGGCCATTTGGTATGCCAAGTTGGAAGATGACGTCAAGAGGAATTGGGACGAAATGGCTGAGGCCTTCATCGCACAGTATTCGTATAATACACAGATTGAGATTACGACCCGTGATCTCGAGACGACTAGGCAAGAGCCTAAGGAAAGTTTTTCAGAGTTTGTAACCAGGATGGAGGGCCAAGGCTTCGATGATGGCCTTGAGGCCTACGGACAAAGACCAGATTCGGATGATTGTGCGCAATCTTCAGCCGAAGTTGATGCAAAAGATGATAGTTCTCCCCTTCCCTACTTTTTCTGACCTACATGAAATGGGGGTACAGATTGAGGATGCTTTGAAACAAGGTTTGATTGATAATGACCGGGAGCAACCCCGACGAACTTTTAACCGTGGTAGCAATGCAGGCCCGAGTGGCACTACTACTACGAGAGCCACCGAAGTAAGCATGGTCACCGCCCAATCCCCTCAAAGAAATACAGCAGCTGCGCCATTCTCCGGCGCGTCCGGAAGTAACCCACAGACAACCAAATACCCACCCAGAAACACCAGAACCTTCGCCCCACTATATATGCCCCTATCCAAAGCTCTGGGGGTTTTGATCAAAAAAGGGCATCTGAAGCCCCTGGAGCCGCGGCCATTACCAGAAAAACTCCCTCCTACCCATAACCCGGCCAAATATTGCGCCTTTCACCAACAGCACGGTCACGACACCGACCAGTGCTTTCGGTTACGTCATGAGATTCAAGATCTCATTGATAATGGGGTGATCCTGCCTCCTGAAAAACCCAATGTTACCACAAACCCTCTCCCCACACATAACCAAGCTCCACCGCCCAAAAGACTCAATTTCATCCATATTGGGGACGTGATCTACGACCCTAGTATCTATATCACACCTACCCACCTCCCTAAACCAGAAGTTTTTTTTCCTGATTGCACCGCCTTATGCATGATGGACGTCTTCGAAACCCAACCAAAACCGACGGTGGTGACCATCGAGAACAGGAGAGAGGAAATCCCAAAGGAAAAGAGGATTGTTGGGTCAGAATCTGCGGGATTTGGAATTTGTGTCAAGAAAACATATAGTCCGGGTGACTACATTTCATCAGTAGGCCAAGATGGGCCCGGAGTAGAATTGCCAACAGAGGGAGAATTGTGTGTGATTCACGGAGATAATTTGGGGCAGGGAACAGAGATGATGTAACAGCTGTGGGGGAGGACCTTGCCGAACTCCAGTTTTACAGTGACCAGGACCCAGAGGATGCGACAGTCGCATGGTTTGATTATGAGAATTCAGCAGAAGTTACCGGGTGGTTGGACGATCAACCTGATGTGATAGGAGAATTTCAGGCAGAGCAGGGCCCAGTAGGGGCGGGAAGGAATGTCAGTAACGGCCGGGAGGGTCGAAGAGCAGAACACATCGCCGGGGGCGCCGGTGTCGAGAATTTCGCCCGAGATTGGAACATTTTGAGTGCGGAGATGATGGAACAGTCAGTCATGCCAGAACAAGCAAGTTTTGAAGATTCCGAGAGAACCAGGAAAGCAAAGGCCCTGTGGGAGTTGAAACTGCTGTGTGCATAGGAACCGAGAATACTCAGGTATGTGGATGAAGAGTGCTGCGAGCACAAGAACAGCTGTACCAGAGCCGGACAGGTGTCTGTCGGCTGCTAATGGAATGTGGTGGGAAGACGAAGATTTATGTCTTGCTCACACCGACGAAGATTGGGGGAATAACCAACCTGATAACACTTGGTACCTCGGAGAGGTTGACCACATGACACGGAGTGGGCGGTATTTCAAACCCCCACACTTAGATCAACCGGAAGCCTCGGGAAAGGACAGAGAAGCTGAGAAGCAAAAGGAGAAGCAGCTTGAAGAAGAAGCTGTACTCAAACAGCTGAAAAAGATACAGGCGGACATCTCTATTTGGGGGCTGCTCATGGCTTCGCGAGTACATAGAGAGGCTGTTTTATCAGCCATGGACAAAGCAAAGCTTTCAATAGAAACCACGCCAGAGCAGCTGGTGGGATTGGTCTTCCGGGGGGAGGTACCCCGATGTTGACCTTTTCCGACAAAGAACTTCCGCCCGAGGGCACGAATCATAATAAACCCTCTACATCTCCGTGGAGTGTAGAAATAAGTGGATACCGGTGGTGCTTGTTGATACCGGGTCCGCCATTAATGTCTGCCCAGCGAGGACGGCATATGCAATTGGCTTGAAAACCGTGGATTTTGTACCAACAGCCCAGGTCATCCGGGCATATGACAATACAAGTAGAGAAGTAATGGGAACAGTTAAAGTTCAGACAAAGGTTGGGCCGGGGCAGCACGAGATAGATTTCCATGTCCTAGAGGTCCCTGCAACCTTCAACTTGCTTCTAGGACGGCCGTGGCTGCATCAAGTAAAAGCAGTATCATCTACTTTGCATCAAATGGTGAAATACCCCTACGGGAAGGGAGTAGCCATCGTCTTTGGGAATTCGTCAATCCACCCGCCACCAGAGGTGTCCACGCCTGTTCTAGAAATCGAGCATGGCATGGAAGATGTGTTCATATCAGGTTTTACCTTGGCCGAGGCTCAGGTCGTACGGAATATTATGGCTACAAATGAAGAGATATATGTCAGTGCCCAAGCAGTGTATCTCATGAATAAGCTCCAATACATCCCCGGGATGGGATTAGGGAAGAGCGGCCGCAAAGGTATCGCAGCGTTGGCCGAGGTGCCGCACAACCCCCATACCTTTGGCCTGGGATATACGCCCACCAAGGAAGACTGGGTAAGAAAAGGAAAAGAGACGGCTGCAAGAGCCAAGGCGAAACAGATGGGAAAACCCTTTGAATTGATGCATCGGCCCATCCGAGGTACCCTGAACGGACGCTTCGTCCGGGAGGGGGAGGATTTTCCATTCTGTGGTTTTCCGGAGCCGTGGTGGAACGCAGAGAAGAAGCGCGTCCCGGGGTTCGAAATTTTCTTTGACCTACAGTTATCTGGGGATGATGTTGTTGAAAAGCAGACAGACCCAGCGGTTGAGACCGAGCATAGCAAGGAAGCAGAGTCTGCGGACACAGAGTTTGAAATGGGGGTAGCACTGGCATGTCTACTTTCAGATCCTTCGATCGACCAGTTGTGCTTGGGGGATAACTCCT
This sequence comes from Camellia japonica, assembly GCA_030407325.1. NCBI lineage: Eukaryota > Viridiplantae > Streptophyta > Magnoliopsida > Ericales > Theaceae > Camellia > Camellia japonica. The sequence goes on from JAPPVO010000016.1 coordinate 55,749,453, forward strand.
CGGTGTCTATGATCGGAGATGAAACGGCTGCGGGCCTACCAGCAGCTATTTTGGATGCATCCATCGCACCTTCCCTCACCTGGCAGTACGAGGAGGGATTTTTATCTAGCAGCACCGGATCAGGTAGTGAGCCGGAATCTGATTCCACCGAGTCTTGTGAGTCGGAATCAGGTTCCAGCTCGTCTGAGTCTGAGTTCGGTATTCCTGGGGGTGATAACCCGGATACCACAGTCCTGTCCAGGTCGTCTTTTTCTTTCTCTTTTGAGTCTGTTGTAACAGAAGAATTGGACGGTTCGGAAGTATCTAATGAGAATGAGGTAACTGTGGTTTCCGAGTACTTTTCTGTGCCTTTGGTTTATTGCTTAAATCAGGACTTTCAAAATTTGATGAAAACGACGAGGACGAAATTCCTCCGGTTTTGCAACGACTAATTGAACAAGAGCAGGAGAGGTTTGTTAAACCCTTAATGGATGAAATCACTACCGTGAACATTGGTACTGAGAAGGACCCGCGGCTGGTCCAGATCGGGTCCACGTTGTCTTCGGAGGAACGCGAGCGCTTAGTCGCTTTATTAAAAGATTTCAAAGATGTTTTCGCGTGGTCCTACGAAGACATGCCTGGAATCGATCCTGAGATTGTACAGCACCGGATCCCTCTTGACCCCGAGGCCCGACCTGTCAAACAGAAGCTCAGAAGGATCCGCCCTGATTGGGCCATTAAGATCAAGGAAGAGGTCACCAAGCAGATTGATGCAGGCTTCCTGCTGGTATCCGAATACCCGACTTGGTTGGCCAACATTGTTCCAGTGCCGAAGAAAGATGGCAGAATCCGAGTATGTGTGGACTTCAGGGATTTGAATAGAGCCAGTCCGAAGGATGACTTTCCCTTACCGCATATTGACGAGTTGGTAGACTTCACAGCGGGGCATGCTTTGCTTTCGTTTATGGATGGCTTTTCAGGCTATAATCAGATAGTAATGGCACCCGAAGACCGGGAGAAGACTGCTTTTACCACCCCGTGGGGTACATATTGCTACAGAGTAATGCCATTTGGGTTGAAGAACGCTGGGGCTACATATCAACGGGCTGCAACCACAATATTACATGACATGATCCATAAAGAGGTCGAGGTGTACGTGGACGACATGATTGTCAAGTCCAAAGAAAGAGAGGGCCACTACGCCGCCTTACAAAAGTTTTTCCAAAGGATCAGGGAATTTCGGCTGCGGTTGAATCCTCAGAAATGTACATTCGGTGTTACAGCGGGGGAAAATGCTAGGATTTCTGATTACACAAAGGGGCATCGAAGTCGACCCTTCCAAAATCAAGGCCATCTTAGAAATGCCACCACCAATGACTGAAAAGGAGGTGCGAGGCTTTCTGGGTAAAGTGCAATTCATAAGGCGGTTTATCTCTAAACTAACCTTAACTTGTGAACCACTTTTTGGTCTCCTGAAGAAAGGAAAGAAGTTCCAATGGGACGGCCGATGCCAAGCTGCATTTGAACAGATTAAAGAATATCTACAGAATCCACCCGTGTTGTCACCACCAAAGCCAGGGAAACCGTTGATACTGTACCTGTCAGTGACTGAAACTACAATGGGCTGCATGCTCGCACAAGAGTCGGAAGATAAAGTGGAAAGGGCCATTTACTATCTGAGCAAGAAGATGCTGGATTACGAGACCCGCTACACTCCGTTGGAGAAGGCTTGTTTGGCCTTGGTATGGGCTACCAGGAAGCTGCGGCACTACCTGTTAGCTCACTCTGTAATGTTGGTTTCACGACTTGATCCCATCAAATATCTTCGAGAAACCAGCGCTTACGGGTAGGCTAGCTCGTTGGCTGCTGTTGCTCTCCGAATTTGATCTCAAGTATGTGACGCGCAAGTCAGTAAAAGGAAGAGCGGTAGCAGAGTTCCTTGCCGACCACCCGGTTGAAGGGGATGAAGCGGTTGAGTATCTGTTCCCAGATGAAGCATTCTGCACATCGAAGATGAAACTTGGACAATGTACTTTGACGGAGCGTCAAATCAACACGGGTATGGGATAGGGGTGTTGCTGATAGCGCCTGATGATTCCCGTATCCCTTTAGCATTCAAGCTTAGATTCAAAGTCTCGAACAATGAGGCAGAGTATGAGGCGTGTATTGCCGGTCTAGAGGCTGCCCTAGAACTAGGGGCAAGGCGATTGGACGTCATTGGGGATTCAAACTTAGTTGTATCTCAAGCTAAGGAGATTGGAAAGTAAAAGAGGAAAAGATGATAATTTACCACCAGACCTTGGATTTGTTAATTCCGCGGTTTGAAAAGCTCAATTTCACTCACCTAGTAAGAGAGAACAACAGGTTCGCAGATTCGCTAGCAACTCTATCTTCCATGATAGACATCCCATCTGGGGTCCGGATGCGTCCAGTCATTATTGACCAGAAATTTGCACCTGCCTACGAGTCAATCTCCGCCATAGATGAAGTACAGGATAACAACCCTTGGTATTACGACATATGGAACTTCTTGGAAAAGGAGGCATATCCACCAGGGGCGAATGCCAAGGACAAAAGGGCAATTAGAAGAATGGCTGTTCAGTTTATCATCTGCGGGGGTAAGTTGTACAAAAGAGGTCATCTGGGAATGCACAAGCTGTGTGTGGAAGCCGAAGAGTCGAAGCGCCTGATGGAGGCCATCCATGGAGGAGAATGTGTGGGGCACATATGAATGGGGTGATGCTGGCACGGAAGATCCTCAGACAGGGCTACTATTGGTCTACCATGGAGGAAGACTGTATCGACTTTGTTCGGCGATGCCACAAATGCCAGATTCACGCAAACCGCATGAACATCCCGCCGTCAAAGCTGTACAACATGACGTCGCCATGGCCATTTTCAGTTTGGGGGATCGATGTGATTGGAGCTGTTACTCCTAAAGGGTCGAATGGGCATGAGTTTATCTTGGTAGCAATAGATTACTTTACGAAATGGGTCGAGGCCCAATCCTATGCCGTGTTGAAGGCTTCACATGTCGCGAAGTTTATCAGAAACAACATTATCTGCCGTTATGGAGTCCCGAATGAGATCATTTCGGACAATGGTTCTCACTTCAAGAAGGAGGTGATTGATCTGTTGGAGAAGTATAATGTGGCTTTTCATAAGTCATCCACATATCGGCCGCAGACCAACGGAGCAGTTGAGGCCGCAACAAAAACATCAAACACATACTACAGAAGATGGTGGAAACCTATCGGGACTGGCCGGATAAGTTGCCGTTTGCTCTGTGGGGCTACCGAACTTCAATTAGAACTTACTACCGGGACGACGCCGTATTCCTTGGTTTATGGGATGGAGGCCGTTCTACCTATAGAGATTGAGGTTCCGTCTCTACGAGTATTGGCTGAGTGTCAGATAGCCGAGGCAGATTGGCAGCAGAGCAGATTCGAGGAACTCATGCTTTTTGATGAGAGAAGACTGAAAGCACTGTACCATGTCCAAGGGTATCAGCGCAGAATTGCCCGGGCTTTCAACAAAAAAGGTTAAGTCTAGGAACTTGAAGGAAGGAGATTTGGTACTCAAAGACAACCGAGCTCCCATCCACGACCCAAGGGGCAAGTTCAGACCCAATTGGACTGGCCCCTATATCATCAAGTCTATCTGGTCAGGTGGAGCTGTGGTTCTGATGGACCTAGATGGCCTAGAGTTCTCCCAACCGATCAACATGGACAAGTTGAAGAAATATTACCCCTGAGAGGCTCGCTAGGCCGAAAACCCGAAAGGGCGACCTAGGCAAAATTCAGAGCACAAAAAATTAGAAAATATAAAAACTGAGCTCGCAAGGTTGAAAACCCGCAAAGGGCGGCCTTGGCAAAAGTTAGAGCGCAAAAGGAGAGTGAAAATACTCGAGTGAACCCAAGCCTGAACTACGTAAGGCTTGATTCCCATCCTTGGGATACGTAGGCAGCTTCATCCTGAAGTTCAGCCATAAACATTTTCCCCGATCAGCTTTGTCCATTTGATCATCTTGGTCATCTTTGTCCATCAGCATTCATCGCAATCTCCGGTACAGTGCTATTCAGACTAGGGGCAACTTTCCGTTGCCATGCAGTGCCGCGGTACTATTCAAACTAGGGGCAATTTTCCAATTGCAGGAATCGGGGTTGTGCATCTCAGTGACAAATTTCAGGCGTGTCCAGTTCTGATCCATATCGAAAATAGTTTTGAAAAGTTTTAATAAAAGTTGACTTTGTTCAAATAAATCTTTTTACAACTAAGACCATTTCTGGACCAAACGGAAAATTTTCAGTACCACAACCTTCAATTTCATTGATTTCAAATAGAGTTCTCTTGCTCTTGCATACAATCGAAGTTGCTTTTTATTACATTCATAAAGAAAACTTGAAAGTACTAATAAAGCAATAAATCCGGGGCATAGTCAAGTCAAATGTCCCTGCGCCCCCTCCCAGAGCTAGCTGAAGCCTCTGATGCCAAGCTGGGCCCAATCTGTGCCTCTTCATTAAGCCAATCCAAGCACTCATCAGACAAAGTGCAACTGAAAGCGGGAGCGGGGGCCAGGAGTTCTCTCGTCCTCCATGCTGTGGCATACCGGGCCAGCTGTGCGCCTCGAATCGGGAATGTAACCGGGTACTCTATCCCTTCCGGCGGACAAGTCTGATTATGACCAAACTGGCGCAGGATGCGAAATGGGAAGTAGAAGACACAGTGAGTCAAGCCAATCAATTGGATCCCGGGTTGACGGGTCATGCTGTAACTCATCACCGGAAGATTGAGCCAAGGGCACCGCCAAGCAATGCGGTCTGCGGACAAGTTGCACATCCATTCAAACCACCAACCCTCATCAAGGGCGTCAACTAGGCGTTGCCTGAAGAAGTAGCCACGAGCTGAATATGCCGGACAAGAGTCCACAACCTTCAGTTTGTCCATCAACCACACCTGGGGAGGGATGAAAAATGAGAGAATAAAGAATAGAGAGATGTATGATGAGAGAAAGTGAGAAAGGGTTTTGTGAGAAAAAACCGAGCTTGAGGCCGAGTGACGTGAGCATATATATGCGAGATGGGATGGGAAACATTACCTGCAGTAATAGTGGACTCCCTGCTAATCTGATCGTCTCTCGACGATAAAAGGCGTCTAAGCCCAGCAGTGTCTCAGCCAGAATCATGGCAATGCAGCTTTTGCCCCCCTTCAAGCCTTGGGCAACCTCAATCAACCGGACACTGGGCCCTCCAGAACCAGAGATAAACAGAAAATGGGATAGCAGGCATAAACAAAGGGCGTGTCGCCGAAAACCTTGCCAGTGATGGTCGCCACGATCACCAGTCTCAGAAAAGCGACAAACCAAGCTCGGAACATCTAATGTCCCGTCACAAATTAGAGAACGAGCGTCGGGCATTGAAAGCCCGCACATTTCTCCCAAGGCTTGAGCATGGCCAAAACGAAGCTGGGGCAGGATCTCCTCATCGCGCTCAGATTCCATTAGAGTTGGAAATCTTCAAAAGTGGGACACACCTCTTGCCCGCTAAAGCTAAAGACATGTGTCACTGGATTCCAAAACCTTGCCGCAGCGAGGAATGGAAAATGCAGCGGGGTACGACGCAAAGTGAATAGTGCGTTTATGCCAAAGCCCGGAAATTCAACTTTTCCGAACCATCCAAGTTGTTAATCCAAGTTGCGAGATTTTGGGCAAGAAACTCTTCCATTTGGAGCAAATCAGTGTGGAAATGAAGAGAACCACGAAGTTGAAACCTTTTGAAGAGGATAAGGTTGAGTGAAGGACAGCTGTCAACATTCTGCTGGTGTTGACAATTTAGTGCCGACCGGCCACTTGTAGTGCCGACCGGCCATCTGTTTCGGCCGATGGAGCACCATTCGGCCGATGGCCATTCCTCACGGCCGGTGGAACGTTTGGCTTGGCCGGGAGTCTTCCCCTTGTCCTCTGAGTTGTTTATGCTAAGAAATTGGGAAGTCCCACCACTTCCAATACCCTTCAGTGATCAACTCTTACGAGGGCGCGCCCATTTGCTTATCGAGTTGTTCTTGTTCCCAGATGAAGCCATCCTACACATCGAAGATGAAACTTGGACAATGTACTTTGACGGACGTCAAATCAACACGGGTATGGGATAGGGGTGTTGCTGATAGCGCCTGATGATTCCCGTATCCCTTTAGCATTCAAGCTTTTAGATTCAAAGTCTCGAACAATGAGGCAGAGTATGAGGCGTGTATTGCCGGTCTAGAGGCTGCCCTAGAACTAGGGGCAAGGCGATTGGACGTCGTTGGGGATTCAAACTTAGTTGTATCTCAAGCTAAAGGAGATGGAAAGTGAAAGAGGAAAAGATGATAATCTACCACCAGACCTTGGATTTGTTAATTCCGCGGTTTGAAAAGCCCAATTTCACTCACCTAGTAAGAGAGAACAACAGGTTCGCAGATTCGCTAGCAACTCTATCTTCCATGATAGACATCCCATCTGGGGTCCAGATGCGTCCAGTCATTATTGACCAGAAATTTGCACCTGCCTACGAGTCAATCTCCGCCATAGATGAAGTACAGGATAACAACCCTTGGTATTACGACATATGGAACTTCTTGGAAAAGGAGGCATATCCACCAGGGGCGAATGCCAAGGACAAAAGAGCAATTAGAAGAATGGCTGTTCAGTTTATCATCTGCGGGGGTAAGTTGTACAAAAGAGGTCATCTGGGAATGCACAAGCTGTGTGTAGAAGCCGAAGAGTCGAAGCGCCTGATGGAGGCCATCCATGGAGGAGAATGTGGGGCACATATGAATGGGGTGATGCTGGCACGGAAGATTCTCAGACAGGGCTACTATTGGTCTACCATGGAGAAAGATTGTATCGACTTTGTTCGGCGATGCCACAAATGCCAGATTCACGCAAACCGCATGAACATCCCGCCGTCAAAGCTGTACAACATGACGTCGCCTTGGCCATTTTCAGTCTGGGGAATTGATGTGATCGGAGCAGTCACTCCTAAAGGGTCGAATGGGCATGAGTTTATCTTGGTAGCAATAGATTACTTTACGAAATGGGTCGAGGCCCAATCCTATGCCGTGTTGAAGGCTTCACATGTCGCGAAGTTTATCAGAAACAACATTATCTGCCGTTATGGAGTCCCGAATGAGATCATTTCGGACAATGGTTCTCACTTCAAGAAGGAGGTGATGATTGATTGTTGGAGAAGTAAATGTGGCTTTTCATAAGTCATCCACATATCGGCCGCAGACCAACGGAGCAGTGAGGCCGCTAACAAAAACATCAAACACATACTACAGAAGATGGTGGAAACCTATCGGACTGGCCGGATAAGTTGCCGTTTGCTCTGTGGGGCTACCGAACTTCAATTAGAACTTCTACCGGGGCGACGCCGTATTCCTTGGTTTATGGGATGGAGGCCGTTCTACCTATAGAGATTGAGGTTCCGTCTCTACGAGTATTGCTGAGTGTCAGATAGCCGAGGCAGATTGCAGCAGAGCAGATTTTGAAGAACTCATGCTTTTTGATGAGAGAAGGATGAAAGCACTGTACCACATCCAAGGGTATCAGCGCAGAATTGCCCGGGCTTTTCAACAAAAAGGTTAAGTCTAGGAATTGAAGGAAGGAAGGAGATTTGGTACTCAAAGACAACCGAGCTCCCATCCACGACCCAAGAGGCAAGTTCAGACCCAATTGGACTGGCCCCTATATCATCAAGTCTATCTGGTCAGGTGGAGCTGTGGTTCTGATGGACCTAGATGGCCTGGAGTTCTCCCAACCGATCAACATGGACAAGTTGAAGAAATATTATCCCTGAGAGGCTCGCTAGGCCGAAAACCCGAAAGGGCGACCTAGGCAAAATTCAGAGCACAGAAAAAATTAGAAAATATAAAAAACTGAGCTCGCAAGGTGAAAACCCGCAAAGGGCGCCTTGGCAAAAGTTAGAGCGCAAAAGGAGAGTGAAAATACTCGAGTGAACCCAAGCCTGAACTACGTAAGGTTGATTCCCATCCTTGGGATACGTAGGCAGCTTCATCCTGAAGTTCAGCCATAAACATTTTCCCCGATCAGCTTTGTCCATTTGATCATCTTGGTCATCTTTGTCCATCAGCATTCATCGCAATCTCCGGCGTAGTGTATTCAGACTAGGGGCAACTTTCCGTTGCCATGCAGTGCAGCGGGTACTACTATTTAACTAGGGGCAATTTTCCAATTGCAGGAATCTGGGGTTGTGCATCTCAGTGACAAATTTCAGGCGTGTCCAGTTCTGATCCATATCGAAAACAGTTTTGAAAAGTTTTAATAAAAGTTGACTTTGCTCAAATAAATCTTTTTACAACTAAGACCATTCCTGGACCAAAACGGAAAATTTTCAGTACCACAACCTTCAATTTCATTGATTTCAAATAGAGTTCTCTTGCTCTTGCATACAATCGAAGTTGTTTTTTTTTACATTCATAAAGAAAACTTGAAAGTACTAATAAAGCAATAAATCCGGGGCATGGTCAAATCAAATGTCCCTGCGCCCCCTCCCAGAGCTAGCTGAAGCCTCTGATGCCAAGCTAGGCCCAATCTGTGCCTCTTCATTAAGCCAATCCGAGCACTCATCAGACAAAGTGCAACTGAAAGCGGGAGCGGGGGCCAGGAGTTCTCTCGTCCTCCATGCTGTGGCATACCGGGCCAGCTGTGCGCCTCGAATCGGGAATGTAACCGGGGTACTCTATCCCTCCGGCGGACAAGTCTGATTATGACCAAAATGGCGCAGGATGCGAAATGGGAAGTAGAAGACACAGTGAGTCAAGCCAATCAATTGGATCCCGGGTTGACGGGTCATGCTGTAACTCATCATTGGGAGATTAAGCCAAGGGCACCGCCAAGCAATGCGGTCTGCGGACAAGTTGCACATCCATTCAAACCACCAACCCTCATCAAGGGCGTCAACTAGGCGTTGCCTGAAGAAGTAGCCACGAGCTGAATATGCCGGACAAGAGTCCACAACCTTCAGTTTGTCCATCAACCACACCTGGGGAGGGATGAAAATGAGGAGAATAAAGAATAGAGAGATGTATGATGAGAGAAAAGTGAGAAAGGGTTTTTGTGAAAAAACCGAGCTTGAGAGCCGAGTGACGTGAGCATATATATGCGAGATGGGATGGGAACATTACCTGCAGTAATAGTGGACTCCCTGCTAATTTGATCGTTCTCTCGACGATAAAAGGCGTCTAAGCCAGCAGTGTGTCAGCCAGAATCAGGCAATCATGCCAGCTTTTGCCCCCCTTCAGGCCTTGGGCAACCTCAATCAACCGGACACTGGGCCCTCCAGAACCAGAGATAAACAAAAAATGGGATAGCAGATAAAACAAAGGGCGTGTCGCCGAAAACCTTGCCAGTGATGGTCGCCATGATCACCAGTCTCAGAAAAGCGACAAACCAAGCTCGGAACATCTAATGTCCCGTCACAAATTAGAGAACGAGCGTCGGGCATTGAAAGCCCGCACATTCTCCCAAGGCTTGAGCATGGCCAAAACGAAGCTGGGGCAGGATCTCCTCATCGCGCTCAGATTCCATTAGAGTTCGGAAATCTTTCAAAAGTGGGACACACCTCTTGCCCGCTAAAGCTAAAGACATGTGTCACTGGATTCCAAAACCTTGCCGCAGCACGAAGGAATGGAAAATGCAGCGGGGTACGACGCAAAGTGAATAGTGCGTTTATGCCAAAAGCTCGGAAATCAACTTTTCCGAACCATCCAAGTTGTTAATCCAAGTTGCGAGATTTTGGGGCAAGAAACTCTTCCATTTGGAGCAAATCAGTGTGGAAATGAAGAGAACCACGAAGTTGAAACCTTTTTGAAGAGGATAAGGTTGAGTGAAGGACAGCTGTCAACATTCTGCTGATGTTGGACAATTTAGTGCCGACCGGCCACTGTAGTGCCGACCGATGCCGATGGCCATCTTTCGGACGATGGAGCACCATTTCGGCCGATGGCCTTTCCTCACGGCCGGTGGAAGTTTGGCTTGGCCGTGAGTCTTCCCCTTGTCCTCAGAATGTTTATGCTAAGAAATGGGAAGTCCCACCACTTCCAATACCCTTCAGTGATCAACTCTTACGAGGGGCGCGCCCGTTTGCTTATCGAGTTGTTGTTGCATATTTGCTTTATCGAGTTGTATCTCACTCTCGTGAGTCTTTGTAAATGCTTGTCAAGGTGTACTCGCATTTGGCTAGTTTGCTGAGTCACCCTATTTTGCTTATCGAGTTGTAATTGGTTTACCACCTGATTATTACGATGCGATGCTTTGATTTCACAAAAACACTGGTTCATTTTCAGTCACATTGTTATGTGATGCCTTGCGATGCGATGCATAGAACGTGCAAATATAACACTTTTTAACAAAACAGTCGTTTCATTTCCATCATATGTTTTGTAAAAACACGCGCTTTTGAGAAATAAAAAACCTGCCTAAGGCAGTGCAATGTGCTTAAACTCCTAGTAAAAAGGAAAATAAAGCATAAGAATAGCAGGGTAGCAAAGTGCTGGGTTTGACACCGGTAACCCCCCTCTTTCGGTTCATCGTACCTTTTGCGCCCTGTTTGGGTCAATTAGGAGGGGTTGGCACCTTCATTATTCAAGACAATACAAGAAGATGCACCGTCAGAATGCAAATGAATCTTCAAGTTGACTTCAAGCCATTACTTTTGTGAGCGATGCTCGGAACATGCGAAGGATGTCCCTTCTCGTATCCTTTTATATCTTGTGAATTTCAAAAGAAATCGTTTCAATTATACTGTACTGCAATACGTTGCATTTCAATATCATGTTTTATCATGTTCAAATTCCTTACTATACACATTGCATTGTATGCGTGCATTGCTTTACTGATATGTGTTCAAGTTCCTTCCTATATACTCATTGCTTCGTATGTGTGCGTTGCTTTACTCACATGAGTTCAAGTTCCTATATACACATTGCTTTGTATGCGTGCATTGTTTTACTGACATGTGTTCAAGACAATCTTTATACACATTGCATCGTTATGCGTGCCTTGCTTCACTACATGTGTTCAATTACAATCCCTATACACATTGCATTGTATGCGTGCTTTGCTTTACTATATGTGTTCAAGTTCCTTACTATACTCATTGCAATTGTAGTGTGCTTTGCTTTACTGAGATGAGTTGAGTTCAAGTTTCCTATATACACATTGCATTATATGCGTGCATTGCTTTACTGAATGTGTTCAAGTCCTTCCTAATACTCATTGCTTCGTATGTGTGCGTTGCTTTACTCACATGAGTTCAAGTTCCTATATACACATTGCTTTGTATGCGTGCATGTTTACTGACATGTGTTCAATTACAATCTTTTTACACAATTGCATCGTATGCGTGCCTTGCTTCACTACATGTGTTCAATTACAATTCCCTATACACATTGCATTGTATGCGCGCATTGCTTTACTGATATGTGTTCAAGTTCCTTCCTATATACTCATTGCTTGTATGTGTGCGTTGCTTTACTCACATGAGTTCAAGTTCTATATACACATTGCTTGTATGCGTGCATTGTTTTACTGACATGTGTTCAATTACAATCTTTTATACACATTGCATCGTATGCGTGCCTTGCTTCACTACATTGTTCAATTAAATTCCCTATACACATTGCATCGTATGCGTGCCTTGCTTCACTACATGTGTTCAATTACAATTCCCTATACACATTGCATTGTATGCGTGCTTTGCTTTACTATATGTGTTCAAGTTCCTTACTATACTCATTGCATTGTATGTGTGCTTTGCTTTACTGAGATGAGTTCAAGTTTCCTATATACACATTGCATTATATGCGTGCATTGCTTTACTGATATGTGTTCAAGTTCCTTCCTATATACTCATTGCTTCGTATATGTGCGTTGCTTTACTCACATTAGTTCAAGTTCCTATATACACATTGCTTTGTATGCGTGCATTGTTTTACTGACATGTGTTCAATTACAATCTTTTATACACATTGCATCGTATGCGTGCCTTGCTTCACTACATGTGTTCAATTACAATTCCCTATACACATTGCATTGTATGCGTGCTTTGCTTTACTATATGTGTTCAATGCCATTGCTTGCACTCACATGTGTTCAATTCTACTATCTTGCTGTACACACTACATGCATTGTCACGCACTTTCGACTGCATTGTTATGCATATTACTAACGATGTTGTACCTGTTAAGTTCGCTTTCTTTGCAGGCACGATATTGTATGTACGGCTCATTTGAGGCTGGTGCAACCGGACGAGCCGCACAGGTATTGTATCTCCCGAGTGAGACGTATAGAGAATTGTATAATTCTCTTACATCCTTTCTGCATTGAAGTGTAGATTGGCGTATGCTAGCTTATAACTGTCGCATGTGTGCTTCATTACAGCTTTCTTTGCATGATCGTAAGTTATGCTCGGCTTCTTGCATGTTCAGTTGCATTTTGCCCCTACCTTCGGGCGCATACCTTGTTTGTCTTGCATGTTTGTCTAAGTCTTCGGCCTTGTCAAAAATGGGTCGTCTCTGGGCTTTGACATTCACTCCCGTCATTGTTGTGACTTTCGAGTTCTGTCAAAGAGGGGCAACTGTAGACACCCCATTTTTGACCGTCCTCAAGACTTGGACGTCACCGCTTGAACACTCGGTGATTACCCATGTTTGTGTTCGTTTGGAGTTCCGGAGTTCTCGGCCCGCGCGCCTTGCCTCAGGACCTCCAAACTCGACCGTTTTGTGTCTGGTTTTGCACCAAACACTTGTGTTTTGCCTTGGAAGGGCAGGGAGTGCCTTGTGAGGCACCCCCACATACCACCGGCTGTGGCTAGAGGCCACCGGCTGGCTGGTTTTTCCATCGGCACTATATTGTGCCGGTCGGCACTATTTTGTGCCGGTCGGCACTATTTTTGGCGAAATGACCATTTTGCCCTGCCGACTACTGTGCACTTGCTTTCTGGGATATTTTCAGACAGCTTTGTAGCTTTTGCTCCCCTCCATACACGTGTATGGAGGGGATACACTCCTTCCAAGCTTGTTTGACAAGCTTTACAATGCCTATAAGAGGAGAGCTCCTCCTCTTGGCTAAGGGTTAGGATTTTGGAGGCAAAAACCAGAGCTTATACATATATTTCTCTGTTATATATCTATAGATACATAGATCTCCATCTCTCTCCTCTTGTGTGTGTGATTTTAGGCTTGAAAGTGTAGATTTACCTCACTTTTGCACCATTACACACACCTTTACACCTTAGCTCGAGATTGAGAGACTTGGAAGGTTATTTGTGTTGGTTTTGGACTGGTTTTGAGCACTAGAGAGTGGCTGCACCACTTGTTCTTCAAGGGGTCTTCAAGGGTAAGAACATCACTTTATATTCCCCATTCTTGCAACCCTTTTCTACCCTCTTTACTTTGTGTTTTTGAGTTTGTGTTTAAGATAAAAAAGTCTTGTTTTTACTTGTTCTTGAACCTTCATTAAGGTCTTTTTTTGGTTTGAGTTAAGCCTCATCACTTTAGGCCTTGTATGGCCACTTTTGGTGCCTTTGCTTAAGCCCCTTTTTTACTTGTTGTTCTTGGACTTCTCACCACTGAAAACCAGTAGGTTTTCAATGGTGAGGGAGGTGTTTTGAAGTCACATAAAGGGGAGGGACACCCCTCTCCCCTTGATCCCTTGTTTGCCTTTGTTTTGGGGTTCAAAGAATAGCATGTATGCATAGTCTTGTTTGGCTTCATTTAAGAGTTTTTTTGAGTGTTTTGGAGCATGTTTAAATTCTGTTTTTGGTCGGATTTGTCACCTCTAACATGTCTCTCATACTTGTTTTGAAATGCTTTCTTATGCTCAAAAGCATGCCATACTTTGAGGCCATGATTTTAGTATGTTTTTAGCTTAGTTTCATGGAGATGCTAGCATTATTTTGCCATGTTAGAGGGCTGTGAGCCACTGTTTTAGTCCCATTTGGTGCGCTTCACATGGTTGTTTTGTATGATGGCTTGTAAGCCTTGAGTGTGTGATCCATGCATGTACATTGGTTAAGTCATTTAAGCAATTTGGAGCCTTTTGCCATGCTATTTCAGACCCTAATCCATGCTTACATGCTCAGATTTGTCATCTCTCTTTTTGCTTTAAGGGTGTGTCCTTTAAGCCTTGAAATGTGCATAGTGTATGCCTTATGCCCTTGGGTTGTTTTGGGACTGCCATATGTGGGATTTGGGTGTATTTTTGCATGATAAATATCTGTTTTTTAGTTGTCCAACATGTGCCATGAGTGGCCATGTTAATGGCATTTAGTTACTCTCTTTGGTGCCTTAGACTTAGGTCCATTGACTAGCATGCTTGTGTAGCATTTTAATCATGTTTTGAGGCATATTTTGCCATTGTTTTAGAGGAGTTTGAGGGCTGCCTCATTGTGGTTAGTCAACCATTGTATGCTCATTACATGGTTGTTGCATGTTTGGTCAATGAAGCCTTGAGCACATGCTAGTTCTATGCTTAATTGGTCCCTCTTTGCATGACTTTTATGCCTTGCATATTCTAGCATTTTGCATGCCTATTGTGTTGGCATCTTAAATTGCCATGTTGCATTGTTAATGCATACTTGCTTGAGTTGCATTCCATGGCTTGGTTTGGGGTTGTCAAACCAAGCATGAAGATTGAGAGGAGTTCACACTTTAAGTGGTGAAACTTGTCTCAATCCTCATGTCACTAAGGCCCTTGATTATGGCATGATAGGGACTTAGTTCTCATGTTTGTGTTGCATGCATTGTTACATCAAAATAGCAATCTTGGTTCCTTAGGCTATCATGCATCAAATGCATAATTGATGGCCCTAGAACCAAGAGTCTTACCTCCTTGAGTCCCCAAGCATGATAGGAGGCAATGACCATGCTTATATGTCCCCCAAAACCCATGCCATGCATTGCTGTCTTGCTGCTGCTGTCAATCTGTCTGCTGCAGGGACTTTCTGCCGGCCGGCAGAAAATAGTGCCGACCGGCACTGTTTTTGTGCCGATAAACCTCACATGCAGCCGGTGGCCAATTCAAGTAGCCGATGACCACTCCTTCCAGCCGGTGGGGTACTTCAGACCATTTGGAAGGTATCCCAGAACTTTGGGAATTTTTTAGAGAGGCAGGACAGTAAAAGCAGAAGCAACAGTGCCATGACACGGGTTTTCCGGGCAAGACGGATCGAGCACGCATCACTCGTACATCCCGAGGCAGGGCTGAGGCCCCATTGCATTTATTTGTTTATTTGCTTTATAATTAGAATTTGTAATAATTAATTAATTTATTCGTTTATTCTTTTTGGACTGTATTATTATTTGGTCCCTCCGAGCGAGGGCAAAAATGTAATAAGTGTGTGTGAGTGGGTGCATGTCTTCCAATCCCCATTTCTTTCTCTCCCTTTTACTTACCTGCTTTTTATGGTTAGTATTAGGGCATACTTATTTTAGTATACCTTATGCAATGCATGCGTGCATTCATGCATTTGTTTACATGCATCGGGCTCGGCACATCATGCAAACTGCATTGTATTTCAATTCCAAAATTGAATACGTGATAGTTGTTGCATTTCATATGCCATGTCTAGGATAGCCGAGCCTGCCTAGATTACAACTTTGCATGTGTTGCATTAGACATTTCAGTATGCTTAGGTCCATGCATGGATTTATGATAAGCTTCTGTTTTGGCTTGGAGTACTATGTAAGTATTTATGCTTTAGCATATCGCATGCGTGTGAATGTTTGCCATGATAGTATGATTGCCATGCGACTAAATGCTTATGTGTTATAACTGCTTGAATGCCTGTGGGTGGAGGTTGGATTGTCTGAGTTGGGAAAACTCATTGAAATCCGTGTTTTAGCCTACTTGCGAGCAGCAAATGCCGAAACATTTTCAAAACAAACGGATATGCAATGTTTGTTTCCAAATTAGGCAATCTAGTCTATACTTGTTTGCTGCGCGCATAACATAGTAATTCTAGGCTAATAATTGGAATAAGAGCATGTAATGTTTTCAAAAAAGGATATCACGGTTAGTAGAGGCCGGTCTTCGGACCGGGCGAAAGGGGTGCTCATAGCTGACCTTCCCCGATCGTACCCAAGCTCTTGAGCCAAGATCACTTTGGTGATGACGGACACGTGGCCTTCGGCACCGAGTCAGGGTTTCCTAAATTCTCCCATTAAAAAAAATATTTAGGTGGCGACTCTGTAATCTGGCAAAGCAGTCCATGTTTGGCACTACTTTTTCAAAAATCTGTTTTTCTTCAAAACGATTTGCCAGAGTTGGACTCTTTGGTTCAGATTTAGAACCGCGACACAAAAGGGAGTCCGAACTGTAGAGTGAAGCCCACGGGCGCGTCTACACCTTGTCTTGACTCAGTTTTGAAGAATGCCGAGATCATTTGCATTCATGTAAAGCTTGTTTGAAAGTACATTCAATAGACCTTGCCATGTGTTTGTAGGACTTGGACTCTCGCTTGACCCCGACGTTTGAAGAACTATGTGAGTGGTATTTTTAATAAAGCTATGTTATAATGTTTGATATGCTTTGACTTGCTTTGTTTTGAAAAGTATTTGTTAAGCATGAATGACTATCCCTATTTTTGGTGTATCGAGTAGTAGCTTGGTTTTGATAACAACCTTTGAAAGTCCGTACGTGCTAGGGGACTATAAGCATTTGTAGCACAACCTTTGAAAGTCCGTACGTGCTAGGGGACTATAAGCATTTGTAGCACAACCTTTGAAAGTTCGTACGTGCTAGGGGACTATAAGCATTTGTAGCACAACCTTTGAAAGTCCGTACGTGCTAGGGGACTACAAGCATTTGTAGCACAACCTTTGTTAATGTCGTCCCTTGAAACTTGAAAGTCTTGAAAGACTTGATTAATGAAGCTTGAAAGATTTGTTAAATGAACTTGATTCATCCCATGTTTTGCTACGGGCTATGATTTATGTATTGTTTTGTTAAAAGATCTCAGATATCATTCATGTAAACCCTTTATTACTCGTACCATTCACTGAGTATCCAAGCTCACCCTCTATATATATATATATATGTAGGTGTAGACATGCCCGCGGGGGACCTCGGCTACAGTTCGGACTCCCCTTTTGTGTTGCGGTTCTAAATCTTGAACCAAAGAGTCCAACTCTGGCAAATCGTTTTGAAGAAAAACAGATTTTTTGAAAAGTAGTGCCAAACATGGACTGCTTTGCCAGATTACAGAGTCGCTACCTAAATATTTTTTAATGGGGGAATTTAGGAAACCCTGACTCGGTGCCGAAGGCCACGTGTCCGTCATCACCAAATGTCTTGGCTCGGGAGCTTGGGTACGATCGGGGAAGGTCAGCTATGAGCACCCCCTTTCGCCCGGTTCGAAGACCGGCCTCTACTAACCGTGATATCCGATTTTGAAAACATTACATGCTCTTATACCGGTTATTAGCCTAGATTTACTACGTTATGCGCACAGCAAACAAGTATAGACTAGGTTGCCTAATTCGGAAATAATCATTGCATATCCGTTTGTTTTGAAAGCGTTTCGGGTTTTGCTACTCGCAAGTAGGCTAAAATACGGATTTCGATGAGTTTTCCAACTCAAGCAACCCAACCTCCACCCACAGGCATTCAAACAGTTTATCTCACATAAGCACTTAGCCGCATGGTAAGCATACTGTCATGGCAACATTCACACGCATGTGGTATGCTAAAGCGTAAAATACTTACATCGTACTCCGTGCCAAAACAAGAAACTAGTTAGCAGACATGCATGTCCCTAGATCATGTTAAGTGGCTAATGCAACACAGGCAAGGATGCAATTTAGAGTAGGCTCGGCTAACCCTAAAATGGCACATGAAATGCTACAACTATCACGTATTCAAGTTAGATTTGAAATACAATGCAGTTTGTATGATGTACCGAGCCCGATGTATGCGAAACAAATGAATGATGCAAACATGCTATCATACTGTTATGCTAATTTAAATATGCCCTAATCTACCATCATAAGCAGGTAAATAAAAGGGAAGAAAGACGTGGGGTTGGAAGACATACACACACTCACGCACACTTATTACACAATTGCGCCCTCGCTCAGAGGGACCAAAAGAATATACAGGCCAAATAACAAATCAACTATCCTAGCTAATTAATTATTACAGACCCTTAATTAACAAAATAAATGCAGAAAGGGGGTGGCCGCAGCCCTGCCTCGGGATGCGTGAATGATGCATGCTTGACCCGTCTCGCCCAGAAACTCGCTGCCATAGCACTGTTGCCTCTGTTTACACTGCCCTGCTCCTCTGAAAATTGCCAAAGTCTCAGGATTGCTTCTTTGAGTTCTGTGGGACACCACCGGCTGAGGGGGAACACCACCGGCCAAAGGGGATGATCACCGGCTGCATTTTGATCTATCGGCTACAAATTCCTGGCCGGTCGGCACTTTATTTAGCCGACCGGCCAAAACTTGCTGCAGAACCTGCAATTGACAGCAGCAGAGGGCAAGCAGTGTATGGCATGGAATTTTCAGGCAAATGTATGCACGGACACACTCCCTATCATGCAATGGACTCAAGGGAGCATGACCCTCGACCCTCGGGCCACCAATCGCGCATTTCCATACATGATGGCCAAAGAGTCAAGTGTGCATTTTAATATCAAATGTAATGCACACAAAACATACAAGGGACCCAACCTCAATCATGGTTGATCAAGAGGCAAGGCAATGCACAACAATGCACATGCAACCTAAGCATGCAAGCTAACATACAAACATGCAATGCAACTACATGGCATACACAACGCTAACAACATAACATGCACAACGCATTGTAACATGGCATACACAATGCAAGATGGGCTTACACCAATACAAGTGAACCTCAGCCACACTCACATAGGAGGCCATGGATGAAAATGAAGTGCCTCGAAATGCGTGCACACGGGCACGCAAACCGAGGCAATGGTATTAAGGCATGAAATGACATAGAAAATGATATGCAAACATGCCAAAGGAATTTTGGCACTGAAATATGGGGGAAAACAGTCCCGAAAGATGGCGAAATGACACCAAATGCAAGGAATGGTCCCGAAATGCGAATTTAGGCACCCGAAATGGCCCATAGCTATGCGATGCATGCACAATATGGACATGGAATGAAAATACAGTAGCAAGGCAGCCCCAAGACAAGCATTTTTCAGTCTAAAACATGGCCAAGCAACAAGCATAGATAGGGCAACAATGGCATGCAAAAATAGGGGCCAAGAGAGGGGTATTGAAGTAGATGGTAAATGCAAAGCCCAAATGGAAAAATACCCTTCTACAATACTGAAGAGGGACCAAAAATATGAACATTTACAGTAAATGACAAGCCTCAAATCAGTATGAAAACATGCTAAAAATGCCATGCAAGAAATAGGCCACAAGAGGGTATAACATGAAGTAGGCCAAACATTCATCAAACAAGAAAAGACCCTTCATGAAATATGCCGAGAAGGTCAAAATATAACCACTTTCAGTTCTGATCATGGCCGAAAACAGAAGCTAGATAAGCCAAAAAAACATGCCAAAAATGGGGGCCAAAGAGGGGTATAATGGTAGGTATAACATGGAGGCCTCAAACAAGGTTTATCCCTTCTACAATGTTGTAGAGGGACACAAAATAAGCTTACTCACAGTTCATGACATGCTCCAAAACAATTTACATATAGGCCAAACAAATCATGCAAATTTACGGTAAATAGGAGAGATTATGAAGCAAGTGCAAGATAGGGGGCCCAAACAGGGTTGAGCCCTTCTTCAATGTTGAAGAGGGGCTCAAAATAGGCCCTCTTACAGTTTACATTATGCTCGAAAACAGATCACACATGGGCTGGAAATTTCATGCAAAATAATGGCATACAAGATGGTATTGAAGCAAGTACCAAATGGAGGGCTCAAACAGGGTTGAGCCCTTAAACAAACATGAAATATGGCTCAAAACAATGACCTTTTCAGTTCTGGTCGGAGCCCAAAACAGTAAGCAAATAGGCCTAAGAGATGAGGCAAGAAAATGCTACAAAAGAGGGAAATGGCAACTTACCCTTGAAGACCACACTTTTGCTACCTCTTGGCTTGAGGAATGTTGCTTTTAAGCCTCTGAAAAGCTCCCCTTGCTGCTGGAAATGGAGTGGTGGTGGTGGTGCTAGGTGTTGTAGTGTAAAATGGCCAAGAACCTCACACTTTGAGCCCTCTAACACACCCAAATGTAGAGAGAGAGGGAAATATAGGGAGAGAGTGAGATATATATCAGATATATCTATTTTAGGTCTGGTTTTGCTGAACCAAAACAATGGAGGAGGATGGGTTTCTTTTATAGAGCAAGGAAAATGGTATAAAGCTTCTCAAAGAAGCTATACAAAAAGGGCCAAAGGGACCAAGCTTCTAAGAGAAGCTATTCCAAAGGGTGCAAGCTTCTTGAGGAAGCTTGACCCTTTGTCAAAGCTTCCTCAAGAAGCTTGATCAAAAGGGTGCAAAAGGTTGGATCAAAAGGGGTGCAAAGGCTCAAAATGGCCACACATGTGTATGGGGAGCAGAGTCTGTGCATTCCAGCTGGCACAGCTGGCATCTATTCAATCTGTAGAATACTCCGGAAGGTCGTCGGCTAGCAAACTTGGTCGGTCGGCCATCTTTACTGGCCGGTCGGCACTCTATTTGGCCGGTCGGCCATCTATTTGGCCGGTCGGCACTCTGTTCTGGCCGGTCGGCAGGAAAAATCTGCTCTGCAGGTCCAACTTCAAACGGGCATAACTTCTTCATATGAACTCCTTTTTAGGTCATTCTTGTGTCAAAATTGAAGCCCCGGAAGTAAGCTTTCCAATGCCGCAAACCTTGCATTAAAATTCCAACTGTGCAGAAAGTTATGCTTGTTTTGGTGAAGGTTGCTCAGTTTCGGTCCAACCGGGATGATGCCCAACTTCAACCAATCATATCTCCGCCATCCGGACTCGGGTTTAAGAGATTCTTGTATGAAAAATGAAGCCCCGGAAGTCTTCTTTCCAATGGTGGTAGCTTCATAACTTAACTCCAAGTGTATAGACAAATAAGCTTGATTTAGCGAGGACTGCTCGTCCCTCTCTTAGCGATTCTTGTCTATCTTCTTCTCCAACTTGTTTTCTCCCCTCTTCTCCTCTTTTCTTCAACTTCAAACCCCTAAGCAAGGTGTTTTGAAAGATTTTTCAAAGATTTCATCTCTCTTTCGTTAATTCCCACTTTGTCCTTGCTCGGTTTATCGAAAAGCGCATCATTTGACAAAATGTGAGCCTCAGAGCATCGTAGGAATTTTATTTCAAAAATGTTTTGAAAGAGAGGGTTTTAAGGTCTAAAAACCATTCAAAATAGCTTTGGTCCACAATGGGGTGTGAAGTTGGGATTTGGCCCTTTCCTTGCCGAAGAAATTGAACCTTCGCCCTACACACCTTTCTCCAACAAGTAAACCATCAGTAGTGCCCAAGTCTTAAGGGCGGTCAAAAATGGGGTGTCTACAGTTGCCCCTTTTGACAGAACTCGAAAGTCATAACAATGACGGGAGTGAGTGTCAAAGTATAGAGACGACCCATTTTTGATAAGGCCGAAGACTTGGACAAACAAACAAAATATTGATAAACAAATGGTTGTGCCCGCAGGCTGCCTACGTATCCCTTTGCAAGGAATCAAACCAGCGTAGTTCAGGGGCAGGATGCAAACGATATGCAGGAAGACTTTGATAATTGGGCTTATACGCTAACAAGATGCACAAAACAGTGCTATACAGGTGCACAAGAGAGTGCAATGTGGCATAGATGCACAAAGCGGTGCGATGCGCAAAAAAACGCGAATGAAATGTAATGCACTAACAAGTGCAGGTAAGGTGCGCAAGATAGCGCGATAAAATGCACGTGCAATGCAAGTAAAATGCACAAAATAGTGCGATGCGCAAAATAGCGCGAATGAAACAATGTAATGCACAAGACAGTGCGATGGAGGTGCGCAAGATAGCGCGATACGCAAAATAGCGCGAGTGAGATACAATGCACAATGCAAGTAGGATGCACAAAACAGTGCGATGCGCAAGAAAGCGCGAGTGATTAGAAATGCAAAAGTGCACAAGACAGTGCGATGCGCAAAATAGCGCGAATGATGAATTACACAAGATAGTGCGATGCGCAAAATAGCGCGAATGAGACGTAATGTAAAATGTAATGAGATGCGCAAAATAGCGCGAATGATTTGAAATGCACTAGACAGTGCGATGGAGGTGCGCAAGATAGCGCGAAGATGTGATGCACAAAACAGTGCGATACGCTAAACAGCGCGAATGATTTGAAATGCACTAGACAGTGCGATACGCTAAACAGCGCGAGTGATTTGAAATGCGCAAGATAGTGCGATACGCTAAACAGCGCGAGTGAGATACAACCACAAGATGCACATGACAGTGCAAGTGAGATACAAAGTGTAAGTGCACAAGATAGTGCGAGTGAGATAAAATGCACAAGAAAGTGCGATAAAATGCAACTTCTATGCAAGTATGGGGGCATTTTCTATGCAATATTAAAAGCAAGCATATTTCATGCATGAATCATAACGATGCGCGGCACACATGCAACAACAGTGTATATGAAAGTCCATATTCTATGCAATAGAGGAGCATCAAATATGTACTCTGGTGTTTCCGATTTACCTTTCAGAGGGTTTTGCAACACACTCAGCTCGAAAAGGGTACACCCTGTTCATATTGGCAAGAGATAACATTTGCTGCTGCTTTAATTGCCGTTCTGACTTGAAGCAGGCTTACACTTGAGGTAGAGGCGCACTCATACTTCGGTAGCATTGACAAGGCCTGAAGAGGTACATCCGGAGTACAATCACGGAATTTGCTGAAGGTGAAACACACTCAGATGCTTCAATTTTCCCTCTTTTCTTTTGCTTTGTAGTCTGGAACCCATATTGCTTCAGATAGGCCCGGGTTTTACTGTTCTCACATGACCTGGGTTGAACCCTGCGGTTTTATGAAAGAACAAATACTGTTTTGCACAAATGTGGAGAATGGCACAGCACTCTAAGCACACAACAAATCATTTTTGAGATTGAGAAAATGAGTTCTCGACCGGGTATTGAGCCTACAACTGAACACAGCAAAACGACTCAACACGGAAATAAAAGGCATACAACCTAGACACATCGAGTAACACTTGAAACGACTCAAAACAAGAATCGAGATAAAAAAGACACGACACTCAGACATGCACAGGGAGCCTGTTTCACCGGGTAGTGTTTCCCACCCTTTCTCATTTGTGGTTCTCACATCACTCGGCCCTCAAGCTCTGTTTTTCTGAAAAAGCCCTTTTCTCACTTTTTCTCTCATCGCACATCTCTCTATTCTTCAATCTCTCATTTTTCAATCCCTCCCCTGGGTGGTTGATGGATAAACAGCAAGTTGAAGGCTCTCGCCCCTAGCACTCAGCTAGATTCTTCTCTTGTTCACAACAGTGAGTTTCTTCTACAGAGGGGCTGTGCTACAACTGGGTGTGTAGCAAATCTGCAGCCGACATCGGTCGACGATGCTCTGCTGGGGAGTTTGGACATGGTTAGATCTGTCCAGATGAGGGAGTGGAACATCCTGTCCCATTCCAATTCGTGCTTCGCACTTGGCTCGACACCTCGTTGCTTGGAGGATACGAGAGCTTTCAGTCCTTTGTCGTTAACTTCAATTGCGCCCTTCTTGGCAGGTAGAGTGCCCTTCTTGGCGAGTAGGGTGCCCTTTCTGGCGAGTATGTTGACAATGGGGAATAGACAGAACACCTGACTCAACTGTGCCCCTAGTTCATTATTTCGACCATTTTTTTTGTTTTTGCTTTCCACTAAAACAGTTTTGACCAAAATGAGAGTTAGATCAACATGCTTGTTCGATTTTTGATTTAAAATCATGCAAGTTAGGCTATGAGCACTGAAAATTTTCCTTTTTTGGGTCCATGAAAAGGGTCCAGTTTTGGGAAAGATAGAATGATTTTCGAGAAAATAGTCAACCTTAGTAAAAATTCTCAAAGCTGTTTTTGCAATCGGCCACTGCTCAACGAGCATAGAACCCACTCTCGAGATGCACAACCTCAGATCCGAAGGAAAATTGCCCCTTGCTTGAAGAGAGTTGCATGGCAACGGAAAGTTGCCCCTTGTTTGAACGGTACCGCGGCGCATTGAATGGCAACGGAAAGTTGCCCCTTGTTTGACTGGCGCCGCAGCACACTGAATGGCAACGGAAAGTTGCCCCTTGTTTGGATAGCACCGCGGCGATTTGTAGTCAGTCCTCAGAGTGACGAACACAACCAAATCCTCAGATACAGAGAAGACAAAGATGACCAGAACCATCGCATGGACACAATCAAATTGAAGTGTTTTACGGCTGGACTTCAGAATGAAGTTGCCTACGTATCCCAAACATGGGAATCAAGCCTTACGTAGTTCGGGGTTAAGGTACACTCGGGTATTTAACCTCTCCTTTTTATGCTCTAACTTTTGCCAAGGCGCCTGTGACAGGTTTTCAACCTTGCGAGCTTTGTTTTTCTTTTCTTTTTCATTTCTTTCTTTTCTTCTTTTTTTCATCCTTTCTTTTCTTTTCTTTTCTCTTCTTTTTTTTCTTTATTTCTTTTTTTTCATTCTTCTCCTTTTTTTTTTTTCTTTTTGCATTTTTTGTATATATTTTTTTTGTCTTGCTCTAACTTTTGCCTGGGTCGCCCTTTCGGGTTTTCGGCCCAGCGAGCCTCTCAAAGGGTAAAAGTGTAGCTGGTCCATGCCAAATGGTTTTGAGATCCTGAAGTCATCTGAATCCCGGAAAATGACTGCTGTATTGATTCACAGAAGGATCCATCTTCGGCTCTTCGAGCATATCGGACATTTTTGCCCCTAGTTCGAGGGGTGCTTCTGATTTAGCTTCACAAGCTTCTTCTGATGAGGTCTGATCTTCTTGATCTGACTTTGGTGCCTCTTGTTCGAGGGCTGCTTCAAATCTGGCCACACAGGCCTCACATCATGATTGTCCTTTGAACGTTCTGAATCCAAGTTCAAGATTTGAAAGCAAAGGGGTTGAGTCTCGAGGCCGAGAGCGATCTAAGCTGCACAATCTCAAGAGCGATTCCACACATGTCTTCGCAGGACCGCGCAAAACATTTTTTTTTTGAAAGTTTTTAAGAAAGCGACAAATCGTTCGCGCTGAAGACAGTGTAGGACCAATCTGGATCAAAGCTAGGGTCCTTCTCAGTACTCACACTAACAAGCATGATTTCATTCATCAATGGCTTAGCACGCCTCTCTTTCTCTCAATTTGATCAAAGTTTTGCAAATCCCGAGGAATTCCTCCCTCTTTGTTTTCACCGCAGTGTTCAAAAAGGTTTTGAAAAACTTAGGTCAATGCAATAATTTCAAGGCACAGAAAAGACAGAGTTCTTATCAAATACTGTCATCTCATTTAGAATTTCTGGCACAACGAGCACATGGCAGATACAAACACAAGAGTGTGAAAATCACTGCTGTTCCATTCAAATCTTCTGGTATAACTGGCTCCAAGGCAGAAACAGACTCAAAAGAAAATGAAAAGACAAACACAAAACAAAGTGGTGATGTCCGAGGTAACACCCCCGGAATCACCCGACTCCTACATAACAGGACTGACTCGATACAACAAGACAGACCTTAACCAAAAAGACTGACTCAAAACAAAGAGACAGACTCTAAACAAAACAATAGAACTGGCTCAATACCCAAGCCAGAAAGTACAAAAACTATTATTTGCATACTGCTCAAAACAGTGCGTGCCATTCCCACGTCTGGAGTAAACTGAGTGCCGCCTGCAAGTGGTTCATCCCCCGATCACAGTCACATTATCCCCCACAGGTTCACTAATCAAGTGCCGATAGACTTTGCAAGACTGGTACGGTGATGATCTTGTTGTCAATCAGATCTTGTATTTCATGGCGAAGACGGTAACAACTATCAGTGACGTGGCCAACTTGTTGATGGAAGGCACAATACTTGGCCGGATCATGGGAGGGGGGAAGTTTATCTGGCAGTGGCCGCAGCTCTAGGGGTTTCAGATCTCCCTTTCTACTCAGGACCCTCAAGGCCGTTGATAGAGACATGCATAGTGGGGTGAACACCCTCTGGCCCCGAGGTGGGTATTTTGAGGTTTGTGGCTTTTTGCTGGATGCACCAGCAAAGGGATTGACAGGCGCTGACTGGGTTTGCTGATCTCTTCCGAGCACGGGATTAGAGTTGAAAGGAACATTCCTGGTACAACGGCCCTTCTCCCGGCTTGCCCCTTGATTCAGACTTCCCCTAACTTGAGTGGCGAAAGTGTCATCCACAGTTTTTGCCATAACTGCGAGGACTTGCTCTTCGTTTAATCCCTCGGCTTTCAAAGCCTCAACAGCCAACTGAAGATGTTCATGGGGACTAATGCTTGCCCCTGTCTTGTTCTTATCACTGGCCTCCACTTTGCTAAGAGGTTGGCCTTCTTCCAATGCAGCCCATCCCAAGGTTGGGGAGCCTCTTGACATGAACTCCCTGGTATGTGATGCGGTTGATGACGGGGCCAAAACTCCGAAGGCCAGATCTGCCACAGTTCTTTGAAGATCTTCGATCATTCTCATCAGCTCAGAAGTAGTGGGTTCATGGGTTTGGGATGATTGGGGTTCAGATGCACCCATCATGCATAAGTCCAGGCTCTCTGGGGTAAATACATTAGGCTTGGTGTAGCACGTCCGCGGGGGACCTCGGCTACAGCTCGGACTCGATTTGTGTTGCGGTTCTAAATCTGAACCAAAGAGTCCAAATCCGGCAAATCGTTTTGAAGAAAAACAGATTTTTGAAAAAAGTAGTGCCAAACATGGACTGCTTTGCCAGATTACAGAGTCGCCACCTAAATATTTTAAAATGGGAAATTTAGGAAACCCTGACTCGGTGCCGAAGGCCACATGTCCGTCATCACCAAAGTGGTCTTGGCTCGGGAGCTTGGGTACGATCGGGGAAGGTCAGCTATGAGCACCCCCTTTCGCCCGGTCCGAAGACCGGCCTCTACTAACCGTGATATCCATTTTTGAAAACTTTATGCGTTCTTATTCCGGTTATTAACCTAGATTTACTATGTGATGCGCACAACACAAAAGTATAGACTAGATTGCCTAACTTGGAAATAAACACTGCATATCCGTTTTGTCTCGAAAAACGTGTTGGTTTTTGCTACCCGCAAGTAGGCTAAAATACGGATTTCAATGAGTTATTCCAACTCAGACAATCCAACCTCCACCCACAGGCATTCAAACAGTAATATCACATAAGCATTTAGCCGCATGGCAAGCATGCTGTCATGTTAACATTCACACGCATGCGAAGTGCTAAAGCATAAAAACTTACATCGTGCTCCGTGCCAAAAACAATAACCCGGTTAGCAAACATGCATGACCTAGTTCACGTTAAATGGCTAATGCAACACAGGCATAGATGCAATCTAGACAGGCTCGGCTACCCTAAGCATGGCACATGAAATGCAACAACTATCACGTATTCAATTTTGGAATTGAAAGTACGATGCAGTTTGTATGATGTACCGAGCCCGATGCATGTCAACAAATGCATGAATGCACGCATGCATTGCATAAGGTATGCTAATTTTAAATATGCCCTAATCTACCATCATAAGCAGGTAAATAAAAGGGAAGAAAGAAGTGGGGGTTGGAAGACATACATGCCCACACACCCACACTTATTACATTTTTGCCCTCGCTCGGAGGGACCAAAAGAATAATACAAATAATTAACTACGCAAGCTAATTAAACATTACAAATTAACTAAATTAATTAAACAAATAATTAATCTAATTAAAACAGTAAATGCCTCGGGAGGAGGGGCCCAAATGCGTCACGCGCCCGGGATTCGCTCAGAATCGCACTGTCATGCAAGTGTGCCTCTGTTTTCCCTGCTATCCTTCTCTGAAAATTGCCAAAGTCCCAGGAGTGCCTCTCAGGGCACTGGGGAGTACCACCGGCTGGGGTACAACACCACCGGCTGAAGGATGTGGCCACCGGCACTGAGTGAAGCTATCGGCTGCCAATTCACTGCCGGTCGGCACAAACAGTGCCGGTCGGCACAAAATGCCTGCAAAACCTGCAACTCACAGCAGCAGAGGGCAACAAAATGCATGGCAATGTGATTCAAAGCATGTATGCACCAAACACAATCCTTATCATATTTTGGACTCAAAGGGGGATGTGCCTCGGTTCTCGGACCACCAATCACGCATTTCTATGCATGATGGCCCAAAGAACCGAGAGTGCAATTTTAATTTCAAATGCATGCAATGCAATCAAGCAAACAAGGGTGCCAAACCTCTATCATACTTCACTTCAAGAGGCCTAACATGCATGCGAATGTGATGCAACCCTAAGCATGTTATCTATCATGCAAAGTGAACAATGTGACGCACTTATGCAAGCATACAAGCAAGCATACAAGACAAGCATGCAAACCAATGGGGGATGGACTTATACATGAATTGGGCAACTCTAAAAGGCCCAAAAATCAGTAGCCAAAGTGCCTAGAATGGGGGACTAAACACACACACACAAATGCACATGTTGAGGTCCCAAACCCAAGGCATAAATAAGTAACATTCAAGCATACTTAAAGAGGCCATACATGGGCTAAAAGCATGCGTGGAAAGCTCTGAAATTCACGTAAAACAGGAGGCCAAATCATGCAACAAAACAAGCCAAATAAAGCATGCAAATGGTCTAAGGTTCAAAGCAAACCAATGAGGCTTTAAACCACACTTAACACAACCACACATGGCAATACTTAAACACTTAAGAACAGAGTTTTAACACATAAAACTAAGCCTAAAGGACCACCTAGATGGCATCTAGATGACATGAATCCAAAGGCATGCATTAAAGCCAAAACATGGAGCATTTAACACATGCTCTTAAAGCATTAAAGAGGCATGCAAGGCAGCCAAACAAGCACATCACAAGGTCTGAAATGGCATGTTAGATGGTTTCAAATCATTGAAAATAGTGCAAGCATGGCATACTACACATGCATACTCCTAAGGCCAACAAGCCAAATACAAAGGGACTATGTAATGCATGCTAAGATTGACCAAAATACTTATAGACAGACCTAAAACATGGGAATATAAGCACATATTCTTCACAAACACAAGCCTAAAATATGCTAGAAATGAAGGCACACAACCTAGGCATGTTAAGGCATAAAGAGGCATTGCAAGGCAACTATACTAAGCATGCATAGGAGACCAAAACCAACTTGAAATCATGTTATGACATGGCAATATAAGCATGGAAAACAAGTCAAACATGCTCAACACACACTCAAGCATGAAGCTCCATAAGGAAGCAAAATTTGCCCTTTTCAAGGACATCAAGGAGAGGGGGTGGCCCTCTCCTTCTTGAGACTCTAAGGCATGGTCCTCACCACTGAAATCCCTCAAGATTTCAGTGGTGAAGAGATCCTAACACCAAAGTCTCGGATCTCCCACAAAATAGCACAAAAAGTGGCCTTTTCAAGGCCTAAGGATGGTCAAACCTACCCAAATCACCTAGCACCCTTAATATACAACAAAGAGGCTAAAAAAACAGAACTTTTATGTGTTATAAACTAAGCACAAAAACTGTTTTAAACTAGGTAAAAATGGAGTGCAAAAAGGGGTAAATAAAGTAAGTTTCTTACCCTTGAAGCTTTTCTTCACAAAGGTTGGAGTAGTTGGTCCCTTGAGCTTCAATCCAGTCAAGAACTTCAAGAACAAGCCTCAAGAACCTCAGTTGCAAGAGGAAGGTGAGACACTAGGTGTTTGTGTGCAATAGTAAGGCACAAAACACCTAGACACACAAAAGGAAGATAGAGATAGAAGGTGTATGCAACTCAAACCCTAGCAAAACCAGAGCTTCTCTCTCTCTTTTTTCTCTAACTCTCCAAAATTTTCTCTCTTTTTAGCCAAGAGAAGAGCCTTCTTTTGTATAGGCATGAAAACTTACAAGTTAAGGCATCAAAAGGGCTCATCCCTCCATACACGTGTATGGAGGGGAAACAAACACCAGAAAGCTGTCTGAAAATATCTCCAAAAACAGCTGTAAAGTGGTCGGCAGGGCAAAATGGTCATTTTGCCAAAAAGAGTGCCGACCGGCACAAAATAGTGCCGACCAGCACAATATAGTGCCGGTGGCAACACCAAACAGCCGGTGGCCTCTAGCCACTACCGGTGGTGTGTGGGAATGCCTCACAAAGCATTCCCTGCCTTCCAAAGGCAAAACACAAGGGTTTGGTGCAAAACCAAACACAAACGGTCGAGTTCCGAGGTTCCGAGGCAAGGCGCGCGCAGCCGAGAACTCCGGGAACTCCCAAACGAACACAAACATGGATAATCACCAAGTGTTCAAGCGGTGACGTCCAAGTCTTGAGGACGGTCAAAAATGGGGTGTCTACACTTGGGTAGATGGACTGGGGTGATGTATACGTGGGGTCGTAAGGGACGGCCAGTGTGTGGATTAGATTGAGATGTGGATGAGGTATTTGGTCATTGGGGGCTGAAGGTGGAGCTATCGTTCGGTTGTCGATGAGATTTTGGATCTCATGACGAAGGCGGTAGCAACGGTCGGTGCCATGACCGCGCTGCTGATGGTACACACAGTACTTGGAGGGGTTATGTCTGGCTGGGAGTGGGTTTGGAAGGGGTCGGGGTTCTAGGAGTTCTAGGTGACCTTCTTCTCGCAGCTTTTTCAAAGCTTGAGAGAGACTCATGAAAAGAGGATGGAAGTTTCGGGCTTGGGGCTGAGTTGAAGTGGTTGGTTTTTGGCCATTGAGGGAGGTGGTGATAGTGCCTACTTCTGAGCATTTCGCAGTTGTGCTACCATCAGTAGTAGCATTGGGACTGCGAGCAACATTCCTCTTCAAAGGCTCATTATCTTCTGCAAGGATCCCTTGTTTGATGGCATCCTCGATTTGAACCCCCATTTCATGAAGGGCTGGAAAGGTAAATAGAGGTAGAACGACCATCTTTTGCAGCAACTTGCTATATAGATTCCGAACAATCATCCTGATCTGATCTTTGTCGGAAGGTTTTGTAATCATCATTGAGGCCTTTGCTCTCCATCTCGTCACGAACTCTGAGAAACCCTTCTTTGGCCCTTGGCGGGTGACTTCAAGATCACGAGTGGTGACCTCAATCTGTGTGTTGTAGGAGTATTGATCACTGAAGGCCTCAGCCATCTCTTCCCAATTCTGTTTCACAGAGTTCTCCAATTTCGCATACCAGATTGCGGCTATCCCAGACAAGGTTCGGCCGAATAGTGACAATTTCTGGGCTGTGGTCAAACCCATTGGTCTCAGAATATCAGAAAACAGGTGGAGGTGCACCGTTGGGTCTCCAGAGCCATCGAATCGATCAATATGTGGCATCTTGAACCGATCCGGTAATGTCACCATTGAGTCGGTATAACCATCCTCTATATCAGGAATAGAGTGAGCCCCCTGAGACTTTTTGAACAATTTCTCAAGCTTGCTCACTTTCAATGCTGTGGGGTCCGTCTTGAACTCAAAGGGGGGTCTGGCAAGTTGATGGGTGTTTTAGATAGCTGGGGTAGAACCGGGGGCGGAGCCGGCCCTGTTGGAACGTCCGTATCTGCCTGGACATCTGGTGTCTCCTCGGGTATCGAAACCCTTGGCGGGGGAGGAGCCTGGTGTGAAATAGATACTCCAGTTTGCTGCTCTAGCCTGGCAATTGTCTCTACCTGTTGGGCTATGACCACAGCCTGTTGCTTGGCGAATTCCGCTTGACGGACAGCGTCTTGCTGCATGGCTTTCATACCATCCTGGAGTTGGCGCACCATCTCTTCCAGACTCGACATATTGCCCTGGTCTAACTGAGCAACTGGTATATCTGTTTCTGCAGTAGGCTCGGAAATCTCAACCCGACTGCTCAAAGATCACTGATCTGGTAGCTGTTGTACTGGTGGTCTATGTCTGACTAGCCTTCTCTGGCCCTGATTACCCTTGAACTGAGTCTCTGACCTGACAAAGTCTATCAGCACAAATCCAATGTACCCGGGGAATAGTGGAGCCTTCTGAAGCTATGATTCCAGGACTACCTAGCAAAAGAGAAAACATACAGCATCTCAGCTCAACTTCGCTGGAACAGATACGAGCAAAGCTGAACGACTGTATTCTATTACTGATCACTGTTCCCCGAAATCACTGCCCCAAATCTGAATCTGATACCCGCAGATATGACTGATTCTCGAAATACTAATACTGGTGCCCGCAAGCCGGATATCCAGGCCCGCAAATTGGTATATGCATTCCCTGTAGAGATACACTCTAAAAGCACATAGCAAGTAAAGAGAGCCAAAACACCCCTATGTTGGGGTAGGGTTTCCCTGTCCTATTTTGTCAGAAGCTAGGGTTTCAGTACGCACGCAGCGGTTTCAAACAACCTATGATCGGGTGAGCAACCTGTCCTAGCTTGGAATGGTCACTACGGATTTCGATATGCACTAGGTCGAATGGTTGAAAAGGGTGCCCTGGTAAAACCAGGGTTTGTGTTCCCATACTGGCAGAGCCCGCAACCGGTCAGCCTTATGGACATGCCTTGACAAGACAAGCCTCCGGCAAACCGCTCAGGAATAGGAGATGGCCAACACGGTGTCCTAGGCGCACCAATGCACATGCAATGCAAAGAAACACATAAGTGTAGTCAAAACAGGATATCACGAGTTCGAGTCAAGCTCTCTAAATCCCCAGCAGAGTCGCCAGAAACTGTAGACATGCCCGCGGGGGACCTCGGCTACAGTTCGGACTCCCCTTTTGTGTTGCGGTTCTAAATCTTGAACCAAAGAGTCCAACTCTGGCAAATCGTTTTGAAGAAAAACAGATTTTTTGAAAAGTAGTGCCAAACATGGACTGCTTTGCCAGATTACAGAGTCGCCACCTAAATATTTTTTAATGGGGGAATTTAGGAAACCCTGACTCGGTGCCGAAGGCCACGTGTCCGTCATCACCAAATGTCTTGGCTCGGGAGCTTGGGTACGATCGGGGAAGGTCAGCTATGAGCACCCCCTTTCGCCCGGTTCGAAGACCGGCCTCTACTAACCGTGATATCCGATTTTGAAAACATTACATGCTCTTATACCGGTTATTAGCCTAGATTTACTACGTTATGCGCACAGCAAACAAGTATAGACTAGGTTGCCTAATTCGGAAATAATCATTGCATATCCGTTTGTTTTGAAAGCGTTTCGGGTTTTGCTACTCGCAAGTAGGCTAAAATACGGATTTCGATGAGTTTTCCAACTCAAGCAACCCAACCTCCACCCACAGGCATTCAAACAGTTTATCTCACATAAGCACTTAGCCGCATGGTAAGCATACTGTCATGGCAACATTCACACGCATGTGGTATGCTAAAGCGTAAAATACTTACATCGTACTCCGTGCCAAAACAAGAAACTAGTTAGCAGACATGCATGTCCCTAGATCATGTTAAGTGGCTAATGCAACACAGGCAAGGATGCAATTTAGAGTAGGCTCGGCTAACCCTAAAATGGCACATGAAATGCTACAACTATCACGTATTCAAGTTAGATTTGAAATACAATGCAGTTTGTATGATGTACCGAGCCCGATGTATGCGAAACAAATGAATGAATGCAAACATGCTATCATACTGTTATGCTAATTTAAATATGCCCTGGTCTACCATCATAAGCAGGTAAATAAAAGGGAAGAAAGACGTGGGGTTGGAAGACATACACACACTCACGCACACTTATTACACAATTGCGCCCTCGCTCAGAGGGACCAAAAGAATATACAGGCCAAATAACAAATCAACTATCCTAGCTAATTAATTATTACAGACCCTTAATTAACAAAATAAATGCAGAAAGGGGGTGGCCGCAGCCCTGCCTCGGGATGCGTGAATGATGCATGCTTGACCCGTCTCGCCCAGAAACTCGCTGCCATAGCACTGTTGCCTCTGTTTACACTGCCCTGCTCCTCTGAAAATTGCCAAAGTCTCAGGATTGCTTCTTTGAGTTCTGTGGGACACCACCGGCTGAGGGGGAACACCACCGGCCAAAGGGGATGATCACCGGCTGCATTTTGATCTATCGGCTACAAATTCCTGGCCGGTCGGCACTTTATTTAGCCGACCGGCCAAAACTTGCTGCAGAACCTGCAATTGACAGCAGCAGAGGGCAAGCAGTGTATGGCATGGAATTTTCAGGCAAATGTATGCACGGACACACTCCCTATCATGCAATGGACTCAAGGGAGCATGACCCTCGACCCTCGGGCCACCAATCGCGCATTTCCATACATGATGGCCAAAGAGTCAAGTGTGCATTTTAATATCAAATGTAATGCACACAAAACATACAAGGGACCCAACCTCAATCATGGTTGATCAAGAGGCAAGGCAATGCACAACAATGCACATGCAACCTAAGCATGCAAGCTAACATACAAACATGCAATGCAACTACATGGCATACACAACGCTAACAACATAACATGCACAACGCATTGTAACATGGCATACACAATGCAAGATGGGCTTACACCAATACAAGTGAACCTCAGCCACACTCACATAGGAGGCCATGGATGAAAATGAAGTGCCTCGAAATGCGTGCACACGGGCACGCAAACCGAGGCAATGGTATTAAGGCATGAAATGACATAGAAAATGATATGCAAACATGCCAAAGGAATTTTGGCACTGAAATATGGGGGAAAACAGTCCCGAAAGATGGCGAAATGACACCAAATGCAAGGAATGGTCCCGAAATGCGAATTTAGGCACCCGAAATGGCCCATAGCTATGCGATGCATGCACAATATGGACATGGAATGAAAATACAGTAGCAAGGCAGCCCCAAGACAAGCATTTTTCAGTCTAAAACATGGCCAAGCAACAAGCATAGATAGGGCAACAATGGCATGCAAAAATAGGGGCCAAGAGAGGGGTATTGAAGTAGATGGTAAATGCAAAGCCCAAATGGAAAAATACCCTTCTACAATACTGAAGAGGGACCAAAAATATGAACATTTACAGTAAATGACAAGCCTCAAATCAGTATGAAAACATGCTAAAAATGCCATGCAAGAAATAGGCCACAAGAGGGTATAACATGAAGTAGGCCAAACATTCATCAAACAAGAAAAGACCCTTCATGAAATATGCCGAGAAGGTCAAAATATAACCACTTTCAGTTCTGATCATGGCCGAAAACAGAAGCTAGATAAGCCAAAAAAACATGCCAAAAATGGGGGCCAAAGAGGGGTATAATGGTAGGTATAACATGGAGGCCTCAAAAAAGGTTGATCCCTTCTACAATGTTGTAGAGGGACACAAAATAAGCTTACTCACAGTTCATGACATGCTCCAAAACAATTTACATATAGGCCAAACAAATCATGCAAATTTACGGTAAATAGGAGAGATTATGAAGCAAGTGCAAGATAGGGGGCCCAAACAGGGTTGAGCCCTTCTTCAATGTTGAAGAGGGGCTCAAAATAGGCCCTCTTACAGTTTACATTATGCTCGAAAACAGATCACACATGGGCTGGAAATTTCATGCAAAATAATGGCATACAAGATGGTATTGAAGCAAGTACCAAATGGAGGGCTCAAACAGGGTTGAGCCCTTAAACAAACATGAAATATGGCTCA
The DNA here is from genome assembly GCA_030407325.1 of Camellia japonica. NCBI lineage: Eukaryota > Viridiplantae > Streptophyta > Magnoliopsida > Ericales > Theaceae > Camellia > Camellia japonica. The sequence continues at coordinate 55,785,227 of JAPPVO010000016.1, forward strand.
AAAAAATGACCTTTTCAGTTCTGGTCGGAGCCCAAAACAGTAAGAAAATAGGCCTAAGAGATGAGGCAAGAAAATGCTACAAAAGAGGGAAATGGCAACTTACCCTTGAAGACCACACTTTTGCTACCTCTTGGCTTGAGGAATGTTGCTTTTAAGCCTCTGAAAAGCTCCCTTGCTGCTGGAAATGGAGTGGTGGTGGTGGTGCTAGGTGTTGTAGTGTAAAATGGCCAAGAACCTCACACTTTGAGCCCTCTAACACACCCAAATGTAGAGAGAGAGGGAAATATAGGGAGAGAGTGAGATATATATCAGATATATCTATTTTAGGTCTGGTTTTGCTGAACCAAAACAATGGAGGAGGATGGGTTTCTTTTATAGAGCAAGGAAAATGGTATAAAGCTTCTCAAAGAAGCTATACAAAAAGGGCCAAAGGGACCAAGCTTCTAAGAGAAGCTATTCCAAAGGGTGCAAGCTTCTTGAGGAAGCTTGACCCTTTGTCAAAGCTTCCTCAAGAAGCTTGATCAAAAGGGTGCAAAAGGTTGGATCAAAAGGGGTGCAAAGGCTCAAAATGGCCACACATGTGTATGGGGAGCAGAGTCTGTGCATTCCAGCTGGCACAGCTGGCATCTATTCAATCTGTAGAATACTCCGGAAGGTCGTCGGCTAGCAAACTTGGTCGGTCGGCCATCTTTACTGGCCGGTCGGCACTCTATTTGGCCGGTCGGCCATCTATTTGGCCGGTCGGCACTCTGTTCTGGCCGGTCGGCAGGAAAAATCTGCTCTGCAGGTCCAACTTCAAACGGGCATAACTTCTTCATATGAACTCCTTTTTAGGTCATTCTTGTGTCAAAATTGAAGCCCCGGAAGTAAGCTTTCCAATGCCGCAAACCTTGCATTAAAATTCCAACTGTGCAGAAAGTTATGCTTGTTTTGGTGAAGGTTGCTCAGTTTCGGTCCAACCGGGATGATGCCCAACTTCAACCAATCATATCTCCGCCATCCGGACTCGGGTTTAAGAGATTCTTGTATGAAAAATGAAGCCCCGAAAGTCTTCTTTCCAATGGTGGTAGCTTCATAACTTAACTCCAAGTGTATAGACAAATAAGCTTGATTTAGCGAGGACTGCTCGTCCCTCTCTTAGCGATTCTTGTCTATCTTCTTCTCCAACTTGTTTTCTCCCCTCTTCTCCTCTTTTCTTCAACTTCAAACCCCTAAGCAAGGTGTTTTGAAAGATTTTTCAAAGATTTCATCTCTCTTTCGTTAATTCCCACTTTGTCCTTGCTCGGTTTATCGAAAAGCGCATCATTTGACAAAATGTGAGCCTCAGAGCATCGTAGGAATTTTATTTCAAAAATGTTTTGAAAGAGAGGGTTTTAAGGTCTAAAAACCATTCAAAATAGCTTTGGTCCACAATGGGGTGTGAAGTTGGGATTTGGCCCTTTCCTTGCCGAAGAAATTGAACCTTCGCCCTACACACCTTTCTCCAACAAGTAAACCATCAATAGTGCCCAAGTCTTAAGGGCGGTCAAAAATGGGGTGTCTACAGTAGGTGATGAGCAGGACGGCGGCGACGCCTAGATGTGTTTTGCCGATGTGTTTTTGGATTCGTGTTTTGCAACATCTTGAAGATCATGCTTCTTGGCTTGTAGTTAAATTCTTTTGTATATGTCGGTTTGAGAAGCCTTTTGATCAAGATGTAATATTTGTATTTTATTTTATTTTACTTGTACCAGAGTTGTAAGACTATGTTAAGCTGTATGCCATTTCATTCAATCTATGCACAGCTCTTGTGGACTAATTAGATTTAAATTTATTGCTTCCGTACATGTTAGCCCCATATGTATACTCTGTTAGTGTGCGAATCCTTGTAAGTTGGCCTTTGGTAATCTCAGATTACTGACCATCATGGCACCATTCTACTAGGGGCAGAATGGGGTCGTGACAAAATAATTACTCTTTCTTATTTCCTGTGTCTGCTTCTATATATATATATATATATATATATAATTGTTACAATTGTTCATAATTAATCAAATCACTCTGAATAATTTTGATTGAATCTTAAAGTTGCATGCATTCTTTCAAATCTAAACAAAAAAAAGCACATGCGTTTTTAAAATAGAGATTTGTGCGGCATCTCAAAAATTCGCATGTTGTCTTCATATACTTTCTTTTTATTTAAATTATATCTTATAAACTATAATATTTCACATGGTACTTTAATAACCAATGTATGATGTCAAAATTCTAAATAAGAACCACTTTAGTTGGTTTTATTTTTTAAATCAGTTTTTTAGTTTTTTATTTTTCATATTTTCTCAGTTTTCGTGATTAAAGATACTAGAATTTTTTTATAGTTTATATTTAAATTATAGTTTTATATGAAAATCTATTATCTAATAAGCTAAATAGAATTAGAAAAACAAAATATTGGTAAAAAAAATTATAAATTCAAACATGTACTGATTTTTTATTATTATATTTTTTTGGTTGTTATTATTATTATTGGGCATTTATATACAAGTCTTAATTTATGAATTTATATTTCATTAAGTTCTAACTAAAATATTTTAGACCTTCAAGTCCTATAAAATTTTTAATAATCAGAATTGTCCTTCAAACAATGATTATTCATCATTTATGATTATTTATAAAAAAAAAATGATGATTTGACATTTATTGGATTTTTAAAACTTTAAAATATCAACTTTCAAATTGAAAAAACTAAAAAAAAAAACTAATTAGCTTGTTTGGTTCCTTTTTTTAGGATTTACTTTTCAGAAAATTGAAATTTTTTATTCTCTGTATTTTTTTTATTTTTACTGAATTTTTTATTATTCTGAGCAATTTTTTTAATTTTTAGTTACACCTAACATAAATACACTTAAAAAATATAATATTTGTGATTTTTTTTTTAGAAAATTCACTAAATACTAAAAATATAAATAAAAAAAATATGAGAATTTAGTATTTTTTTTATATTCTTGTGTATTTATTGATCTTTTAAAATATTTTTTTACAAATATTTCACTTTTTAGATATATTAAAGTAAGGTACATCTAAAAAGGTAAAGAAATTGCTTAAAATTTTGAAAATATTTACTAAAAATAAAAAAACACAAAAAAAAACTTAATTATCAAAAAAATTGAATTCAGAAAATTGAAACCAAACACACTGAGGCCTTGTTTGATAAGTGACTTTTTTAGCCAAAAAGCCAAAAATTCAAAAAGTCACTAAAAAAACCAAAAAACCAATAATCTATACCAAAAAGTTAAAGATTCCATTTTCTCTCTACTTTTTGCACATCTTTTCGTAAAAAATAAAAAAGTTATCCCAAACATACTAGTTTTTTTTTTTTACTTCATATTTTAGCCAAAAACTCAAAAAGTTACTAAAAAAGCATGTTCCCAAACGAGGCTTGAATTTTTTTTTATTTTTTTTTGAAAAATTTAAAAAATTGAATTATTTTTTTGTGCAAAAATAAAAATTTTGTGTCTATAAAGGAGCATGATGATGGAACATTGATGTTCAAAATTGGAAAAACATTAAAAATGAAAAAACGGATAATATTCTTAGTTTTAAAAATGAAAAAAAAAACTGATAATGTTCTCGGTTTTATTGGATAATTGAATCAAACCAATGAGTAGAACAATAAAAACGTTTAATATCATGCTCTTTTTTTTTTCATCAGTTAGTGAAACAATTATTTGAAACATTATTATGCAAAATTGATAATATTCTTAATTTTAAAAATTGAGAAAAATAGATAATATTATCAGTTTTACTAAATAAGACTTGTTGTATAAAAAAATCTTAGATAGGACCTGAGTTACCATAACATTTATAAATAAGACTTTTACGTAATTAACTCTATTATTATTATTAATTTTTTTTCTAAAAAGAATACACAACAAATTATTTTCTAAATGTATTTATATTAAGTGAATCTAAATCTAAAAGTAAAATTAAAAAATAAAAAAAAGTATTAAATTAAATGAATTTAAAAAGAACATAAAAGGGTTATTAAAAAATAATAATAATTGAGACCCCACCCCCACAAGACCCCCACAAATCTAAACCACTCATGATGTGGACTCCACACATATATAAGTGGGCCCCACACATACATGGAGGGTTAGAATCACTTTAGGAATGTGGGAGTCATCCCCAAAGGGGGTCCCAAACATTTTCGTTAAAAAAAATAGTGTCAAAGACAAAAAAAAAAAAATTGAAAATCAAAAAATTCAAAACAAAAGTTTGAAAAAACAACCCAAACCAAACAATATAAACTTCTCTTCTTTTTTTTTTGTTGAATATTTCTTCACTAATCTCTAATTTTACACAAATTATTTATAAATTTCTTTCAATTTTTATGTGAATTTAATAATGTAATTAAAAATGGTGCATACACACAAAAATGAAACACTAAACATTTACATTATGACCAACTATTTAATTATGAATAATTAACTTCTCATTGTTACCTTATTATATTGTTGTAAAAGATTTCATATATTACTTTTGTAATATCTTATATATGTCAATATCTATATATATAAATATATAAAAAAAATATAAATATAAATTTATATATGTTATTGTATTCATACATTGTCAATATGTAATGCTATATTACCATTGGATACTTTACTTTTCTAATATGTTTCGCTTTAGTAATATAGTTGAGAGGGTAATTTGTGAACAAATTGGGCTGAGCTAGAACAAGTCTTCTTTGGACGATGGGCCGCGCAATAGGCCAACAAGATGTTTTGTATTTCGGCTCTGGGTCGAGGTAGTTACCAAGATGGTTGGATGGGTTGCTGGAATTGGAACATGTCTGGGGACAAAGCCTTGTCTGACCGAGGTGATTAGCATGGTGATGGGCCGAGCTGGGTATAGCACGGCGAGATGCCAGGCTAAACAGGGTTACCGCGGCTTGACCGTGTTAGGCACGGAGCCGAGGTAACTTGGTTGACCGCAGTATCAACCAAGTTAAAGGGTTCACCCATCTCACTTGGTGGGCAGTGAGTAAGGTGTTGCTAGGATAAGTGTTATCCATGGGGAATGTGATTCCTAGGAGGCCTCTGGAGAATAAGAGTCCTATTGGGATTGTACCACGCGGAATCTATAAAAGCTCATAGCAAGACCTATGTACAGGTATCACAATTTTTACTCTCAAACACACAATACTTTTGTGTCTATTGTCTATTTGCTGACTTAAGCATCGGAGAAGTTTCCAACACACACCCGCCGGCTAGCTCACGTTTATGTTTTCAGGTAGCAAAGTGACGATGTTTGGAGGAGTGCAAACTTGATCAACAGGATTATACGAGAAGATTATTTTTATGCTCGTACAATTGGCGCCGTCTGTGGGAAATCACACAACGAACAAACCTTTTGATTGAGTTTCCTCTTTAATTGAATTCTATGGCGCACAATGAAGACTTGCCACACTCTGCTATTGATGGGCAAACACCGGAGGGGGAAGGGAGGCGCGAAGGCTTACCTTTTATCCCGTCCATAGCAGAGTTAGATCTCCAGCGACAGAACCCGCAGAGGGATATACGAGAAAGACGGGGCTCCAGTCCTCGTCGCTCCCAAAGCCCTGAAAGGCAGAGGTGGATGTTGGATCCTTAGGTTCTGGAAGATCGCGTAAGGGAGCAAGACGAATTGATATGCAGGATGGCGGCAGACATGGAGATGATGAAGCGCCGGATAAAAGGTAAAGGGGTGGCAGTGGAAGAGGGGCGCAAAGGCAACATCTGCTCTTACCACTCAGAAGATCGTGACAGACAAGTCACACCGTCACAAGCAGAACGTAGAAGCCTCAGGACAGGTGATACACAATCAAGGACTTCCACAACTCGTTACTCCAAGTCTGAGAGAACGAGGACTGAAAGGTCTTACATGGAGGGAAGCAATTATCAGCCCTCATATTCGCACCAAACGACATCTAGGCACACGGAGTTGCCTAGGTCGGCGGACCTACGGACAGTGCTTGAGGAGAGGGCTCGAAGAAGAGAAGACACTCAGGCTCGCGACCCCCGCAGAGTCTCCACACTACAACGGTTGGCTTCTAGAACACATGGGAGTGTCAAGGTTGGAATGCCAAAGTCGCACATTGCCTATGAACTAGCAGAGAAAGCATTAGCAAGGTTGTAGAGCTCGTCGTTCATTCTGGCGATAGAAAACGCACCATTACCCTCAGGCTTCCACCAGCCCAAATTCACTACTTATGAGGGAAAGTTAGACCCCTACATGCACCTAAGCCACTTTCACCAGGTTATGGCAGTCTATCAGCGAAACAAGGCTCTAATGTGTATCCTGTTTCCTTCTAGCCTTGGTGACTTGGGTTTAACATAGTTTGAAAGGTTGCCAAAAGGTAGTATAGCTTCATGGGCACAACTAGCGGAGGCATTTGTGACCAAATTCAAAACAAACACCAAGACGCCAATGGAGATTGACTAGCTTCTCTCCATTAGCAAGGGCAAGAAGGAAACATTGAGGTCTTACAATAACCGGTACTGGGAGACTTTTAATCAGATTGGAGACTGCCCCACAAACCTAGCTATAGCACAGTACAAACGAGGTTTGCCGGCTAGCAATAAATTAAGGGATTCAATGACGATGACTCCACCTCTCACAATAGAGGCCTTAATGGAAAAAGTGCATCAGCATATACGGGTAGAAGAAGATATTGCGCACACCAAAGCAAAAGCTGGCACAACAGCGATGTCAGACAAAAAACCTACTGAAAAGTAAACATGATCAGGCGAGAAGAACAACCGAGCAAGAATGGGCGAGACAGATGAGCCAACAGAGAGGACCCCCAAACAAGGAAGTTGTGAGTCCGCACTGCCATCCCCACAGTATTCAATAAACCTATCTACCGGATTCTTAGCGAGATACGCGACAAACCCTTCGTTCGACGGCTAGCCAAGTTGAGGGAAGCGCAAAGGGGCTACGATGATAGGTACCGTTGCACCTTCCATGATGAAAAGGGGCACCGAACTGAAAAATGTACGCCATTGAGGCAACATCTGGAGGAGTTAGTAACCGCAGGCCACTTGGACCAATATATTGAAGGAGGGAACACAGCTGGCCCCCCAAGACCGCAACATGCCGGATGGGATGCCGGTCGACGGTCCACCCCAAGGCATAATCAACGTAATACATGGGATCATCGAACCTGAATGGGTATGTGAACTCAGAGGGATGATAAAAAAGGCTGAGCACTTGAGAGAGGTACTAAGTGCACAATCTACCGTCAAAAGGGAAAAAACAGAGGCAACGAACGTCATCTCATTTTCCGACAAAGACTTAGCAAGGTTACAAAGTCCTCACAATGATGCACTGGTGGTCACTCTGCGCGTCAAGAATTTCGACATCAAGTGGATCCTAATTGACCAAGGGAGGTCCTGCGAGATAATATACTACAAGACCTTCAAGCAATTAAAATTGGAGGACAAGGACTTGGTACCCGCAACATCTCCCCTAGTCGGCTTCAACTCAATGCTAGAATGGCCGGTTGACAAGATAATTCTGCCAGTTAAGGTAGGAACGATGACAAAACAGGTGGAATTCTGGGTATTGAAAGTCCCTTCCACTTATAACATAATCTTGGAAAGAGCATGGTTGCACGCCATGCGAGCGGTGGCATCGACCTACCACCAGGTGCTACAGTTCCCCAACAAACCCAAATGAATGAAGAAGTTTTAGGAGACCAAGTCATGTCCAAATAGTGCTTCATTACAGTAAACAGCAGTCGGGCTGTGTAGACACCCTATTTTTTACCGCCCTTAAGACTTGGGTGCCACCGATTGTTTACTTGGTGATGAAAGTTGTGCAGTGCAAACATTCAATTTTTTTAGCAAGAGGAGCTTCAAATCCCAACCTCACACCCCATTTTTGGACCAAAATGATTTTGACCAAAAAGATTTTAGACCTTAAAACCCTCTCTTTCAAAATATTTTTGAAAAAGTTCCTACGATGTTCCGACGCTCGCATTTTGTTAAATGTTGCGCTTTTCGGTAAACTGAGCAAGGACAAAGTGGAAATGAATGAAAGAGAGGTGAGCTCATTGAAAAAATCTTTAAAACATCTTGTTTAGAGGTTTGGGGTTGAAGAAAAGAGGAGTGGAGGGAAGAAACCTAGTTGGGAGAGAAATTGGGCATGAATCGTTAAGAGAGAGCCGAGCGGCCTCGCTAAATCAGGCTTATCCTTTTGTACACTTAGATTTCAGCCATGAGGCCACCACCATTGGAAAGAAGACTTCCGGGGCTACATTTTACACTCAATAATCTCCTAAAGCCAAGTCCGAATGAGGGAGATATGGTTGGTTGAAGTTGGGCATCAATCTGGTTAGGACCAAAACTGAGCAGTCTTCACTAAAAGAGGTATATCTCTCAGCACAGTTGGAATTTTGATGTGAGGTTGCCACCATCAGAAATATTACTTCTGGGGCTTCAATTTGGACACAAGAATGACCTGAAAAGGAGTCCATATGAAGGAGATATTCCCATTTGAAGTTTGACCTGCAGAGCAGATTTTTGCTGTCGGCCAGAAAAGTATCCGGTCGGCCACTTGAGGTGGCCGACCGGCCAGGAAAGGTAGCCGACGGGCCACTTATGTCCAAAACTCAGATATTTTGAAGATCTTTTCCCTCCAGCTGTCCCACACAACCTCCAGCTATCCCAATTCAGATATTTCGACCAAGGCTTGCATTTTTGCTATATATGGAGGCCATATCTCTCATTTTGGAAGGTTAGCAATTTTGGAAGCCTCTCTCTCTAAAAAATCCTCTCTCTCTAGAAAATTTGTGAGCAAAATCCTTTATCTCTCTCTAAATTTCTCTCTCTCTTGCCCTTTTGTGCATAGAAATAGAGATACACAACTAGTTTGCCAAGGCATCCTTAACCAAAATTGCTTGTCTTTGGGCTGAGATTCCATGGGACTTTGTTTGAGCGCCAAAAGGTGGTTTTAGCTTGATTTGGTGCATCATTTGTGCCTAGAGTGCTCTTTGCTGCAAAGGTATAATACTTACCTTCTTTAAGCTTGATTTGAACACTTGTTTTGCCATCTTTTCAAACTGTTTTTGAGCTGGTTTTCAACTGAAAAAAACTCTATTTTTCAGTCCTTAAAATGGTGGTTTAAAGCCATTTTGTGCTAAGGGGTTGTATCCCCCTTCTTGTTGCCTAATTGTTAAGCTTTTTGCATAATCTCTTAGCATGTAAAAGTCAAACCTTTTGGGCCTTTAAACCACTGAAATTCAGAGTTATTTCAGTGGTAAAAAGTGTGTTTTGAAGTCCAAAAATGGAGGGGATGGCCTCCCCTCCTTGTCTCTCTATGCCATGCCTAGTTAGCATTACAAAGTAGCATGTTTTTGTGGCTTGTGTTGCCTTAATTCAAGCATGTTTTAGGCTCTAATTTAACATGTTTTAACTCTGTTTTTGGCTGGTTGGGTCACTTGTTGCTTGCATCTTGCACTTGTAGTGTAATTTTGCTTACTAGCCTAGCATGCCTAATGAGTTAGCCCATCATTCTAGCATGTGTTAGCTTGACTCCCGCATATTTTTGCTAATGTTTTAACATGCTTTACCTCTGTTTTGAGTGGTCTTAGACATATGTGCTTTGCTTTGTATAGCTATAGTGTGAATGGCCTTTACTAGCTTTGTGATTTAAGACTTATAGCATGCTTTGCTTGGGTTGTTTGCATGCCATAGCATCATTTAGCATTTAATTTCAGAGCATATATCAATGCCACACTCTCACATATTCCACTCTTTCATTGCTTTTGAGAGTTGTGCTTTATGCCTTGCTTGCGAGCCAACATGCGAACATGTTTTTCTCGCCACTTGTGCTTCAATTTCAGCATGTTTTAGCTACTGATTTGGCATGCTTTAGCTCTGTTTTGAGTTGGTTTGATCATATGAGCTTTGCTTTGTATGCTTGTAGTGCAATTGTGCTAAATTGCCTAGCATGTGCTATGGTTTTGGCCTCTTAATATAGCTATTCTTAGCTTATTTCAAGCATGTTTTAGAACTCTATTTAGGGTGTTTTAGGACTGTTTTGGACTGTTGGTCCCTTTTGAGCTTTGTATTGCATGCCTCTAGTGTTGTGTCCTTCACTAGTTTCAATGCTTTGGCCCCTAACATATTGTGCATGTGTTTCTTGCATGTTGTAGCATTACTTGTCATGCCATTTCAGCACTGAAATTTTTGCCACCTCCCTCATTTCTTCATTTTTGATTTGCTTTGAGGGTTTGTTTGGCCTTAAGTTTGTGTTTAAGCATGAGGTAGGGTTTGTGCTCAAATGGCTTTAACCTTCTTTTGAGGGTTCCTCCTAGTCAAAGGCATAATCCCTCTCATGTCCTAAACCACCCTTTTGGTTGACCCCTCTCATTAGAGGACTTTCACATTGGACAAATCAATTAATGAATGGCTTGGTAATGTAAAATGTGTAAACAAGAAAGTGGACAAGTAAAACATGAATAAGATAAGCATTTGTGTTGCATTGTATGTGTTTGGATCGGACGTTAATCCAAACACAAGAAATGTGGGACGTTTCATACTCAAAGTGATGAAACGTGTCGCATTTCTTGGTCGTTATCCCCCTTGATCATGCATGATAGGGTGGTGGCATTTTGAGTCTACTTGTGCATTCATCGACCTTGTACAAGCTCGGTCATTTGGTCATTATGCATTGAGATGCTTGATTGGTGGCTTGAGAACCAAGCGCCACACTTCTTTGAGCTTGAGAAATGATGAGGAGTGTGGTAGTACACACATTTCCTTGCAGATACATTGATGTGCCTCTGTTGTTCTCTGTTGCAGCAAAACCAGAAGCCTGGAAAAGCAGGTGGTCGATCGGCCACTTGAGGTAGCCAACCGACCACTTTCACTAGTCGGCCGGCCAGTTAAGGTGGCCGGCAACCACTTTTTGTGGCCGACCGGCCACTAGTCCATTTTTGTGCAAAAATGACCCTGTTTTGGAGCAGAAACAGTGTGGAGGTTGGTTCAATGTTCAGAAACCAAGGCGAGTGCAAACAGAGGCAATTGACGGCAAAGCAATGGATTTCCGAGCGGACGCCAACCGAGCATGTATGTCTCCCTCGCCCGCGAGGCCACTTTATCGCTTTAATTAGTTAGCATAACTAATTACTCGAGTGTTGTAATACTTTAGCTAGTTTTGTGTAATTAGTTATTTCATTCGGTTTGTAATAATTAATTACCTAGGATAGTTAATTAGTTGGTTTGTAATAATTAGCTTAGCTTAGTTTAGCTTAGCTTAATTATTCGGACCCTCCTTCGTGAGGGCGCAATGTTGTAATAAGCGTGCGTATGTGTATGCATGTCTTCCAACCCCACGTCTTTCTTCCTTTTACTTAACCGCTTTCGATGGTTAGTTTAGGGCACGTTTTGATTAGCATACCTTATGCTTTGCATGTTTGCATCATTCATTTGTCTTACATGCACCGGGCTCGGCGCATCATTCAAACTGCATCGTATTTGAATACTTACTTGAATATGTGTTTCAAAGCATGTTATCAAGTCGTTGCATTCATATGCCATCATAGATAGCCGAGCCTATTTAGTTGCATTATTGCATGTGTTGCATTAGGCATTCTACATAGTTAGGATCATGCATATTTCTAACTAGCTTTTGTTTTGGCTCGGAGTACACTGTAAGTGTTACGCTTTAGCATACTTGCATGAGTGTGAGTGTTGCCATGATAGCATGCTTGCCATGAGGCTATTTTCTTAAATGCTTAACTGCATGAATGCCTGTAGGTGAAGGCTTGATTGCCTGAATTGGGAAAATTCGATAAATGTATGTTTTAAGCCCACTTTGTGAAGTGGCAAAATCATGTTTTAAGCCCACTTGAGGGTGGCAAATCCGCGCTTTAGCTTACTTACGAGTAGCACTTTCAAACCATTTTCGAAAGCAAACATGAGTTGTTTTGTTCCAATTCTTGCGATTTTGGTCTATACTTGTATGTGTGCGCTACATAGTAATGTTAGATTAATAATCAGAATAAGAACACACGAGGTTTATAAAACAACATATCATGATAGTAGAGGCCAATCCTTTGATCGGGCGAGTGGGGGTGCTCATTTCAGGACCTTCCCCTCTTGTACCCAAGTTCCCGAGCTGAGGCAACTTTGGTGATGACGGACACGTGGCCTTTGGCACGAGTCAGGGTTTCCTAAATTTCCCAAAAATAAAATATTTAGGTGGCGACTCTATAATCTGGCAAAGCAGTCCATGTTTGGCGCTTTTTATTCAAAATCGATTTTCCAAAACAATTTGCCGGATTTGGACTCTTTGCTGTTTATCAGTCTCACATTGCACTTTGTGAGATTAGATTTAGAACCGTGATAGGAGTCCGAACTGTAGTAAGACCAAATTCGCGCCCCCTCCAAAAGGGGGGCTCGCGAAGAAAGTCGGGTCTACAGGCTGCAAAAGGGTTCGTTCAAATGGTAGAAGAGCCAGAAAGCAACGAGATGTTCGTAGATGTCGGCAAAGCAACCAAGCAGAAAGCAGTGGAAGACTTGGTAGAGGTACAATAGATGAAAAAAAGCCAGAGAAGTTCTTTTGCTTGGCTCGTCTCTGTCCAGCACTGAGAGAATAGAGATCATGGAATTTTTTACCTTTAACATCGAAGTGTTCGCTTGGACGCCATATGACATGCCTAGCATTGACCCCAATTTCATCTGCCATCAACTCAATGTCCATCCAACTGCCAGACCAATTATACAGCGAACTCGCCGATCGGCACTCCACCACGCAGAGATAGTGGTGGAAGAAGTGGGAAACTTGCTGGAAGCAGGGGCAATCAGAGAAGTACACTATCCTAGGTGGATTTCCAACACTATAGTGGTGCCAAAAAGAACGAAAAATGGCTTGTTTGCGTGGACTACAAAACAGTTAACAAAGCATGCCTGAAAAACAGCTTTCCCCTACCACGAATAGACCAATTGGTGGACCTAACAGCAGGACATAACCGACTTAGCTTCCTTGATGCAGATCGCGGTTACCATCAGATCGCTATGTATGAACCAGATCAGGACGTCACGTCGTTTACAACACCTAGGGGACTACGTTGCTACAAGGTCATGCCTTTTGGCCTAAAAAAAGCAGGGGCAACATTCCAACGGATGATCACCAAAATGTTTGAACCATTGTTAAGCAGAACAATGGAGGCTTACATAGATAATATGGTGGTCAAAAGCAGAGATGAGGGAGACCATCTCAAGGACCTAGATGAGATGTTTCAAATTTTGAAGTCCCACAAGTTGTAACTGAGCGCATCTAAGTGCGCATTCGGCGTGGGGTCAGGCAAATTCCTGGGCTTTCTAGTGACCAACCGGGGTATAGAAGCTGATCCCTCTCAGATCAAAGCCATCCAAGATCTTGAGAGGCCCAACACAATCAAGGAGGTGCTGCATCTCACTGGCCTAGCAGTCGCGCTAAACCGATTCATAAGTCAGTCGTCAGACAGGTGTCGACAGTTCTTCTAGGCACTGAAGGCCAAGTTTGAGTGGGATGATGAGTGCGACCGCGCCCTGGAAAGCTTGAAAGACTATATGACCTCTCCTGCATTGTTAGTGACCCCAGTACCAGGAGAGGAGCTCTTTTTGTACTTAGCAGTTTCCCAACATGCAATTAGCGCAGTGTTGGAAAGAGCTGAGGGAATACAACACCTGCCTATCTTTTATGTGAGCAAGACATGGCTGGGCACTGAAACAAGGTACCTGCCATTTGAAAAGCTGGCCTTAGCCTTGATGATGGCTTCAAGAAAATTGTCTCACTACTTCCATGCCCACACCGTGATTGTCTTAACGACCTTCCCCTTAAAAGCCTTATTTGAGAGAGCAGATTTTTCTGGACGAATTTTGAAGTAGGCAGTGGAGTTAGGGCAGTTCGACATTAAGTTTCAACCAAGAACTGCAATAAAGGCCCAAACTTTGGCAGACTTCGTAGTTGAGTTTACACCAGGCAATCATCATGTTTGCCTGATCGACTTGACTGAGGCAACCGAAATGAAGGGGGAAAGTGCCGCAGGGATAGCTTAACCCCAGGAGCAGGACGCTCAATAGCATAGCGAACCATTCAGTTTTGCAAAAAGAAAAAAAGGAACAAACTGCAGTGCTACCAGCAAGGACTCACCCCAAAGTAAGGTCCTGAGATAGCCAGATAGTGAAAATCAAGTACTACCAACGGATAATCACTTACAAGAAGGCATCATCAACGCCCCTAATCCCAAGATGTCATCAGATCCCTCCACTTGCTGGAAGCTTTTCGTCGGAGAGATGTGGAAACTCTTCGTGGATGGAGCATCCAAAAGGCACGGTGCAGGACTTGGCATAGTCCTTATCTCGCTAGATGGCCTAACAATTGAACAAACAGTCAATCTTGGCTTTCCAACATCCAACAACGAGGCAGAATATGAAGCGCTGTTAGCAGGTTTGAAGTCAGCATTTCGCATGAAGGCCACCGAACTAATGGTATACAATGACTCCCAACTGGTAGTCAACCAAATTTTGGGCGACTATGAAGCAAAGGATGATAGAATGGCTAAGTACCAAGAGTTGGTCAAAAAGGAGATCATGAAGTTTGAAGTAGTTCAAATAGAGCAAATCGGTAGAGAAGAAAATAGTAAAGCAGATGAGCTGGCCGGTTTTGCGTCAATGGCAGATGCATCTATCCCACACACATTGTTGATTGACTTCTTACCCAGACCAAGTATTGAAGAGCCCAAAGCAGCCGAAGCATGTTGTGCCGAGCTAGGTCCTTCCTAGATGGATCCCATCATAGTGTTTTTAAAAGATGGCATCTTACTTGAAGAAAAAAAAGAAGCCAACAAAATTAGAGCAAAGTCATAGCGATTTTGGCTCTCCCCATCACTAGCACTGTACAAAAAATCCTTCACAAGATCTTACTTGAAGTGTGACCATCCCAGTAAGGTCGAGGCATTTTTGTTCGAAATACACGAAGGTGTTTGCGGAAGCCACCATGGGGAAGTTCGCTGGCATACCGAGAATTTCACAAGGGTATTGGTGGCCGTACATGCAAGCAGATTCAGAGAAATATGTCAAGAAGTGTGAAAAATGCCAGAAGTTTGCACATCAAATACATCAACCAGCTAGAAAGCTCCTACCTTTAACCAACCCGTAGCCCTTTGCAATGTGGGGCCTGGATATAGTGGGACCACTCCTAACTGCGCCAGACAACAGAAAGTTCTTTCTCGCGGCAACGGACTATTTCACAAAGTGGGTAGAGGTAAAAACACTCGCATCCATAAAAGAAAAAGACACCAAAAAATTCGTCTAGCAGAACATCATAACTCGGTTCGGCATCTCCAAGGCCTTGATATCTGACAACGACACCCAGTTTGATAGCAAGATCGTCAGGGATTTTGCGAAGAATACAAGATAGAATTCTACAACTCTACGCCAGCATATCCCCAAGCCAATGGCCAGGCTGAGGCTTCCAACAAAGTAGTCTTGGATGGCTTGAAAAAAGGGTTAGAAAAAGAAAAAGGCAAATGGGTTGATGAACTTCCCCACGTTTTATGGGCCTACCGGACTATACCTCGGTGGTCAACTGGCGAAACACCTTTTTCTTTGGCCTACGACATGGAGGCAGTGATCCCACTAGAAGTTGGCCTCCCCACTATCAGAAGCAAAATTTTTGATCCAGACTTGAATAGAGAGACAATATCCCTGGAACTCGACCTGGCAAAAGAAAGAAGAGAACGAGCATTGGTGCATATTGCCTCATATCAACAGGAATTGTCCAAGAAATACAACAAAGTAGTGCACCCAAGGCAATTCAAGATTGGAGATTGGGTACTGCGCAAAGTAATGGGAAACACTTTAGTGCATGGAGATAGCAAATTATTACCTAATTGGGAGGGACCATACAGAGTGATTGGTATGGCTGGTAAAGGGGCATATCACCTAGAAGATGCGGATGACAGAGCTATTCCAAGGCCATGGAACACGACCAATCTCAAAATATTCTATTTTTAGCTCTTTCTAAAAACACTTGTAGTTTTTCTTTTTTAATAAAACAAGTAGGCATTTTTTCGATAGAAATTCTTTCCTCTGTTTGTATAAATTGTTCGTACACATAGCTCAACTGGGGGGCACCTCAAAGAGGTTGGCAGGTTTGACTAACACTTTGCACTTTTTAGCCGAGATAAGGATCTAGGCTCAAGAAGGTTGGCAGGTTTGACCAAAAAAATTTTCTTCCTTAGTCGAGATAAGGATCTAGGCTCAGGAAAGTTGGCAGGTTTGACCAGCATTTAGTTCTTCAGCCGAGATAATGATCTAGGCTCAAGAAGGTTGGCAGGTTTGACCAAGAAATTTTCTTTCTTAGTTGAGATAAGGATCTAGGCTCAGGAAAGTTGGCAGGTTTTACCAGCATTTACTTCTTTAGCTGAGATAAGGATCTAGGCTCAAGAAGGTTAGCTGGTTTAACCAACACTTTTTTCTTCCTCAAGCCGAAATAAGGATCTAGGCTCAGGAAAGATTGGCAGGTGTGACCAATACTTAGTTCGTTCTTCAGCCGAGATAAGGATCTAGGCTCAAGTAAGTTGGCAGGTTCGATCAACCTATTTGCTTGTAGCCGAGATAAGGATCAAGGCACACAACTCGGTTAAAAAGGCTTTGCAGTTTCCCAAGTGGTTTTCAGCCGAGATAACTATATTGGTCGAAAAATGAGGGCATTGTAAGGAATGACTGAGCTAACTAAGCCGGCTAGGCAGGCAGTAAAACTGATACACTACAAAACGGAAAGAGTGATGTAACTGAAAAAGAAGACGTCAAAAAAGAAAAGTTTTTCATTCATCAGAAATTAAGTACAAAAGGTGGGGCGTGTAGCTCGGTTACATTTCATCAAAACAAAAGGAAAAAGCGTGACAAAAATAGGTTTTTTGTCAAGCAAACAAATCATCAAGGTTAGTGTCCAGGTCAACCCGAACCTCGCCACTGGGTAGGCCGGTTTGAGCAACTGCCTCTTGGGATAGTTCTGTCGAAGGCTCCACGTCAACCGTGCTAGACAGAGAAGGCTGATGACCGAGATTGGTGCCAACAGGTGGAGCATTTACTGGGTCAAGGGTCTCCTCTTCCTTCTCTCCCTCTTGCAGAAACTTCTGTTAGACTGCGTTTGCGTAGTCCACCATGTAGCTCGGTATGTAATGTGGAGGCGGATTCAAAAAAATGTCTGCGTCCGGTGCATGATCGAGCTTCTCCACCGTGGCTTTCCAAACACTCTTAAAGAAAATATCTTTTGTGGCCTCACACTATTTGACGTAGACCTCCTCACCCTCTTTAAAACTGCACTCTTCGGCATCTTCCATTTGCTTTCGAAGTGCCTTTATCTCGACATCTTTCTTCTTCTCTAATTTAGCAAGCTCCCAAAGGTAGCGGTCCTTCCGCTTGGCCAGAGCTTTTTGCTTGTCCTCCTTAGCAATACTAAGAAGCTCGGCCAAGCGATCGCGATCGGCGCTCAGATCGGCAAATTTTGTTAGAGCTCTTTCAACTCGGCTTCCTTGGCTTTGTCGTCTACAATAGCCGCCTTGGTCATTTTTCGCAATTCTAGCACATGCTGATGTGCAATTTAGTTCTTTTGCATGGCCTGCACATCATACCCAAAAAATTTTACAAACCGAGTGACAAGAAAGAAAGAAAGAGACTAGAATGCCTAGAATTTAGGGTTACCAAAATTAGCGATTTGTTGGCAGACCGAATGGCCTTCAGCTCAGTCAGATGGGCGTGGTGTTCCATGTCGGCTGGGAGGTAGACACTATTGGCTAAGTTGAAAGCCAAAAGATGGTCTTTTTCAGCACATACAGAATCCGACGTAGTCACTGCTTAGCCCCTAAAGGACACAGCTGGTGTCCACGCCGAAGTAGGGGATGGGGTAGCACGGCGTCCAACTGGGGAGTGTTGAGGGAACGCTGCCTGAAGCTGCTCAGTTTCTTCCTCATCCTCTAGCCTTGGTGATTTGTTAGCCGAAGTACGAGGCCTCTTACTAGGCCGAGATGATGAGGCTCTGGCGAAAGGAAGGGCGACCACGGTCTCGCATACCTGACCGGATGAAGGCAGCTCGATCTAGGCCTCTTGATTCATGGTCATAGTCTGTTCGGTGATGAGGGCACGGACAGCTCACTTTTTTGCCATCTCTTGCTCTTCAGTAAGTGATATAAGGTTGATTTGGGATAGGTTGGGGTCTGGTTCTGGTGAAAGTTCAAGAAGGAAGTCAGTAACCTTAGTTTTTCTCCTTTTGCTGTACAGATAGGTCGGTTCAAAATTCAGCAACTCGGTCCAATCTCGGTGGCGGTATCAAAATGCAGCATGAAAGGTGTCTTGATTAGTGTAGGTGTAATTTGATTTAAGCTGGTTCAAATATGTAAAAGAAACAAAAAACGCAAAGGGTTAGCATGGTGGTTGTTGAAATAGCAAAGGAAATTAAACCGGGATGCTCTTACTAGCTGTTCATGTATTCCAATTTATATTGTAGCCCGGTATCTGGGCTTCCTAATCTTCAAAATGGCCAGAAACCCAGAGGAAATCATCATCGTTTAAATCTTTGTCTGGTGTGTTTTTGATAATTTTTTCTCGACCTCTTCTTACTCTGAGGTGATAAACCCAACCGTCATCATTTTGTCTAAGCAAGTATTGATGAAATAGCTCGGCCAATCCGAGGTTGAGGCCGAGCCGGCGGTTTAGCTTGGCGATGCCATTTATTATTCTATAAGTATTTGTAGATAGTTGGATAGGACACAATCTGGTTTGCCTAAGAAATTCGTAGATGAGGGGCTGTATAGGGAACTGAAGCTCGGCTTCTACAATCGATATAAGGGTAAAAAAGATGAAGCCCGGCTTACCTCAGGGCGTGGTGTTTGGTTCGGCTAATTTGATATGTATGTCGTAAGGGATGTTGTATTCCCTTCGGAACTCGGTTATGGCACCAGGTGAGCTCACCAAGAATCGGTATTTACCCATTAAACTTAAAAGATTGTTATGTTAAAATGAACACGGTTGCCTAGCCCGTCGCTGATGTGACTTTGGATGGCTCGGTTGAGCAAAATCGCCCAGGGGCAAAGTGCAAGGGTGTGCTTGGCCAACCTAGTCAAGTCTACAAAGTGGAAATAACAAGTGTTATGCCCAGTTAATGGACCGAGCTAAGTAAATAGACAAAGCAAAATAAGCTTAGCTCGGCTATAACTGGGTTACAGACCATTCCTAGTTCAGCCATGAAACAAGACCGGCTCAAGGTTTATAGCTCAGTTATTGATCAATGCATTTCTAGTTCGGTCAAGTGCAGGCCTAAAGATCGCAAACAGTTTCCTAGTTAGGTCATAGCACGATTTTGGATCAAAAAACACAGTTCTAGACTAGTTCTTAGTCCCAATCAGTGTGTTTCCAGGTTTACTCAAGGTGTTTTGAGGTTCTCAATATGGGTTCAGACCTTAGTGTTTATAAACACGTATTTGGTAACTGAGACACCATCCTTTAGAAATAAGCAGAAATAGTTACAAGGATGAAGAACTTACCAATTTGGGAATGAGATCCAAATCCAATCTGAAGAAACGAACATTGGCAGTGTTAAAGAAAGCAGGAGATGCGTAGGCCCAGTCTTGAGCGTAGGAAGATTAGGGGTTGAAGATTGGGAGCTTAGGAAAATGAGGGCTTGCAAGAGGGAAGATAAACAGTAATGGCCTTTCAAAAAAGTGAAGCTATATAGTCAAGACAAAATGGTCGGGACTGTTCAAATTTCACAGTACAAGACGATTGTAATAGGTGTACTTGACCAGTGGGGGCATGCCACGTGTCTAAAGGAATAAATAACGTTTCAGACGTGCCTGAGTAGTGGAGCGACGTGCAGAGCAACTAACAAGATGTTTCTAGACCGAACGAATCGGGAGCCCAAGTAATATTGAGCTCGGTTAGAGGCTTGTACATTTAGCTCGGCTTTGAAACGGTAATCCCAATCATGTTACGTAGATGGAATTAGGGGGCAATTGAGAAGGTAATTTGTGAACAAATTAGGCCGAGCTAGAACGAGTCTTCTTTGGACGTTGGGCCGCGCAATAGGCCGAGGAGATGTTTTGTATTTCGGCTCTGGGCCAAGGTAGTTACCAGGTCGGTTGGATGGGTTGCTGGAATTGGAACCTGTCTAGGGACAAAGCCTTGTTTGACCGAGGTGATTAGCATGGTGATGGGCCGAGCTGGGTATAGTACGGCGAGATGTCAGGCTAAACAAGGTTACCGCGGCTTGGCCGTGTTGGGCACGGAGCTGGGGTAACTTGGTTGACCGTAGTATCAACCAAGTTAAAGGGTTCACCTATCTCACTTGGTGGGCAGTGAGCAAGGTGTTGCCAGGATAAGCGTTATCCATGGGGAATGTGATTCCTAGGAGGGCTCTGGAGAATAAGAGTCCTATTGGGATTGTGCCACGCGAAATCTATAAAAACTCATGGCAGGACCTATGTACAAGTATCACAATTTTTACTGTCAAACACATAGAACTTTTGTGTCTATTGTCTATTTGCTAACTTAGGCCTCGGAGAAGTTTCCGACACACACCCGCTAGCTAGCTCACGTTTGTGTTTTCAGGTAGCAAAGTGACGACGTTTAGAGGAGTGCAAACTTGATCAACAGGATTATACGAGAAGATTATTTTCATGCTCGTACAATAGTTATATTTACTAGGAAATAATTGTGGAATTGTGTATTGTTCTCCTATCAACTCATATTCAATATATATATATACACATACATGTCATACAAATAAGTGTCCACAACAACCACTTTCAATAACAAATTAAGACTTTACAAAACACGTACATCACGATAATAATTGTATTTTTTATATTTATTTTTTTCACAACAATTGTATAGCAGTTGTCTACTAATGATTAATGTTATATTTTTTATTATGCAAGATATTCGTGGAACAGAAAATGAGACTCGACAATTCTTGATGTATAAAATATATTACATATTGATATTAATACATTTTTACACTAATAGTATGCAAATAGTATGCAATAATGGGTTCAATAAATTTGTGTTATGAGATGAACTATTAAACAAAATTGTGTAATTGTGCGATTAATTTCATACATTCAATTGTATTATAGGTATGCATTATGAAAAATTGAAGTGAGAAGTTGATAGAAAATTTTTTGTGTAATACTATATATTTAAAGGACCTGTTTATTGTTTAAGATAAGATTGTGATGTCAACGATTTAGCTATAAATTAATGTTTATATTTATAAAATTTCTCATCATTGAGTATGTATTTATTTCTTCCTTGGTTGTATTTTGGATACAAATCAATTTTACCATACAAGTCTCCATACTTTGTATATATATCACATACTAATTTAAGAGATATGCATAATTAACTATAATATATATATATATATATATATATATGAAAAGTTACACTAAGTTTTCATTTTCAATTAATTGAACAATTAACAAATTAATAGTAATGGTACAATGGGATAAAAAGAGGATAAAAATAAATAATAAAATCATATTTAAAAGTTTCAAATTTATCTAGCTATACAAAAATCTAATGTTATAGTAAAAATCTTGAATTCCCAATAAATTTTCACATTTTCTATAAAATAAAACGATAATAAAAAATAAAGCATTTGATGCCCAATTTATTTATTTTTTTATTTCAATTTTTATGGTCTTCATTGAAGAAAATAAAATCCATTTAAAATCCTTGGTATAGATCATGCAAAGATACTTCGATTGGAACCATCATTACCAATAATTCTACTCGGCTATGCAAATTTATAAACAAACACATAAATCTCACTCAAACTGAAATCAAGACCAAAACCAAAACAAACATCAGAGAAAGATAATCACATAGGAAAATAAATAAAAATAAAATAAACAAATAAATAAATTTATGGAGTGGTAAGATGTTATCACCAACAACTTAGACCTCGCTCAACCTAATCCGTCAGCTCCTCCACCTGCGAAGTCTAGGAGTTGGGGTGACTAATCAGATTATTCTTTAAATAAGACTTGAATTGATTAATTTGTCTCTTTAAGTGATTTAAAATTTTGATAGTGTAGCTCGGCTTTTTCACGCCCCCTTTCGAAAACTCAAAAAAAAGCCCTACAGTTCAGAATCCCGCGGTTTTGAATCTAATCTCACAAGTGCAATGTGAAATTGATAAACACTAAAGAGTCCAAATCCGACAAATCTTTTGAAAAATCAATTTTAGAATCAAAAATGCCAAAATTGGACTACTTTGCCAGATACAGAGTCGCCACTTAAATATTTTTGTTTTGGAGAAATTTAGGAAACCCATGACTCGTACCAAAGGCCACATGTTCGTCATCACCAAAGTTGCCTCAGCTTGGGAACTTAGGTACGAGAGGGGAAGGTCATGAATTGAGCACCCTCGCTCGCCCGATCAAAGATCGGCCTTTACTAATCATGATATGATTTTTATGTACATCATGTGCCCTTGTTCCAGTTATTAGGCTAGCTTTACTATGTGATGCACACAAGCAAGTATAGATTAGTTTGCTCAAGTTGGAACAATTCAATTTCATGTTTGTTTTATGAAAAAGTGTTGAATTTGCCACCTCAAGTGGGCTTAAAGTTGTGAATTTTCCACTAAACATAGTGGGCTTAAAACTAATTTACCACTCAACAAAATGGGCTTAAAATGTACATTCATTTGAATCGTTCCAAATCAAGCAACAAGCCTTCATCTACAGGCATTCAAGGAGTTTAGCAAGTAAGCATTTAGCCTCATGGCAAACATGCTAGACATGGCAATCACTCACACTCATGCAAGTATGCTAAAGCATTAAAAACTCACCTAGTACTCCAAGCTAAAAAGATATGAGTTAGAAAAATATACATGATTCCTAACTATGTAAGATGCCTAATGCAACACATGCAAAGAATATAATTAATAGGCTCGGCTACTAATATGGCATATGATTCGATTTGATAACATGCGGTTAAACACGCATTCATTGAATGTATTGAAATGACAATGCAGTTTGGATGATGCGCCGAGCCTTGGTATATGCAATACAAATGAATGGATGCAAGCATAAGGTATGCTTATTGAGACATGACCCTAATCTAACCATCAAAAGTGGGTAAATAAAAGGGAGAAAGACGTGGGGTTGGAAGACATATACATTATTACATTACGCTCTCACGAAGGAGAGTCCGAATGAATAAAGTTAACTAACAAGCAACTAATTAGGGCTAAGCTAATTAAGCTAATTATTAAAAACTAAATGAAATAAATCGCTAAAGGAATTAACTAATTATTACATCACTTGAATGAACTAACTAGTAAGCTAACTAATAAAGTTACAATACAAATGTAAGTGAAATAAACAATTAAAGCCTATAACTATACTGCCACTACTCCGCCTCGAGAAATGGAAGATGCATATGCTCGGATGCCACGCGAAAAGACCTTCATTTTGCTCTCGAAAGTCTCTGTTTCCAGAGTTGAACATTTCCAGAACCATTCTGTTCCAGCTTACCAACATTCTGCTGAGGTTTGCATCAGTGGCCAGCCGGCCACTGGTAGACACTGTCGGCCATCTGCCGGCCACTGATGCACTGTTTCATCATGCTGCAATAGAGTACAAACAGAGCAAAAAGAGGGTATTTCCAAGGATTGTTTGCACAATTCACCTCTCCTTTTCATGAATAAATCCAAGGAGTTGTGAACTTAAACCACAAACCACCAATCCAAGCAATTTCATTGCATGATGGCTTGTGATTCAAGGTGTGCAAGCTCAATAAATGCAAAACAAGACACTCAAGAACCATCACCCTATCATGCATGATCAAGGGCACTGTAGACCTAGGAAACTTGAGACATTTCATCACTTTGAGTATGAAATGTCCCAATTTTCCTTGTGTTCAATTAACGTCCGATTGAACACATAACACACAAGTCATTATCTTGCTCAATTTTAGTCCCAAGTTGTTAGTTACTCATTTTAACATACTAACCATTCTTTATTCCAATTAAGTCCAAAAGGTGAGTTAGAGTCCTCTAATGGAAAGAAAGAGCAAAACACAAGTTGCTTTGGGTATTAAAGAAGTCTCATACTATTGGTAATGAACCCCTAAAGGGATTAAACCATTAAGTATAAAACCTCAATTCCATACTTAGGCAAACAAGTGACTTGAAACAACTTTCAAAGCAAAAGAAAAACCAAGAAATGAGGGAGGTTGCAAAGGTGATCAATGCGGAAATGAAGTGCAAAACATCACCAAAGCATGCAATCAACTCAAACAAGAGGTGCCTAATGGCCTAAAACACCAAGCTTGTAAGGACTATTACACTATAACCATGCAAAACAAGGCCCAACTGACCTAACCAGCTCAAAACAGAGCTAAAGCAGTTTAAAATAGAGGCAAAAACATGCTGGAACAAAGCTACAAAAAGCTAGAAAATCATGCCAATACATGGAGTTAACTAGGCTAGCAAACAAGACATAAGGAGGGAAGGCTAACCCCTCCAATTTTAGACTTCAAGACATGTTTTTTGCCACTGAAAATACTCTGAAATTCAGTGGTTAAAAGCCCAAAAAAGGTTGGTTTGAAAGTGGGAAACAAAGGTGCAAAAGCCTTAAAAGCAAGGAATAAAGAAGGTTGAGACACCCCCCTAACTTTAAATAGCTTAAAACACCAATTTCAGCCCATTAAAACAGAGATTTTTACAGCTCAAAAATGGCCCAAAAACAGTGGGAAAACCTCTTGAAGCTAAGCACAACTTTAGGCACAAATACAAGTCAAAACCACCTTCAAGAGCTCCAACAAGACCTCAAGGGACCTCAGTTCAAAGGTGATCAAGTTTGGTTAAGGATGTGTATGCAAAAGAGTGATATAACTAGGCAAGTGTGCACAAAATTGCAAGAGAGAGAGAAATCTAGAGAGAGTAAGAGAGAATTTTTGAGCTTGAAATCTTCTAACCTCAAAACATGAGAAAGGGACTCCCTATATATAGAAAACATGAAATCTATACAAGGAGATCTAGCCCTCCACATGTGGACAGATGCAAGCATCTGTGCAAACAGCTGGCACAACTGGCATAAAATATCTGCAGAAAACACTGGTGGCCGGCAGCCTTCATAGATGGCCGGCAGGCCACCAAAGACTGCAGGAGGGAAAGACCAAGACATGGTCCAAAAAGGAGACAAAATGGAAACAGGGTTTGAAAGGCTCAAACCTATAGCGTGCCGCTGAGGACTTCAAGCACTCGGCGAGCAATCAGACTTGTCGTCGGATGTACCTGCAAGAACATCCAAGTCTTGAAGGGTCGTCAAAAATGGGGTGTCTACAGTTGCCCCTCTTTGACAGAACTCGGAGTCATGAAATGACGTGAGTGAATGTCAAAGTCCAGAGATGACCCATTTTTGGCAAGGCCATAAAACTTGGACAAACAATCAAGACAGAAAACAAAATGGTTGCGCTTGTAGGCTACCTACGTATCCCTTCGCAAGGAATGAAACCAGTGTAGTTCTGGGGAAAAATGCAAATGATATGCATGATGTAGGAACATAATTTATGATCATGCAATGAAGCTGTGCAATGAAACATTTAAATGCAAATGTTATGCAAAGAAATGCCACAGTTAAACAAACTAAAACAAAGCACAGTAATTCCAATCATGGAAAGAAATAAGTAAATGAACACGCCACGCGTGAGAATCACGAGCCAAACCACATTTCATGCAGAAAGGATGTAAGAAAATTAAAGCTCAACTACATGATGCGCAGGAAAGGCAAAGGGCAACATAACCGTCGGGCACACCCGAGGTCTCAACCGAGATTCTAACGCATTGCACGCGAAAGGAGGAAAATGATGGTGTGAACACCGGGCGCACCCAAATGTTTTTAACCGATACAAACAATCCTAACGCATCTCACATGAGAGGAGAAGAGGTGGTGTGAACACCGGGACGCACCCGAATGTTTTTAACCGAAGGGGTTGGTGTGAACACCAGGACGCACCTGAATGTTTTTAACCGAAAGGAGGTGGTGTGAACACCAGGATGCACCCGAATATTTTTAACCGAAAGGGTTGATGTGAACACCGGGACTCACCCAAATGTTTTTAACCAAAAGGGGGTGGTGTGAATAGCGGGATGCACCCGAATGTTTTTAACTGAAGGAGGTTGGTGTGAACACCGAGACGCACCCGAATGTTTTTAACCGAAGGGGGTGGTGTGAACACTAGGACGCACCCGAATGTTTTTAACCGAAGGGATTGGTATGAACACCGGGACACACCTAAATGTTTTAACCAAAAGGGGGTGGTGTGAACACCGGGACGCACCCGAATGTTTTTAACCGAAGGGGGCTGGTGGGAACACCGGGACGCACTTGAATGTTTTTAACCGAAGGAGGTGGTGTGAACACCGGGACGCACCCGAATGTTTTTAACCGAAGGGGTGGTGTGAACACCAGGACACACCCAAATGTTTTTAACCGAAACAATCCTAACGCGTCTCACGCAAGAGGAGGAAGAGGTAAAAGGATGCGATCCGAAGGGCACAAACTATTGTACCTGGAACTCTTCTGAATGAACCGTACATATAATATCGTGCATGTGTAAGAAAGAGACTTAACAAATGCGATACAATAAGAATGCATGTTCTATGCAAGACAAACAATCGAGATACAATGTTAATGGCATGTTCTATGCGAGAAACAAAAGCATAAGCACATTCTATGCATGATTGGCAACGGGAGCATATTCCATGCCTAAAACAAGAGCAAATGCATATTTCATGCATAATTCAAGAGCGAATACAAGATGCGCATGCAATTCCCGTGAAATGCATATCTTACAACAACATATGCGAAACGCATATTTTATGCGACAAAGTGAAGTGCATGCTCCATGCAACAACGAATAGGAAATGCATGTTCTATGTAAGATACTAAAGCATGAATTGACAAAAACAAACTCAAAGGAAACTTCCGATTCACCTCTTAGAAGAATTACAATATATTTAAAGGATACACCTCGTTCACATTGACAGGTGACGAACATCGTGCACCAAAAACACAGTTTTGAGCTTCCGCAGAGGCATTCTGAACTCAACAGTGAATAACCCCTTCAATTCTTGGAAACCAAGGAAACAAAACAACATCGAGAACCCAAGGAAAGCTGCCGGCCACCTGCCGGCCATGAGGGAGGGTTGTCGGCCAGATGCCGGCCAACAATAAGCCTTGCCGGCCATTGATGAGCCTTGTCGGCCATCGATGGTAGTGCGAGGGTTTTTCAGTCATTTCAGCTTGGGTCTTTAAGTATGAGCCACCACACTTCATTTCCTCACTTCCTCATGCCCGAAAATCATCTCCCTCTCTCTCTAGACACTCATTCTCTCTAGATTTGCGCTTTCTACGCATTTTTTAACACCCTACGTGAAGTTGATTCGCTCAACCCTCTTTGTTCTCTTTATTTTAAACCGATTGAAACTTGATTTCGGTGCTTCCTTCCTCACTTCCACCATTCTAGGCTCATTCCCCTCGAGTTTCTCTCGAGTTTTGTGCACTTTTCCCGGCTTTGACTTTTTTCTCTATTTTCTCTCTCCTAGGGTTTGACTTTTTCCAAGTTTACCCTTTTTCTTCATTTTTCTTCACTTTTCACCCACTTCACACCTATTTTCAGACGGCAAACGAGGTTTCTCATGACGGGGCTCCTCCGGAGGTTCCCCCAGGAGTTCCATCTGTACTGGAGGTAGAGGAGCCGATAGCCGACCTTAAGGCTGACTTAGAGGCGAAGTTCGAGCCCGAGGCCGACCCAGAGCCACTACCACTGAGGGTACGGCCTTTTGATCCAGCGAGATATCATTTTTCTTTCGGACCCTCCGTCGAGAGGGCCAATTGATGTAATAAGCGTGCGTGTGTGTGATGCATGTTTTCCAACCCCACGTCTTTCTCCTTTTTACTTAACCGCTTACGATGGTTAGTTTTAGGGCATATTTCATTTAGCATCCTTATGCTATGCATGTCTGCATCATTCATTTGTATTGCATGCACCGGGCTCGGCGTATCATATTAACTGCATTGTATTTCAATTCTTACTTGAATACATGTATCGAGTTGTCGCATCTCACATGCCATTTTAGAATAGCCGAGCCTATTTCTAGCTACATCTTTGCATGTGTTGCATTAGCCATCTTAACATGAGCTAGGATCATGCATTTGATTACTAACTAGTTTTTTATTTTGGCTCGGAGTACACTGTGAATGTTTACGCTTTAGCATCTTGCATGTGTGTGAGTGTTAACATGACAGCATGCTCGCCATGAGGCTGATTGCTTATGTGATATAACTGCCTGAATGCCTATGGGTGAAGGCTGGATTACTTGAATTGGAACAATTCATTGAAATCCGTATTTTAGCCTACTTGCGAGTAGCAAACTTCAAACCATTTCCAAACGAACAGATATGCGATGCTTTGTTCCAAATTAGGCGATCTAGTCTATACTTGTGTGTTGTGCGCATCACATAGTAATTCTAGCTAATTAACCGGAATAAGAACGCATGTGTTTTCAAAAGCAAGATATCATGCTTAGTACA
Source organism: Camellia japonica (assembly GCA_030407325.1). Classification (NCBI taxonomy): domain Eukaryota; kingdom Viridiplantae; phylum Streptophyta; class Magnoliopsida; order Ericales; family Theaceae; genus Camellia; species Camellia japonica. The sequence goes on from JAPPVO010000016.1 coordinate 55,813,854, forward strand.
GGCCGATCTTTGATCGGGCGAGTGGGGGTGCTCATAGATGACCTTCCCCTCTCGTACCCAAGTTCCCGAGCCGAGGCAACTTTGGTGATGACGGACACATGGCCTTAGGCACGAGTCAGGGTTTCCTAAATTATCCCAAAATAAAATATTTAGGTGGCGACTCTGTATCTGGCAAAGCAGTCCATGTTTGGCACTTCTTTCTTAAAAATCAGTTTTCCAAAACGATTTGCCAGATTTGGACTCTTTGGTGATTTATCAGTCTTACATCGCACTTTGCAAGATTAGATTCAGAACCGTGACATTGAGTCCGAATTGTAGTAGCTAGAGAACAAAACGAGATCTTCTCGGGAGTTCTCCGGGCGCGTCTACAGTTTCTGGCGACTCTGCTGGGGCGTTAGAGAACTTGACTCGAACTCATGATATCTTGTTTTGATTTCACTTATGTGTTTCTTTGCATTGCATTTGCATTGGTGCGCCTAGGACAACTTGTTTACCATATGCTATTCCTGAACGGTTTGCCGGAGGCTTGCTTTGAGAAGCGTGCCATAAGGCTGACCGGTTGCGGGCTCTGCCACGAATGGAACACAAACCTCGATTTTTACCGGGGCACCCTTTTTGACCATTCGACCTAGTGCATATCGGAATCCATAGTGACTATTCCAAACTAGGACAGGTTGTTTACCCGATTGTAGGTTGTTTGAAATCGCTGTGTGCGTAGTGAAACCCTAGCTCCTGATGAAATAGGACAAGGAAATCCTACTCCAACATAGGGGTGTTTTGGCTCTCATTTGCTTGCTATGTGCTTTTAGAGTGTGCCTCTACAGGAATGCATGTATCAATTTGCAAGTTTGGGTATCAGGCTTGAGGGCATCAGTATTTTGGGGGAATCAATTTTGCCTGAGGGTATCAGTTTACGGGTAGAATTTTGGGCAAAATTCAGTGATGAGTACAGTCATTCAGCTATGTTCATGTCTGTATTGGTGAAATTGGGCTGAGATCCTGCTAGTTTTCTCTTTTGCTAGGTAGTCTTAGAACTGTAGCTTCAGAAGGCTTCGATATCCCCCGAGGTTCATTGGATTTGTGCTGATAGACTTTGTCAGGTCAGAGATTCAGTTCAAGAGCAGTCAGTGTTTTCCTTCGCTGAGGCAAGGTAGAGAAGGGCCAGTCAAGGCTCACCGGTTCATCTGATCCATTAGTCACCAGTCACATCACCTCTGTTCGGTTCAACAGACTCGTGATGACACAAAATTTAGAAGAAATTGTGGTCATGGCAGCAGCATTAAACCAGGGATTCGCCATGTAGGGTGAGACCGATGTTGAAATGCAACGCCCGCCCAGGTCACCTGCCGCACATCCAATCTAGGAACCCCAAGTATTTCAAACCCGTGAGCCCACCACTTTTGAGCTGATGGGAATGATCAGCGATCTTCAGAGATCTGTGGCTGATCTAGCCTTCGGAATGTCGGCTCCACCATTGATCATGTCACATGCTGGGAACTTCATGCCAGAAGAGCCCACGCTATTGGGGCAAATTGTAATTGAACTCAGCCAACCTGAAGCCCTCCCAAGTTCCGGCTATGACATGTCGACAACAACAGGGCTTCGCACTGATATAGCAACTCGAACCTTCGATCAAGCTGAGGCGAGCGGTAAGAACAAGGTGGGGGTAGACACTGATCCCTACGAACAACTTCTGCGGGTTGTTGAGGCTTTGAAAGCCAGGGGACTGAACAAACAGCAAATGCTCGCAATTGCTACAAAAACTGTGGAGGACACTTTCGTTACTCAGAACGAGGGCAGTTCAAGCCAAGGGAAAAGTCGGGAGAAGGGCCGTCATACTAGAACCATTCCGTCCAACCCTAATTCTACACCCGAGAAAGATCAGCAGACCAAGCCAGTACCTGCCGACCCTTTTTCTAGTGCATCCAGCAAAAGTCCACAAACCTCAAAGTATCTACCCCGAGGTCACAGGGTCTTCCATGCCCTCTACATGCCTTTGTCCAAGGCTCTTCAAATCCTTGCTGAAAAGGGGCATCTCAAACCCCTTGAGCCTCGGCCTCTCCCTAGTCGTCTTCCATCTAGTCATGATGCTACCCAGTACTATGCGTACCATCAACAAACTGGTCATAGCATCGACAATTGCTTCCGTCTTCGCCACGAAGTACAGGATTTGTTTGACAACGGGGTCGTCCTCCCACCAAGCTCAGCAAAGTCTATCATCACTGGATCAGTGAACTTGGGGGGATGAAGTGATGTGATCAAGGGACGAACCACCTGCGGGCGGCGCTCAATTTACTTCAGATGTGGCGTATGGCACGCACTGTTTTGAGCATTTGCGAATGCTGGTTTTTGTACTTTCTGACTTGGGCTTTGAGTCAGTTCTGTTGTGTTGTTTTGAGTTTGTCTCTTTGTTTTGAGTCAGTCTTTTGTTTGGGGTCTGTCTTGTTATATTGAGTCAGCCCTCTTGTATAGGAGTTGGGTGATTCCGGGGGTGTTACTTCGGATATCACTATTTTGTTTTGTGTTTGTCTTTTTGCTTTCTTTTGGGTCTGTTTCTGCCATGGAGCCAGTTACACCAGAAGATCTGAATGAAACGGCTATGATTTTTTTCACACTTTTGATGTTTGTTTCTGCCTTATGTCAATTGTGCCAGAAGTTTTGAATGAAACAACAGTGCATTTTCACCTACTTCTTCTGTGCTTTTAAAGTCATCGTACTGACCTAAGTTTTTCAAAACTTTTTGAACAAATGTGTTGAAAACGAAGAGGGAGAAATTCCTCGGGATTTGCAAAATTTGATCAATTGAGAGAAAGAGAGGCATGCTAAGCCCTTAATGAATCTAATCATGCTTGTTAATGTGAGTACTGAGAAGGATCCTGGTTTGATCTGGATTGGTTTTACCTTCTCTTCAACGCGAGCGATTAGTCGTTTTCTTAAAAGATTTCAAAAGAAAATGTTTTGCGCGGTCCTGCGAAGACCTGTGTGGAATCGCTCTTGAGATTGTGTAGCTTAGGATCGCTCTCAGCCTCGAGACTCAACCCCTTTTGCTTTCAAACCTTGAACTTAGATTCAAAATGTTCAACGGTCAAACACGATGTAAGGCCTGTGTGGCCGAATCAGAGGCAGCCCTCGAATTAGGGCAAAGAAAGTCAGATCAAGAAGGTCAAACATCGTCAAACGAAGCTCGCAAAGCTAGATAAGAAGCAGCCCTTTGACTAAGGGCAAGAAATGTCAGATGTGCTCGAAGAGTCAAGAATTGGGACGTTTCTCAAGCTAACAAAGATCGGCAAGAATGCCAAATCCCAGAAAGAAGGAAAGAAGAAAGTCTTGCTAAAGGACAACTGAGTTCCTATCCACAACACTAGGGGCAAATTCAGCCCCCCATTGGATGGACTTCTACATCATCAACAAACAGCAGCCATTCTTTTGGATTCAGATGGCTTCGAGATCATAAAACCATTTGACATGGACAGAGCTACACTTTTACCCTTGAGAGGCTCGCTGGGCCGAAAACCTGGAAGGGCGACCCAGGCAAAAGCTAGAGCAAGAAAAAGAACAAAAAGAACAAAAATAAATAAATAAAAAAATGCAAAGAATGAAAAAGAAAAGATGAAAAAAGAAAAAAACAAAAAGAGAAATGAAAAGAAGAACAAAGCTCGCAAGGTTGAAAACCCAGAAAGGGCGGTCTTGGCAAAAGTTAGAGCATAAAAGGAGAGGTTAATACCCGAGTACACCTTACCGGAACTACGTAAGGCTTGATTCCCATGTTTGGGATACGTAGGCAACTTCATTCTGAAGTCCAGCCCTAAACACTTCCAAGTCGATTGTGTCCATGTAATGGTTTTGAGCATCTTTGTCTTCTCTATATCCGAGAGTTTGGTTATAATCGTTACTATGAGGACTGATTACAGTGTGCCGCGGTGCTATTCAAACAAGGGGCAACTTTCCGTTGCCATACAGTGTGCTGCGGTGCTATTCAAACAAGGGGCAACTTTCCGTTACTGTGCGATGTCCTTCAAACAAGGAGCAATTTTCCATTGTTTTGGATCTGGGGTTGTGCATCTCAAGAGTAAATTCTGTGTTGGTCGAGCGGTGGCCATTTGCAAAAATAGTTTTTTTTGAGAATTTTTACTAAGGTTGACTAATTTTCTCAAAAATTATTCCATTTTTCCAAAATTGGACCATTTCTTGGCCCCAAAAAGGGAAAATTTTCAGTGCTCATAGTCTAACTTGCATGATTTCAAATCAGAAAATCGAACAAGTATGTTAATCTAACTCTCCTATTGGTCAAAATTGTTTTAGTAGAAAGCCAAAACAAAAAAATGGTCAAAATGATGAACTAGGGGCGCAGTTAAGTCAGGTGTTCTGTCTTTTCCCCATTGTCGACATACTTGCCAGAAAGGGCACTCTACCTGCCAGGACAAGGCATAACTGAAGTTAACAGCAAAGGGTTGAAAGCTCACTCATCCTCCGAGCAGCGAGGTATCAAGCCAAGTGCGAATCACGAACTGGAATGGATCAGGATATTCCACTCCTTCATCTGGAGAGATCTGATCAAGTCCAAACTCCCCAACAGAGCATCGTCAACCGATGTCAGCTGCCGATTTGCTACACATCCAGCTGTAGCGTAACCCCACCGTGGGAAAGTTCATTGTTGTGAGCAAAAGATTGAGAATCTAGTAGAATACTAGGGGCAAGAGCCCGCAACTTCTTGTTTATCCATCAACCACCCATGAAAGGGATAAAAAAATAAAAGAGATTGAAGAATAGAGAGATGCGCGCTGAGAGAAAAAGTGAGAAAAAGGCTTTTTTAGAGAAAAAGAGATTGAGTGCTAGAGTGATGTGAGAATCACAAATGAGAAAAGGGTGGGAAACAATACCCCAAGAAACTGGCTCCCCGTCAACCGAGAGGCCTCTCGCCTTTGGAACACGTCTGAGTGTCGTGTTTGTTGTTTTGTTTGTCTCGATTCTTGTTTTGAGTCGTTTCGAGTGTTAGTCGATGTGTTCAGGTTGTTTACCTTTTGTTTGTCTTTGTTGAGTCGTTTTGACTGTGGTCAGCTGTAGGCTCAATACCCGGTTGAGAACCCTTTTCTCATTACAATTTCAAAAATGAATCATTTTGTGCTTAGAGTGCTGTGCCATTCTCTACATTTGTGCAAAACAGGATTTGTTCTTTCGTAAAGCCGCATGGTTCAACCCGGGTCATGTTAGAACAGTAGAACCAGGACCTATCTGACGCTACATGGGTTTCGGGCTACGAAGCAAAAGAAAAGAGGGAAAAATCGGAGCATCTGAGTTTGTTTCGACTCCTACAAGTTCCGTCTTTCCATCTCATGTGTTCAAAATGAAACAAGCACTGCATTATGAGCTGTGTGTTCAGAGTGAGCAGTGCACTGTATGAGCTGTGTGCCAAGTAAACCGAGTACTGCGTTATGAGCTGTGTGTTCAGAGTGAGCAGTGCGCTGTATAAGCCGTGTGCAGAATAAACAGAGTACTGTGTTATGGGTTGTGTGTTCAGAATGAGCAGTATTCAGAAGGGGCTGTGTGTTCAAAATGAGTAGTGTTCAGAATGAGCTATGTGCCAAATTAACTAGAATGCTGTGTTATGGGTTGTGTGTTCAGAATGAGCAGTGTGCTGTATGAACTGTGTTCAAAGTGAATCAAATACTGTGTTGACTATTTCAATATTAGAATCACGATTAGAAGTGCTCTCCCTGAGTACCAATCCCTGCCAGAGGCATCTTGGTTGTGTTCGCAATGAGTTCGTAGGAGATCAATTGCGATGGTGGAAACTAGAGTTCGAATGGTTGTTGCCTAGAACACAAAGGTTTGGAATTTCCGAGACTAAAGTCTAGTTTGAATACCCAGGGGTATATCCCCGACTTGAAATCTGTATGGAAGCCCCATAGGTCAAGGCAGCGGGTATGCATCTCGATTCTCGATACTGATCCAACCTAGTCTGTCACCCCGTTGAAGAATAGGGAAAGTTGTGAGCATGATTGTAATAACCCGACCCTCGAATGTTCAGTTCATGTTTTATGTTTTTGAATGCTTACTGTGAAACCCTATGAGAAATTAAAGTTAAGTAAGTGAATCATATATTTAACGATGTCTATCTGTCCAAACAAGAAAAGTATCTGTTATGGTAGAAGGTTTGAATCAGAAATTGGAAGCTTTAGTGGCTTAATTATTTGAAATTGATTTCATATATGCGATCAGCATGATTTTTAGGTAATATTAAGCAATGTTGTGAAATTTCAATTTGGGATGATTAAACGATTGATTTTTGTCTTATTAGCTCTAATAGATATATACAAGTGTGTTCTTAAGCTTTAAGTCTTAGACTTAGTTCAAACTTTTCCTGGGAAGAGAAAGGAGAAGAGAGGTTAGAAACAAGGGAGAATTGAGAGAGAGATTGAAGCTAAGGTAAGGTTGGATTCCCTAATTCAATCCTCTTCCTTAATTTGGCATAAAAAGTTCTTGAACTTATGTGATCTAGAGGAGTATGTTGAAGCTTGTGATAATCCTATTATTGTGTATTTTGAATCCAAATCAAATTATCTAGTAGGAGCTTACATCTTGTCTCTTACTTACCAAATTGATATTCATGCTTATGCTATGTTTTGTATGTCTATGTTATATGTATGTAAGTTAAGTTATATGTAAGTTATGAGCCTCAAGAATGAAATCATGTTGTGAGCTTCAACCTTGTTCAAGTTAATTGAGTTGTATTCTTGGGTTTAATTCAAGTTAAATGATGGTATGATGTACCTTAATTACATGTTTTTGAACCATGATTTAGTCATGAAAAGATCTATTTTTGAGCTCTGAAAACACTCCCCAAAAGATAGAATTTTTGGTGCAATTTTCGGACCCAAACTGGACAATCGCCGCACGTGCGGGAGTCACTGCCGCACGTGCGGCAAATGCTGAAAAATTATGGTTTGGTTCTGCTTAAAAAGCACGTGCGGGACCTCAGGGCCGCATGTGCGGGGCCAACTGCCGCACGTGCGGGGCCCACAGCCGCACATGCGGCTCATGCTGAAAAACACTGTCTGCTTCGTTTTTCGTGTAGAATCCTCTAATATTGTCGAAATATGTATTTGAGGTTGTTTTGATATTGATACACGCCTTCGAAGTGAAGTGAAATAGGAAATTCAGTGATGAGAAAACAGTGAACTAAAGTGTAAGTTGTGAATGTGTGCAGGGCACACTCCGGGAGGAACAAGCACGTCATCTCAACGCTGTGAGTAGTAGTATCATTATTCGCTTTACGTATGGCTAATACTTCTCACTAGCATTTTGTTTACGCACGCACGATATGCAACTATGTTAATGTGAATGTTTCAAGTATGCAATTATGTTGATGTTCCAAGTGTGTATACCAATGTTTCAAGAATGTTGCAAGTATGTAAAGAAAGAAATGGGGAAGACGAAATACCTTCCTTCTATAAGATTCTGGGCCTATGGCCACTCAAATAAGTTGTTATGTTATGAAACAAAGTGCTACACGAAACTAAGTGCTATGACGTGAGCCACCTCTAGAATCCGTGTGAGACACCTCTTGAGTTCATACAAGTTTATTCAAGGGCTTAATGCCAACTCATGCAAGGGCTTAATGCCACATGAATGCACTCAAGAGTTTAATGTCATACAATTCAAGGGCTTAAAGCCAACTTATTCAAGGGCCTCGTGCCACTATGTACAAGGGCTTAATGCCACCATGTTTAAGGGCCTTGTGTCCTCACGTATAAGGGCTCATAGCCACCATGTCTCAAGAAACTATGTCGAAAGCCATCATGTTCCAGATATGGGCTAAGGCCGTCATGAAATTAATACAGACTCAGACTAACTATTCATGCATTATTTATGCTTTGTCATGTTATATTTCAAGCCAAGCATTATTTTAGTTAGGTATTACTATTCACTGAGCTTAACTCACTCTGTGTTATGTCTGTTTCTGTAGGTAACCAGCCAGGTGGTCAACCCTAGCCATGATACTTGCTCCTTTTGTCAGCCTTCAAGGGTCCAGGCACAGCATAGAGCCTTTTATTTTTGTAAAGCCTGATAAACATTGGCTATAATTTACTCACCCAATCAAGGCTGAATGTAGAATTTCATGTTTTGTTTATGCCCAATTACAGGGCTGGGACTGTATATATATATATATTACTGGTGCTACGAACATGATGTGGTACCTTGTTTGTTTCTATAGTCATGTGTTGTACGTGAGATCCTGACATGTAGATATAGCTCCATGGAGTTTTTATGTATTGTTATGTTTGTACTATTTGCTTCCGATAAGGCCCCATATACGTTATACAACAGGTTGAATGCTTGTATGCGAACGGGTCATACCCAAACTTTTAGGGGCGGGTTTGAGGTCTTGACAAGTGGTATTAGAGCACGAGTTGCTATCTCACACACGGATCCATTGAGCTTTAGGGTGTCTAGAAAAGCTTTAGGCATTTTGCATGACATCCTGAAAGCATATGAAAAATCGATGGCAACGTTAAGTATACTCTGATAAGACTAACAATTTTGAATATGTCTATTGTATATAAATGATTGTTGTGTAGGATATGGCGAGGACGAGGACAGAAGATACGGAAGATGCTACTTTTGCACGGTTGGATAGGATGGAGAGGATGATCATGGAAATGGCAGAAAACCTACGGCAACAACAGTAACAGCCTCAACAACAATCGCCACCACTACCAGTACCTCCACCGGTAGCACAAGACTTCCATGCCGAAGATCGGACCATTACCCTTACTAAGGAATTTAAAAAGATGAAGCCGCCATCCTTTAAAGGAGGAATAGAGCCAATGAAAACAGAAGCATGGGTGTTGGGAATAGAGAAATTATTCGAAGTCTTCCCTTGTACCGAAGCTCAAAAGGTGCAACTGGCTGCCTTTACCCTTGAGGAAGAGGCACGGAGATGGTGGATGCTCACGAGAACGATACATCCAGGATTGACGTGGGATAGGTTCTTGGAATTGTTTTATGACAAATATTTCCCTCAAAGTATGCGAGACAAAAAGGTGACTAAATTTGAAACTCTTAGACAAGGGAACAAGACTGTTGCTGAATATGAAGCTCAATTTGCAGAGCTAGCCCGGTTCGCACCTCACATGGTAGACACGGATTATAAGAAGGCACGGAAATTTGAAGGGGGATTACGGAGTGCTATTTTGGACCGAGTTAATATGTTGAAGCTGCCTACCTATGTAGATGTGCTGGAAAGGGCTGTCATAGCTGAAGGGAATCTTGCTACTCAAAGCCGAATTTCTGAATGGAGGGGAAAAAGACAAAACAGTTAATGGTCGAAGGGGTTAACTATTCCACCAAATAAGAAGCAAAATTCAGGGACTTCAAATGCTTCCACCCCTAGTCAGGATCTAATTCCGGTATGTGTGGAGTGTGGGAAGAAGCATCGTGGAATATGCTATCGGAAGTCTGGAGCTTGCTTTCAGTGTGGAAAGACGGGTCATGTGATAAGGGATTGTCCTCAAAGGAAGCAGCAACAAAATGGCAACAAGGCCACTACTAGCTCAGTGGGGTCTGCACCAACTGTCAACACCAAGTCAGCTGCTAAACCTGCGAACAATAAAGACACAACGAGACAGGGCAGAGTGTTTGCATTGGTTCCAGGAGACGTGCAGAATGCAGCAACAGTGGTGTCAGGTACATTTAAAGTTTATGGTCACTCTGCTTGTGTGTTATTTGATTCTGGCTCTACCCATTCTTTTGTGTCAAACCTATTTGCTCCTCACTTAGATAAACCTAAAGAAGTCTTACCCTATATGCTCTTTGTAACCTCACCTCTGGGGGATTCTATAATTTGTACTTCTATGTATGTCGCTTGTGAACTGTACTTTGGAGATATTCGGGCATATGCTAATTTGTTACCACTCGACATGACATATTTTGACATTATTCTGGGAATGGATTGGTTGAGTGAAAATGGTGCAACTATAAACTGCGTGACTAAACAAATCAGTGTTCACCCTCCGGGACAAGCTGAGTCCATTTTTCAGGGACAGGAAGTAACTTCTCCACCGTATTTGATCTCAGCAGCAAAGGCTTGTAAATTACTTCAGAAAGGATGTCAGGGGTATTTATGCAGTGTTTTGGAAGGGCAGGTGGTGAATGGAAACATCGACATGATCCCAATTGTATGTGAATTTCCAGACGTCTTTCCTGAAGAACTGCCAGGGCAGTTGATAGACCGTGAAATTGAGTTTACCATTGAAGTAGCACCGGGAACACAACCCATTTCGAAGACTCCATATAGAATGTCACCAGTTGAGATAAAGGAATTGAAAATGCAGTTGCAAGATTTATTGGACAAGGGATTCATCCGTCCGAGTGTATCTCCATGGGGTGCACCAGTTCTGTTTGTAAAGAAGAAGGATGGAACACTTCGGCTTTGTATCGATTACAGGGAACTTAATAAAGTAACAATCAAGAATAAGTATCCATTGCCAAGAATTGATGACCTATTTGATCAGCTTCAGGGGGCACAAGTCTTTTCAAAGATTGATCTACGGTCTGGATACCATCAATTGAAGGTTAAAGCTGAGGATGTTGAGAAGACATCTTTTCAAACTCGGTACGGTCATTATGAATTTCTGGTTATGCCCTTCGGAGTTACTAATGCACCGGCAGCTTTTATGGATTTGATGAACCGTGTTTTCAAGCCCTATTTAGATGAATTTGTGGTGGTTTTTATTGACGATATTCTCATCTATTCGGAAAATACAGAAGCTCATGAGAATCATCTCCGCTTGATCCTCCAAACCCTCCGGGAAAAGAAACTGTATGCAAAATTGAAGAAATGTGAATTCTGGCTACTAGAGGTGGCGTTTTTGGGTCATGTGATCACCAAGGAAGGCGTTTCTGTTGATCCACACAAGATCGAGGCGATCGTAAATTGGTCAACTCCCACTAATGTGACTGAAGTGCGTAGTTTTATGGGGTTAGCCGGATATTACAGACGGTTCGTTCAAGACTTTTCTAAAATTGCTGTACCGCTTACACAACTGACTCGGAAGGGAGTTGCATTTGAATGGTCAGAAGAGCGGGAATCTGCTTTCCAAGAATTAAAGACAAGGCTGACTACAGCACCAGTGCTGGCCTTACCATCTGGTACTGAAGGATTTGTAATCTACAGTGATGCTTCACACAAAGGGCTTGGTTGTGTACTTATGCAGAATGGAAGAGTTATCGCCTATGCTTCTCGTCAACTGAAACCCCATGAAAAGAATTATCCCACGCATGATCTCGAGCTCGCGGCGGTGGTTTTTGCTTTAAAGATATGGCGGCACCATTTATATGGCACTACTTGTGAAGTTTACACCGACCACAAAAGCCTCAAGTACCTTTTTACTCAGAAGGAATTGAATATGTGGCAGCGTCGGTGGTTAGAGTTAATTAAAGATTACGATTTACAGATTCATTATCATCCTGGTAAAGCCAACACAGTTGCAGATGCTCTTAGTCGGAAAAATATGGGAGATTTGGCCAACCTGTTTACTGAGAGAAAGGAATTGGTAAATGAATTGGAGAAAATGAATATGGAGTTTGTGATGCGTGGACAGGAGGCAGTACTCGCAGTAGTAATGGCTCAACCGACTTTACTCGAAGAGATCAAGTTACATCAAATGGAGGATGACGGTCTAAGGAAGATATGTGATGAGTTAGGGACAAAACCAAAGTCGGGATTCAATTTGATAGATTCGGTGCTCAAATTTCAAAACCGAACATGTGTTCCCAATGTGTTAAACCTTAAGCAGAAACTGATGGAAGACGCACATACCTCAAGGTTTTCCATACATCCAGGGAGTACCAAAATGTACCGAGATTTGAAACAAAATTTTTGGTGGCCAAGTATGAAGAAAGAGATTGCGGAGTTCGTCTCTAAATGTTTGCAATGTCAGCAAGTAAAAGCGGAGCATCAGAGGCCAGCAGGGTTATTACAACCCCTTTCAATCCCAGAATGGAAGTGGGAACATTTGACCATGGATTTTGTTGTGGGGTTGCCACAGACTCCTCGGGGTATGAATTCAATATGGGTCATTGTGGATCGATTAACTAAGTCCGCTCACTTCTTACCAGTGAAGACCCAGTATAATGCAGATAAACTGGCGGTGATTTATGTAAATGAAATTGTGAGGCTTCATGGTGTTCCGGTTTCAATTGTGTCAGATAGGGATCCTAAGTTTGTTTCTAGATTCTGGTAGAGTTTACAAGGAGCAATGGGTACAGAGTTAAAGTTCAGCACAGCCTTCCACCCTCAGACTGACGGTCAATCTGAAAGAACGATACAGACTCTGGAGGATATGCTTCGAATGTGTGTGCTAGATTTTCAAGAAAGTTGGGAAGCCCATCTACCGTTGGTAGAATTTGCATACAACAATAGTTACCACTCAAGTATCGAAATGGCACCTTATGAAGCTTTGTATGGAAGACCGTGTCGTTCTCCCGTGTGTTGGGCGGAAGTTGGGGAAAAATCTTTACTTGGACCTGAAATTGTTCAATTGACCACAGAAAAGATTAAAATTATTCGGGAAAGATTAAAAACTGCTCAAAGTAGACAGAAAAGTTATGCGAATAACCGACGAAGAGATTTGGAATTTGAAGTGGGCAGACATGTCTTTGTAAAAGTTACTCCGATAAAAGGACATCCCAGATTCGGGAAAAAGGGCAAGTTGACACCCCGGTATGTTGGTCCCTTTCAGATTTTGGAAAGAATAGGTCCGGTAGCTTACCGGGTTGCCCTTCCGCCACAGATGAGTCAAGTACATAATGTGTTCCATGTCTCTATGCTTTGCGGATGTCTTTCGGATCCGTCACACGTCATTGATTATCACCACATTGAACTAGATGACAAGTTAACTTATGAGGAAAAACCAATCCGTATTTTGGACCGACAAGTGAAACAATTACGAAATCGAGATATTCAAATGGTAAAAGTAGAATGGCAAGAACATTACGGAACCGACGCAACTTGGGAAAGAGAGGAGGAAATACAACATCAGTATCCGCATTTGTTTCTACCCTAAGGTAAAACAAGTTTGAGGGACCAAACTTATTTAAGGGGGGGAGAGTGTAATAACCCGACCCTCGAATGTTCAGTTCATGTTTTATGTTTTTGAATGCTTACTGTGAAACCCTATGAGAAATTAAAGTTAAGTAAGTGAATCATATATTTAACGATGTCTATCTGTCCAAACAAGAAAAGTATCTGTTATGGTAGAAGGTTTGAATCAGAAATTGGAAGCTTTAGTGGCTTAATTATTTGAAATTGATTTCATATATGCGATCAGCATGATTTTTAGGTAATATTAAGCAATGTTGTGAAATTTCAATTTGGGATGATTAAACGATTGATTTTTGTCTTATTAGCTCTAATAAATATATATAAGTGTGTTCTTAAGCTTTAAGTCTTAGACTTAGTTCAAACTTTTCCTGGGAAGAGAAAGGAGAAGAGAGGTTAGAAACAAGGGAGAATTGAGAGAGAGATTGAAGCTAAGGTAAGGTTAGATTCCCTAATTCAATCCTCTTCCTTAATTTGGCATAAAAAGTTCTTGAACTTATGTGATCTAGAGGAGTATGTTGAAGCTTGTGATAATCCTATTATTGTGTATTTTGAATCCAAATCAAATTATCTAGTAGGAGCTTACATCTTGTCTCTTACTTACCAAATTGATATTCATGCTTATGCTATGTTTTGTATGTCTATGTTATATGTATGTAAGTTAAGTTATATGTAAGTTATGAGCCTCAAGAATGAAATCATGTTGTGAGCTTCAACCTTGTTCAAGTTAATTGAGTTGTATTCTTGGGTTTAATTCAAGTTAAATGATGGTATGATGTACCTTAATTACATGTTTTTGAACCATGATTTAGTCATGAAAAGATCTATTTTTGAGCTCTGAAAACACTCCCCAAAAGATAGAATTTTTGGTGCAATTTTCGGACCAAACTGGACAATCCCGCACGTGCGGGAGTCACTGCCGCACGTGCGGCAAATGCTGAATTTTTGTGTTTTGGTTCTGCTTAAAAAGCACGTGCGGGACCTCAGGGCCGCACGTGCGGGGCCAACTGCCGCACGTGCGGGGCTCACAGCCGCACGTGCGGCTCATGCTGAAAAACCCTGTTTGCTCCGTTTTGCGTGTAGAATCCTCTAAGATTGTCAAAATATGTGTTTCAGGTTATTTTGATATTGATATATACCTTCGAAGTGAAGTGAAATAGGAAATTCAGTGATGAGAAAACGATGAACTAAAGTGTAAGTTGTGAATGTGTGCAGGGCACACTCCGGGAGGAACAAGCACGTCATCTCAATGCTGTGAGTAGTAGTATCATTATTCGCTTTACATATGGCTAATAATTCTCATTAGCATTTTGTTTACGCACGCACGATATGCAACTATGTTAATGTGAATGTTTCAAGTATACAATTATGTTGATGTTCTAAGTGTGTATACCAATGTTTCAAGAATGTGGCAAGGATGTAAAGAAAGAAATGGGGAAGACGAAATACCTTCCTTCTATAAGATTCTGGGCCTATGGCCACTCAAAATAAGTTGTTATGTTATGAAACAAAGTGCTACACGGAACTAAGTGCTATGACGTGAGCCACCTCTAGAATCCGTGTGAGACACCGCTTGAGTTCATACAAGTTTATTCAAGGGCTTAATGCCAACTCATGCAAGGGCTTAATGCCACATGAATGCACTCAAGAGTTTAATGTCATACAATTCAAGGGCTTAAAGCCAACTTATTCAAGGGCCTCGTGCCACTATGTACAAGGGCTTAATGCCACCATGTTTAAGGGCCTTGTGTCCTCACGTATAAGGGCTCATAGCCACCATGTCTCAAGAAACTATGTCGAAAGCCATCATGTTCCAGATATGGGCTAAGGCCGTCACGAAATTAATACAGACTCAGACTAACTATTCATGCATTATTTATGCTTTGTCATGTTATATTTCAAGCCAAGCATTATTTTAGTTAGGTATTACTATTCACTGAGCTTAACTCACTCTGTGTTATGTCTGTTTCTGTAGGTAACCAGCCAGGTGGTCAACCCTAACCATGATACTTGCTCCTTTTGTCAGCCTTCAAGGGTCCAGGCACAGCATAGAGCCTTTTATTTTTGTAAAGCCTGATAAACATTAGCTATAATTTACTCACCCAATCAAGGCTGAATGTAGAATTTCATGTTTTGTTTATGCCCAATTACAGGGCTGGGACTGTATATATATATATTACCGGTGCTACGAACATGATGTGGTACCTTGTTTGTTTCTATAGTCATGTGCTGTACGTGAGATCCTGGCATGTAGATATAGCTCAATGGAGTTTTTATGTATTGTTATGTTTGTACTATTTGCTTCTGATAAGGCCCCATATACGTTATACAACAGGTTGAATGCTTGTATTCGAACGGGTCATACCCAAACTTTTAGGGGCGGGTTTGAGGTCTTGACAATGATCAGGAAGAAAAGCAGCATTTGTGGTTTCCCCAGCAGATGTTGCTCCTTGTCATCATTTCAGCGCCTTTATACTATGAGTTGAAGATAAGTGTTCGAGGAACACAATGCAAAGGGAGATCCCCATCAGAGTAAAGCGGTTTGTTGTCACTCACCTCGTGAGGTGCTTTCTAAAGCGCCGCTTCGCTTTTTTATTTCATTCCTTAAACATCATGCATTGTATTGCATTCTACCTATCAAGTTTCTTTCGTGAACGGTATTGTATGTACGGTTCATTCAAGGAAGTTCCGATTCAGTTTGACTGGTACCTTTTCTCTCTTGCGTGTGATACGCTGAGAGGTTTACCTTTCCTCTCTCGCGTGTGATACGCTGAGAGGTTTATCTTTCTTCTCTTGCGTGTGATACGCTAAGAAGTCTACCTTTCCTCTCTTGCGTGTGATACGCTGAGAGGTTTACCTTTCTTCTTTTGCGTGTGATACACTGAGAAGCTTACCTTTCCTCTCTCGCGTGTGATACGCTGAGAGGTTTTGCCTTTCCTCTCTGGCGTGTGATACGCTGAGAGGTGTACCTTTTCTCTTGATTACATTGTTTTGCATTCTTTTTTTCTTCGGGGAACACGGGGATACGTCCCTATGTTTCTCTTTCTTTCGGGGAACACGGGGATATGTCCCTATGTTCCCCATCTTTTCGAAACACGGGGATATGTCCCTATGTTTCCCCCTCTTTTCAAAACACGGGGATATGTCCCTATGTTTCTCTGTTTGTCCCTATTCCTCACACGATTTCAGCGTGTTTGGAATTTATCTCAGGTTGCGGTGTATACGCGCCTGGGCGGGTTGTTTCCGGATCTCCTCTCACGATTTCAGCATGGTTTGAGTGTCCTCATTCCTCACACGATTTCAGCGTGTTTGGAATTTATCTCAGGTTGCGTGTATACGCGCCTGGGCGGGTTGTTTTGGACCTCCTCTCACGATTTCAGCGTGGTTTGAGTGTCCCCATTCCTCACACGATTTCAGCGTGTTTGGAATTTATCTCAGGTTGCGGTGTATACGCGCCTGGGCGGGTTGTTTTGGACCTCCTCTCACGATTTCAGCGTGGTTTGAGTGTCCTTTTCCTCACACGATTTCAGCGTGTTTGGAATTTGACTCAGGTTGCGTTGTATACGCACCTGATTGTTTGTTTTCCCTCCTCTCATGATTCCAGCATGGTTGGAGTATGTCCCCCTTTTTGTATCTACTATACTATCATTTCATCGCACTGTTTTGTGCACCTTACTTGCATTTTGCATGCATTGCATTTCATTCGCGCTATTTTGCGCATCGCGCTATTTTGCGCACATCATATGCACCTGTTAGTGCATTACATTTTGTATCATTCGCGCTATTTTACGCATCGCACTGTTTTGAGCATTGCATTTCATTCGCGCTATTTTGCGCACCTCATATGCACCTGTTAGTGCATTGCATTTCATTCGCGCTATTTTGCGCACCTCATATGCACCTGTTAGTGTATGCACCTGTTAGTGCATTGCATTTCATTCGCGCTATTTTGCGCACCTCATCTGCACCTGTTAGTGCATTTGCATTTCATTCGCGCTATTTTACGCACCTCATATGCACCTGTTAGTGCATTGCATTTCATTCGCGCTATTTTGCGCACCTCATATGCACCTGTTAGTGCATTGCATTTCATTCGCGCTATTTTGCGCACCTCACCTGCACCTGTTAGAGCATTGCTCGCGCTATTTTGCGCACCTTACCTGCACTTGTTAGTGCATTGCATTGTTATGTATACTTCACTTGCATTGTTATGCTTGTTTTCACCGCATTGTTATGCATCACCCTTAGGTTGCATTGTCTTGCACCCCTCCACTTGCGTTGTCACGCACTCCTCATTTGCATTGTCATGCATTTTCCTTACATGCGTTGTCTCGCATGTCATGCGCATTGTCATGCGTTTCGTTACCATGCGTTGTCTTGCACTTCATTTGTATTGTTTTGCATCCTCTATAACTTGCATTGTCTTGTTCGTTATTTGCATTGTTTTACGTCCCCTATAATGTGCATTGTTTTGCTCGTTATTTGCATTGTTTTGCATCCCCTATAACTTGCATTGTCTTGCTGGTTATGTGCATTGTCTTGCACCCCCTATAACTTGCATTGTCTTTGCTCGTTATGTGCATTGTCTTGCACCCCCCTCTAACTTGTGCATTGTCTTGCATTCCCCCTCTAACTTGTGCATTGTCTCGCACTTCTCATCTAACTTGCATTGTTTTGCAACCTATCTAACTTGCAGTGTTTTGCAATCTATCTAACTTGCATTGTTTTGCAACCTATCTAACTTGCATTGTTTTGCAAACCCATCTAATTTGCGTTGTTTCACGTACCCCTTTAACTTGTGCTGTTACGCTCATCATTCGCGTTGTTTCGCATCTTTAACTTACGCTGTTACGTTTGTTACTTACATTGTTATGTACATCTTATCTTGCATTGTTCTACCTGCATTGTTATGCACACTTCACTTGCGTTGTCACGCAGTTTTAAATTGCATTGTTATGCATGTTTCTAACGATATTGTACCTGTTAAGTTTCTTTCTTTTGTAGGCACGATATTGTATGTACGGTTCATTTGAGGTTGGCGCGACCAGATGAACCGGACAGGTGTTGTATATTCTCCGCGTGAGACATAGCGAGAATTGAATAATTCTCTTACATCCTTTCTGCATGTAATGTAGTTTGGTTTGAACTCGCTTGCTTGAAACTATTGCATGTTATGCTTCATTACAGCTCCCTTTGCATGATCATAAGTTATGTTCGGCACCGTGCATGTCATTTGCATCTTGCCCCTGCCTTCGGGCACATATCTTTGTTATCTTGTATGCGTGTCTAAGTCTTCGGCCTCGTCAAAAATGGGGCGTCTCTGGGCTTTGACATTCACTCCCGTCATTTTTATGACTTTCGAGTTCTGCCAAAGAGGGGCAACTGTAGGCACCCCATTTTTGACCGTTCTCAAGACTTGGACGTCATCGTTTGAACACTTAATGATCATCCATGCCTGTGTTCATTTTGAGTTCCTGGAGGCCTCGGTCACGCGCCTTGCCTCAAGATCTCTCAACTTGTCTGTTTTGTGCTTGGTTGTGGACCAAGCACTTGTGTTTTTGCTATTGAGGGAAGAGGGTGGCTTGTGTGCCATCCCCTCGACCTATTGGCCAAGGATTGAAGCCATCGGCCTTGTTTTCTTGCCATCGGCCAAAAGTGTTGGCCGATCTGCACATTATGGTCGGCCGGCACTTATATTGGTCGATCGACCATGTTTTCTGGCCGAACCCTGTTCATCTGCTTTATGCAGATATTTTATGCCAGCTGTGACAGCTGGCATACACAATTCACACCCTCCATACACGTGTATGGAGGGATTTGCACCTTTGCTTAGCTTGCTTAGGAAGCCTTAGAATTGGATTTCTATAAGAAGGGAACTCCTCCTCCCTTCTCAGAGGTTCTGAAAAATAAGGTTAGAGAAGTTGTATCTATCTATCTCTATATTTCCCTCTCTTTACATCTTTGTGTGTGTTTTTGTGCTCTAAAGGGTGTTTTGTTCTCACTATTGCACACAAATACCTAGCAATACACCATCCTTGGTTGCTGAGGTGCTAGGGAGTTGGTGTTAGGGTTCTTGAGGTGATTTTGATCAGAGAAAGTTGCTGGAGTGGTGTTCTTGAAGAGGTTCTTCAAGGGTGAGCAAACTTGCTTTTAAACCCCCATTCTTGCTCAAGCTTTTAGACCTAATTGCTTATTGTTTTAAGCCTAGCTCTTAACTGATAAAAGTTCTATTTTTTGGTGCTTTAAATCTTTGGTTAAGGTCTCTTTTTGGTTTGGGGTTGTTTACCCCCTCCAAGGCCTTGTTAGGCCTTGTTTGGAGCCATCTCTTTTGGCCTTTGTTCTTGTCTTTGCATGGCCTTTCTACCACTGAAATCCAGAGGATTTTCAGTCGTGGAAAGGTAGTTTTGAGGTCTTAAATAGGAGAAGGTCATCCCCTCTCCTTGTTGTCTTGTATGCTAGTATAAATGGCTTATATTGGTAGCATGTTTGCTTAGCTTGTTTTAACTCCATTTCAGCAAGTATTTGGTGTTATTTTGCCATGTTTTACCTCTGTCTAAGGTTGGTTTAATGGCTTCTTGCATGCACCATGTACTTGTCTTGTAATCCTCTCTATTGCCTTAACATGCATCTTGTGTTTAGACCATCATGCTTGCATATTTTGGCTCAACTCAAAGGAGCTTTTAGTCATGTTTTACCATGCTTCAGCTCTGTTTCATGTTGTTTTGATCATGCTTGCATTGTTTTGTATAGCCATGGTTCAACCTAGCTTGTTAGCTTTGTGCATCAAGTCCACTAGCATGCTTTACTTGGCTCATTTCAATGATTTGGCATCATTTGTTATGTTATTTCAGTCCATGTTTCATGCTTATATACTTGCAATTACCACTCCTTTAATGCTTTAAAGAGTTGGTGTTTTATGCCTCATGAATGGACCATTGTGTATGCCTCCATGCTTAGGTCTTTGGGATGCCATCTAAGTGGGTTTTTGGGATTATTTTGCCATGATATAACTCTGATTTTTATTGCTTAACTCATGCCATGTTTGGTTTTGATAGGTGTAGTGTAACACCTCTTTTGTGGCCTTGCATGCCTCATGCTTTTGGTCCTTCGCTCTAGCTTATTTTGGCTTTGGTCCTTGCATGTTTTAGGCTCATTTTGACATGATCTAGGATTGTTTTGGATTATACTTGCCATTTGCTCCATGTTTTGCATAGCTATGGTTTGAGTCCCTTGGCTAGCCTTAAGCTTTGGGCTTTCTTGCATGTTATACTTGCTTTGTTTGGTTGGTTTGGCACCTTTCCATGCATGATTTCAGAGCTTACCATGTTTGTCACATGTCCATATTTGTCCCCTTTTAAGTGCTCTTGAAAGTTGCCCTCCCATGCCTAGGTGATAGGCCATCACATGTGCATGTTTGTATGTGCTTTTGTCTATCATTTCTTAGCATTTTGGCCACTGATTTGGGCATGTTTAAGAGCTGTCCACTTTAGTTTAAGTCCATCTTTGCATGTTGTTGCATACTTGTCTTGCATGTTGTTGCATGCTTGCTTCATTTTGCATGTTGTTGCATGCCATGCATGTTTACATGTTTAGGTTGTATGCCTATTGCATATTAGTTGCATTGCATGATATTGCTTGCATACTTGTTGCATGCTTGAGTTGTTCCCATCATGCTTGCATGTTTGCATTGCATTATGTGTGCATTCCTTGCCTCTTGATCAAGCATGATAGAGGTTGGGGCCCCTTATGTGTTTTGTGCATTTCATTTGATATTGAATTGCACACTTGGCCTCTTTGGCCATCATGCATCGAAATGCGTGATTGATGGTCCGAGGGTCGAGAACTACACTCCTTTGAGTCTTAAACATGATAAGGGGTGTGGTTGCAAACATTTTCTTGCAAATGCATTGCCATGCTCTGTTTGTCCTCTACTACAGCAAAACAGCTTTTTGCAAGGAAAAATGGTCGATCGACCATATTCAGTGCCGATCGGCTAACAATGTCTGGCCGAGAGCCTTATTTTTGGTCAATGACCTTCATCTCTTGGCCGATGGCCCTATCTTTTGGCCGATGGCCTCTCAGCATACCCACAAGGTGGTTCAGAAGTGTCACAGAAGTTAGCACAGTTTTCAGAGGTACAGAGCAATGCAAACAGAGGCAACGTGAAGCATGGCAACGGATTTCCGAGCGAAGCCGATCGAGCATGCATTTGTCCCTCTTATCGAGGTCGCTTTACTGTTTTTGTAGCTTAATTAATTTGTTTAATTAGTTAAGAGTTGTGTAATAATTAATTAGCTTGTTAGTTAGTTAATTAGTCGATTTGTATTATTCTTTCGGACCCTCCGTCGAGAGGGCCAATTGATGTAATAAGCGTGCGTGTGTGTGATGCATGTTTTCCAACCCCACGTCTTTCTCCCTTTTACTTAACCGCTGGTTAGTTTTAGGGCATATTTCATTTAGCATCCTTATGCTATGCATGTCTGCATCATTCATTTGTATTGCATGCACCGGGCTCGGCGCATCATACTAACTGCATTGTATTTCAATTCTTACTTGAATACATGTATCGAGTTGTCGCATCTCACATGCCATTTTAGAATAGCCGAGCCTATTTCTAGTTACATCTTTGCATGTGTTGCATTAGCCATCTTAACATGAGCTAGGATCATGCATTTGATTACTAACTAGTTCTTTATTTTGGCTCGGAGTACACTGTGAGTGTTTACGCTTTAGCATCTTGCATGTGTGTGAGTGTTAACATGACAGCATGCTCGCCATGAGGCTAATTGCTTATGTGATATAACTGCCTGAATGCCTATGGGTGAAGGCTGGATTACTTGAATTGGAACGATTCATTGAAATCTGTATTTTAGCCTACTTGCGAGTAGCAAACTTCAAACCATTTCCAAACGAACAGATATGCGATGCTTTGTTCCAAATTAGGTGATCTAGTCTATACTTGTGTGGTGTGCGCATCACATAGTAATTCTAGCTAATTAACCGGAATAAGAACGCATGTGTTTTCAAAAGCAAGATATCATACTTAGTACAGGCCGATCTTTGATCGGGTGAGTGGGGGTGCTCATAGATGACCTTCCCCTCTCGTACCCAAGTTCCCGAGCCGAGGCAACTTTGGTGATGACGAACACGTGGCCTTAGGCACGAGTCAGGGTTTCCTAAATTCTCCCAAAATAAAATATTTAAGTGGCGACTCTGTATCTGGCAAAGCAGTCCATGTTTGGCACTTCTTTCTTAAAAATCAGTTTTCTAAAACGATTTGCCGGATTTGGACTATTTGGTGATTTATTGGTCTTGCATCGCACTTTGCGAGATTAGATTCAGAACCGTGACATTGAGTCCGAACTGTAGTAGCTAGAGAACAAAACGAGATCTTCTCGGGAGTTCTCCGAGCGCATCTACAATGAGATCATTGTTATCCGACTCCACCTGGACCGGCGAGGGAGGTAAGTGTTGTTGCCTCTGTTGTTGTTGAGTCATTGCCTCAGTCAAAGCTGCAAGCATTTGTTCCATTCGGCTCATTCGAGCCTAAGATGATTCAGCCGTTCCATCACTTCTTGCATTGTCCATTTGCTATAGGTAAACAGGACATTATGAACACAGACAAATAGTCCCTTTTTACATTATTCAGATTATTTGTTCCCGTGTCACATGATTATAATCGGATTTATGCTTTCACTTTTAAACACACACACTTATACATGCAGATGGAATGCCCCTACTTCTTACTAGGACATCCTAAGCTCATATGGACTTGTGTGTGTGGTAGAACACATGCTCTGATACCATTCTGTGATGACCCAAACCCACCCCTATAGGTTTGGCGTCGTAACCGGCCAGTAATCCTTGGATTACCAAAGGCCTCTTGACATAATAGCATATAGTTAGGGGCTGCGGAAGCAAATATACAAAACATACGAAGTCCATTAAGCTGTGAAAACATACATGGAACTGAAAACCTTAAACTTTATATACATACAAGTGACGTCATAGGTACAATATTTACACGTCACTAACAAGTACATACAAAAGGCGACTTGCTCATAAAAGAAAAGAGACAGTCATATACATCCATATTGACACAGCCACAATACATGACTTGATCTGGAACCTCCTCGCGAGGCGCAAAAGGTGGCTGAACAACACAAAATACCCCAGGCATCGTCTTAAGCCTGATCACGAGCCTGCTCACCTACATACATAATAAATAACTAGTGAGCGGAGGCCCAGTGAATAATAACAAAGTAAATGGGTAAATGAATGATGTCCCATAACTGTGGCTGAAACTGAAATTTACATACGTATTCTCATTCTGAGCATATAAAGAATTCAGAGTTCACGCTTAGTCTTACATAGTACATCCATCAGCGCTGATAGATCACACACATAATGTCACGACCCCATTCCGCCCCTAGTAGAATGGTGCCATGATGGCCAGTAATCCGAGATTACCGAAGGCCAACTTTCAAAATTCACACACAATCAGAGTATAATATATGGGGCTTGCATGTGCGGAAGCAACATATGTAAATCTAATTAGTCCATAAGAGCTGTGCATAAGTCAAAGGGAATGGCATACGTCTTTACATAGCTTTACAACTTGAATACAAATAAGGTAAAATACTTTTTTCATCTTGATCAAAAGGCTTCTCCAGCCGACATAACAAAATACATGGAGTACAAGTCAAGAAGCATAATCTTCAAGATTGCCGACATAAATATTGCCGACGTAACATGCATCAAACATCATCTTGCAAATAACACATCTCGGCGTCACCGCCTTCATGCTTGTTACCTACATATATACATAGAGAGGGTGAGCTTGGATACTCAGTGAATGGTATAAGTAATAAAGGGTTAAATGAATGAGTCCCGAGATTCTTGTCAAAACAATACATATATCATAGCTTGTTCAAAACATGTACTTGGCATAACTTGTATCAAAACATGTACTTGAGCTTTCAAATCTTGCTGGGATGTTTAATAACATCTATTTAATACTTGGGGTGATGACATTCCGGACAAAATAAGGGAATAATCGACCCGGAATCGATTAGACAAATCCACCCGTTCATAGACCGTCAGTGGGGCCATCCGTTCATAGATCGTCGATGGCAAAGATCTCTCAAACATGATGCTACATGGGCTTAGAGTCCCCTAGCATGGGAGGACTTTCCAAGAATGCCATCAAAACAAACATAATACTTGATACACAAAATAGGGATAATCATTCATGCTTAACAAATACTTTTCCAAAACAAAGCAAAGCAAGGCTTTATCAAAACGTTATAACATAGCTTTATTAAAAATACCACTCACATAGTTCTCGGGACGTTGGGGTCAAAGCAAAGGTCCAAGTCCTACAAACACATGGCAAGGTCCACTGAATGCACTTCTCAAAACAAGTCTTACATGCATGCAAATGATCTCGGGAAAACATGTTGGGAGTTAAAACATTGTTTTACATGTCAAGAAGACATGCTGGGTACTAACCAGGTCTTTGCCGAGGTCCCACACCTCTTGGCCGAGGTGTGGTTACCTAGGCTTCGGCGTGCGGCTGCATGCCGAGGTGTTCAGGCAAGATAGACTAAGGTGTAAGTGATCATGCAAGGCAAGCCAAGGTGAGATACGATGCTTGGCCTAAGTGTGAGGTCTAGGTAAGAGTGATCTCGGCGACTACACTTCGGGAAGTGAAGTCTGGAAATCTGGGTTGAAGAACATAAAGAACATGAAGAACATGGATGCCAAAATCATAACTTGTTTATGCAAATTCTGGGATTTCATGCTATGAGTTGGAAAACATGGACCTGGGTACCCATACTTGAAGATCTTGGGAAAACAAACACAAAAACATGGATCTTAATGCAAGCTTTCGGATCAAATCATGGCTTTTCCTCAAGAACACATGAATATCATATTCTCTTTCTAAAACCGAACTTCAAAGCAATGCATGGCTTTCAAAACATGCTAGATCATGCAATGCAGTTTGATGAACAACAAGAACAACAAGAGCAGATCAAGAATCTAACCTCAAAACACGGATCTAACGGCTCAAGGTGTGAGGATCAAGCTTGGAAATCTACTCTCACTCAAGAACTCTTCTTCCTCTCTTCCTAGAGCTTCTCTCTCCTCAAGAACAACAAACATATAGCAAATGATACATTCCTAAGTCTGCTGGCTGACTTAACACTCAGCTCGGACACGTGGCACTACCGGGTTGGTTCTCCTCAAAAAGGTGATTGAAAGACAAGACAAGACTATGACAAAGTGTATTCAACAAGCTAGGCGGCAAGGCACTCCGGCAAGCAATGATCTTGGCTACGGACAAGGCATCGGCAAGTAAAGGAACAATGATCTCGGCTAGGAAGGACAACACTTGGCCTAGCTGTGCCACACCTCGGCCTAGATGTGCCACACCTCGGTCTAGGTCGTACCAATCTAGGAACAAGATCACTTGGGTGCAAGGATAACATCTCGGCCTAGATAATACACATCTCAGCCTTGGTGATAAACACCTCGGCCTAGATGATGACATCTCGGCCAATATGCCTTGGTGAAGGTGGAGGTCAATCAAAGTGGTTCCAAGATGGTCCAAGGTGTAAGAGGTTCAAAGGTGTGACCTAGGCTTGAGATGACCTAGGCTGACCTAGGCTTGGCATGACCTAGGCTTATCACAACCTAGGCTTGGCATGACCTAGGCTTGGCAGGCTTGACATGACCTAGGCTTGGCATGACCTAGGCTTAACATGACCTAGGCTTGAGACAGCAAGGAAGGAACAAAGCATGCACATAACACTTAAGCAAATCACATAAGCACAAAACAAGACAGGGACCTTTACCTAGGCAAAACGAGTCAAAGTCTACAAATGCAAGCTTAACAAGACAAAATCATGCAAATGCACATGAACATGACTAAGACATGAATGTGGGTTATTACACATAATGTCTTAAATCATACATGTCAGTTCTATATAAGAACCTCCGGCCGGGTAAGAATAACCTGTCAGTCCCATAAAGGAACCTCCGGACTAGGAACTTGTAAACTTGTCGGTTCCACTTAGGAACCTCCAGCCGGGTATAGATAGCTTGTCAGTCCCATAAGGAACCTCTGGTACCGGGATCTTGTATACACTTGAAACATATCATTACTTGAATCGTAGCATATTGTCTTAAGTGCTTGTTAGACTTGGACAATCATTCATAGCATAAAACGTGATATTTCATAGAACAATTCTTAATTCATGTACAGAAAATAATTTCCTTGAACATAGCTTTACTAAGTTATTACTCATAAATAATAGGTGTCGTAAGCAGACAATTCAACTTCCTTGTGGCGATTGACCTACACAGATACAGAACGAACGTATTCCAAATTACACACCCGTAAATGATAACTCAGTCTTTTCATGTTTTGGTGTGCTTCTACCTCATTATCCTCATCATGGAGTCTTAATCATGGCTTAGGAATACCTAGGATGGAATGAGGATGCAAAAATGCACTTGAAAACACTTTTCCAAAACTTGCTGAAAATAGGGTCCACGCTCGAGCGTGGCTTTTCTCGCTCGAGCGGACATGCAAAAAGTGAGGCTTCGCTCGAGCGTGACTTCCCTCGCTCGAGCGGACTGCAAACTTTGAAAAAGTACTGGTTGCTTGCTTTTCACGCTCGACGGACGCTCGATCTCCGCTCGAGCGTGAGACTCAGACCCTCGCTCAAGCGTGACTTCTGTCGCTCGAGCGTGCTGCAAAATATGCAAACTTCTGGGTACATGTATTTCACGCTCAAGCAGGAATCAGGTCGCTCGAGCGGAAGTGCTCGCACTCAGAGTGCTCGCTCGAGCGTGGATGCAAATTCTGGAATTTGCAGATTTGATCTTCAAGCTCAAACTCAATCTTTAAAGCATCAAACTCTATTTTTCTAGGCCAAAACTTGAGGAAATGCATGAAAACCCTTGAAACAACATGAATTAAAGATCGTTTCAAGAAATCACGATTCAATGGCTTGCCAATTATGCAAAATTCAACTAAAAGTTCATGAATGATCCAAGAACATGACATGCATGAATTCCTTTGGCCTTAAGCTTCTCAAAACATGATCAAGTGCTACAAAACAACTTAAAGCTTGATGACTCCCCAAAATTAAAGTGAATTTAAGACATGCATGAGAGGATTCTTCAAAATCATACTCAAAACATGGGAATTTAGGCATGCATGTATGGAATGATTTGACTTCCTTCATTCCTAGCTCAAATCCTACATTAATCAATTTAAACCTCTAGAACTCATGTCCTACACATCATGATTGTACATTCCAAGTGTTGAATTCTTACCTAGGCTTGAGTTCTTAAGTGTTGAAGTGATAACTTCTTAAATTCTCTTCAATTCCTCTAATTCTTGCTAGCTTGGCTTCAAATTGACTCCAATCTCCCCCTGCTCTCACTCTCTCACGTTTTGTGTGTGTATAGGCTCAAGTGTGTGTTGAATAAAGGAAGAAAAGATAAGTGGGGCTATAGGTGCCTTATATAGGCTTGTCCAATGTTAGCTAATTAAGTCTGATCACATGGGCATCAAATTAATCTGTTTAAATTGTTCCGAATCGAATTTCAACTGGACCCACCATAAAATTCTAAAAATTCTAATTAACACGTAAACCAAGTCAATTTCTGAATCGGATGCCAATAAGGCCTTCAATTCGCAAATCGGAACTAAAACATGAACAGATGTTTCTACATCAAACAAATATAAACACCAAATGATGCAATGCACATATAATCAACTCAAGATTTCTTCTTAATTTCTTATTAGGCACACTTAAGCATGAATTAACGTTAATTATGGATCGAGGTTGTTACAGCCACAGGGCGAGTCTCGCGCCTTCAGAGGCTTTGGTGCTACGACCGCTAGAGACTGGTATGACGAGCTTCTAGCTAGAGTTTGAGACATCATCGACAAGGCGGGCTTCGGCCTCTTCTATTTTAGCTTGACCCGGGTCACCACGACTCGTCCCCTCCTAGGAGCACTAGTGGAGAGGTGGTGGGATACCACCAACTCCTTCCAATTTTCCACCGCAGGGGAGATGACGATGACTCCTTACGACTTTGCCATGATCACTAACTTAGACGTAGGAGGTGATCCGATCCCTATTGATACAGATATGGAGGAGTGGGAGGCATCCTGGTTCGTGCTGCTGGGGGCATACCCACCCATATATAGGACAGGAATGGTCAGATATACTTGGTTAGCTAAGCGATTCAGAGGGACTGAGCTCGAGACGATAGAGGAGGCCGAACAGTACGCCAGAGGCTTCCTGATGTTCATCATCGGTACCACCTTGTTTTTGAACAGGTGGAATACCGTTGGCCTGTATTTGCTGAGTGCCCTAGTGACCTTTCCTCGAGTCCGTTTCTACGACTGGGGCAGAGCTAGCCTCACCACGCTGTACGGATACATGAGCTCTATCTCCTATCTGCGGGGAGACCTGATTTAAGGCTACTGGCAAACCTGGGAGGTACACATCTCAGTTCTCTCTTTGCACTTTATATTTTCTTTACAATTCTTGCTTTACACCTATCTCAATACATCTATTTCAACACATACTTTCTGTTTCGCATTTCTGTACTTGCTCAAACACTGTTCATACACTATGCTTCATGTTTTGCACTTTCTGTATATGCTTGATACTATACTGATCACATACCACTGCATTTTTCCCTGCAGCTATGTGTATACGCATACTTTCCGACTCTCGCCCTGGAGCCTATAGAGTAGCTTCCGTTGATAGTACCCTATTCGCGGGTATATGACGGTCAGTTTCGTCGTAGGACCCGTGAGCCTTTCACATTCTTCAAGCAGTACTTCGACACAATAACTGCCCATGAGGTAATTCGAAACACAGTCATTTTTTTTGCTTTGAAACTATTCTGTTCATACATTTAGCAACTGACAACAACTAGTAATCTATACAACTTCTGCTTGTAGATCACGTCGCAGCCGTGGGCCTTGATGCCCGGGGGGGTACGGGACCAGTTTGCCAGCGCCTAGGCCATCTCCCGCTACCGTATTCTGCTTAAGGGTCCGGTCTACCGAGCCTAGTTCTTGGGTGAGCACTTCATGCGCCAGATTATGCGCGTACTGGACCCAGTCATCTCGTTGCCTCCACCAGAGTCCATGCGGTCTACAGAGAGCCTATCTGTTGAGGAGGTCATCCAGTTCATAGTGGGCCTTAACGTCGACTTCTTCCGAGCGAAGGGCAACTATACAGCTTTCATCCAGACACACTTGATGCCACCCCTGACCGGCATTCATGGAGATGAGGGGGCGATAGCTCCTGCCGCGAGAGCGAGGCGCAGAGTGACCCGGGCGAGTAGAGCCTGTAGTAGAGGGGCTTCCCGAACAGGGCAGAGAGCTAATTGGCCAGAGCTTCCTATCACGCTGACTTGTTGGCGACACACCGATGAGGCCTACCAAGTCCCGATTGAGCCCGCAACAGCTGGTCATGAGCTTGTCGGAGTCCGAGGCCTGACTCTGGTATGAACCACACTTTACTTTTGCACTCCAAATTCATTTTAGACATATTCATCTGCAAAGTTTGATCTTTCAAACTGCACTTACAGGCATCGATCGAGTGTACAGGAGGCACCCTCGAGCTGATAGCCTTGCTGATAGGGATGGTACAGAGGAGAGAGGCGCTATTCGGCCTCTACGGTGTTCAGGTAATTTCTTCAGTTTTACATTCCAGGCATCAAATTTCCACTGACACTGACATTTTAACTAAAAACTTCCCAAACTGTATTGATACATTGCATCGATAGACCATATCTAACACACTGTGCTTGCATACTATATTCACACACTGTATTTGACTTCTGCATATACTCATTCTGCATACTATGCTTGTATCTGATACACATACTGTAACTGATACGCAACAACTGTCTTTTTCAGATTCCACCCATGCTGATGGCACCAGCGGCAGCTGCAACGCCCACACCAGTAGTACCTCCTCCAGTAGTAGGGAAGAAAAAGAGACAGGTTCCAGCACACGGCTGAGGCAGAGCTAGAGGCACCTGAGACGGGAGTGGCCCTTCAAAACCCATTCTGAGTGATGATGATGCTGAGACGAGCGACTCTAAGGAGGTAGCGAGTCAGCATTTAGAGTCATCTGAGAGTGGAGATGATGTCGCCGGCTTGGGTTCCAAGAGCAGGGGCGATGCCGAGGTGAGCTCCGAGGCGAAGAGCGGAGATGGCTCCGGTTCAGACTCTGGTTCAGATTCAGACAACGGCGCCGATGGAGACAGTGCCCAGAGTCCTCTCCTCCGAGGAAGAGGACGAAGAGGGCTTCTCGGGCCTGAGGTGACCAGCGCTGATTTATGTATTTTTGCTTCATTTCTTTTTGTT
The DNA here is from genome assembly GCA_030407325.1 of Camellia japonica. Taxonomy (NCBI): domain Eukaryota; kingdom Viridiplantae; phylum Streptophyta; class Magnoliopsida; order Ericales; family Theaceae; genus Camellia; species Camellia japonica. The sequence continues at coordinate 55,844,369 of JAPPVO010000016.1, forward strand.
TATAGTTTTAGCACATTGTACAGCTTCAGACAGGTTTTATTTGCTTTAAAAACTTATACTTCCCTTTTGTAAAAAAAACAACCATGATTGGAATGAAAACCGGCTCTCTTTATTTGAAAAAAGTGTTATATTTTGCATCATGAGCACCACTTAGCATGGAAATGAGATTGAACTTGATAATGAAAACCAAATACTTGTATTGGCACAACGGTCTTAATCAGGTAATGAACCGACCAACAACTAAAATGAAAAGCAATATACAACTCGATAAACAACATAATAATAACTTGATAAACAAAAACAATACAAATATAACTCGATAAGAAAAACAAAACGAATAGAACTCAACGAACATGCTAAAGCCCAAAAGGACTCAAAACAAGACTCTAAAACACACAAAGAACAGAACAAAACACATGCTTTCAGCACTTTCGAACACAAAGAAGGATAGCAGGTTAGAGTGAGAGACTGCCGGCCATAAGTGGTGATTGCCGGCCATGTGAGGTAGCTTGTCGGCTACCAATGTTCTTTGCCGGCCACCAATGTGGCTTGCCGGCCATCGATGTACAGGACCTCCAAATTGTTGACACCTGGCTTCCACTCACTGCCTTATCTTTTACAAAAGGTTGGACCTCATAGTTTCTTCATTTCAGCTGCAAATTCTTAAAAAATGAAGCCATTTTTCGCCCAAAAACTTTCAAATTGGGTTGCGACTTTGGATGGCTCAGAAAAGGTGAATTTTTGGGGTTTCGACATAAATGCACTTTTCCTGCTGAGTCGTTCTCCGCATTGTTTTCCATTCCTACATGTCGCGGTTAGATGTTGGAACCCGATTACACATATCTTTAGCTTTGGGGGACAAGAGATATGCCCGACAATCAAAGAATTTCAAGTGCTAATGGAATCCCGGTGTGATGAAAAAATCATACGTCAACCCTGCTTTGGCCACATCCAATCTTTGGGACAGATGTGCGAGCTTACTCTACACGAGGCTCGATCCTTGGTCCACAACGGAGAGCTAGACATTCCCAACTTTATCCATCGATTTTCTGAAGTTGACGACCGAGGTAATCTTCTTTGGCGGGATTTTCGGCAGCACGCCCTTTGTTTGTGCATGTTGGCTCATTTCCTTCTTGGCCCTAGTTTCGAAGGGTCTAAAATTCGACTAATTGAAATGGCGCAAGGCTTGAAAGAGGGCAAGAGTTATATTAGCTTGACATTGGCCGAGACTTTGATGGGCTTAGACGCCTTCCATCGGCGAGAGACAAACAAATTTGCAAGGAGTCCACTACTTCTTCAGGTAATGTTTCACATCCTTTCTAATATGTGTTTCTCACATCTCTCGGCACTCATGCTCTATTTTTTCTCTCAAAGCCCTTTTCTCTCAACATACATCTCTCTTTTCTTTCATCCCTTCCCAGATATGGCTAATGGACAAGTTGAAGGTGGTGGACTCTTGTCCTACATACTTAGCCCGAGCATACTTCTTCCGCCAACAGCTAATGGATTTTCCAAATGAAGAATGGTGGTGCCACTGGATGTGCAACAGGTCTGCTGCTGACAATGCATGGCGTTGCCCTTGGCTTAATCTGACCGAAATGAGCTACAGCATGACTCGGCAACCTGGCATTGAACTGCTTGGCCTTACACACTGTGTATTCTAATTTTCGTTTCGGTTCAAGTGTCAGTTTGGACACGATTAGACTTGCCCAGAGGAGGGGGTAGAGTACCCAGTTTCATTTCCAATCTGAGGTTCATATTTGACTAGATACCTCACTGCTTAGAGGACGAGAGAGCTTCTGGCCCCTGCCCCGAGTTTCAGTTGCGCCCTTTCTGGCGAGTGCCTGACTTGGCTCGAAAATGAAGCACAATCCGGGCCCACTTTGGCATCAGAAGCTTCCACAAGCATAAGTGGGGGATGCAGGAGCACTTGACTCATCTATGCCCCTAGTTCATTGCTTTGATCTTACTTTTCAAGTTTTATGAATGTAATAAAAGCAACCTTGATTTGTATCGAGAGTCAGAGAACTTTGTATTAAAATCAATAAAACTAAAGTTGTGGGCACTGAAAGTTTTCCTTTTGGTCCAAAAATGGTCTAAGTTGTAAAAGGTAAAATTTGAACAAAAATCAACTTTTATCAAAACTTTTCAAAACCATCTTCGTTAAGGATCACCACTTGACACACACGAAATCTATCCTCGAGATGTACAACCCCGAATCCGAAGATCACAAATTGCCCCTTGACTGAATAGCACTGCTCAACACTATAACCAGTTCTTCTCTCAGAGTAAGGATCACAACCTAACATTCAGATAAAGAATAGACAAAGATGACTTGATCAAACACATGGACAAGACAGTTGAATTGAAGGTGTTTACGGCCGAACTTCAGGATAAAGTTGCCTACGTATCCTGAAGATGGGAATCAGGCATCACGTAGTTCGGTTAAGGTTCACTTGAGTATTAACTCTCTCATTTTGTGCTTTAACTTTTACCAAAGCTGCCCTTTAGGGTTTTCAACCTTGCGAGCTCAGTTTTTCTTTATTTCTAATTTTTGTGCTCTAACTTTTGCCTAAGTCGCCCTTCCGGGTTTTTGGTCTAGCGAGCCTCTCAGGGATAATATTTCTTTAACTTGTCTATGTTGATCGGTTGGGAAAATTTTAGACCATCCAGGTCCATGAGAATAACAACTCCACCCGACCAGAGAGTTTTGACGATGTAAGGACCAGTCCAATTAGGTTTGAACTTGCCCCTAGGGTCATGGATGGGAGCTCGGTTGTCTTTCAGCACTAAATCCCCTTTCTTGAGATTCCGAGACTTAACCTTCTTATTAAAAGCCCTCGCAATCTTGCGTTGATAACCCTAAACATGGTACAATGCTTTTATCCTTCTCTCATCAAACAACATCAGTTCTTCGAACTTGCTCTGTTGCCAGTCCGCCTCTGCTATCTAACACTCAGCCATAACCCGTAGCGATGGCACTTCTATTTTGATTGGCAGAACAACTTCCATACCATAAACAAGAGTAAGAAGTTGCCCCAATAGACGTCCATATTGAAGTTCTATAGCCCCAGAGTGCGAATGGCAATTTGTCTAGCCAGTTCCTGTAGGTCTCAACCATTTTCTGGAAAATATGCTTGATGTTCTTGTTGGCGGCCTCCACAGCTCTGTTGGTTTGTGGCCGGTATGTAAATGACTTATGGAAAGCCACATTGTATTTCTCCAACAAGTCGATCTCTTTCTTGAAATGGGAGCCATTATCTGAAATAATTTCATTTGGGACTCCATAATGGCAAATGATATTTTTTCGAATGAACTTAGCCACATGCGCTGCTTTCAACACTGCATAGGACTGAGCTTCCACCCACTTTGTAAAGTAATCAATTGCCACCAGAATGTATTCATGCCCATTCGACCCTTTCGATGTAACTGCGCCGATGACGTCGATTCCCCAGACTGAGAAAGGCCATGGTGAAGTCATGTTGTACAGCTTCGACGGGGATGTTCATGCGATTGGTTTGAATTTGATATTTGTGGCATCGCCGAACAAAACCGATACAATCCTCCTTCATAGTAGACCAGTAGTAACCTTGCTGAGAATCTTCCGAGCTAACATTACTCTGTTCATGTGCGCTCTGCACTCTCCTTCATGGATGGCCTCCATTAGGCGCTTTGATTCCTCTGTGTCGATACACAACTTGTGTATTCCCAGATGACCCCTCTTGTACAGTTTACCTCCGCAGATGATAAATTGAACGTCCATCTGCAATATTGCCCTCTTATCTTTGGCATTTGCTCCTAGTGGATAAACCTCCTTTTCCAAGAAGTTCCAGATATCATAGTACTAAGGGTTTTGATCTTGAACTTCATCTATTGCGGTGATAGACTCATAGGCCGGCATATATCTCTGTTCAATGATGATCAGAGATAAAGTTGATAAGGCGTCAGCAAACCTGTTGTTCTCTCTTAGTAGATGCGTGAAGGTCAGCTTCTCAAACCTAGGAATCAGAACGTCCAGGGTTTGGTGATAAATCTTCATCTTTTCTTCTTTAACCTTCCAGTCTCCTTTTGCTTGAGACACAACTAGGTTCGAGTCCCCGATGACGTCCAACCTTTTTGCCCCTAGTTCGAAAGCGACTTCCAAACCAGCAATACACGCCTCGTATTCTACTTTGTTATTGGATACTTTAAACCGGAGTTTGAAGGCCAAAGGTATATGGGAATTGTCAGGTGCTATCAGCAACACCCTTATCCCATAATCGTACTAATTAGACGCTCCGTCAAAGTACATTATCCAAATCTCTTCTTCGACTTGTAGAATAGCTTCATCTAGGAACAGGTATTCTACTGCTTCATCCCCTTCTACTGGGTGATCTGCCAAGAACTCCGCTACTGCTCTCCCTTTGACCGACTTGCGAGTAACATACTTCAGATCAAATTCGGAAAGAAGAAGCAACCAACGGGCTAGCCTACCCGTAAGCACTGGTTTCTCAAAGAGATATGTGATGGGATCTAATCTCGAAACCAGAATTATGAAGTGAGCTAACAAGTAGTGCCTCAACTTCCTAGTAGCCCATACCAAAACCGAGCAAGCTTTCTCCAGCGGGGTGTAACGGGTCTCAAAATTCAACATTTTCTTGCTCAAATAATAGATGGCTTTCCCCACGCTATCCTCGGATTCCTGAGCAAGCATGCATCACATCGTTGTGTCTGTTACTGACAGATACAAAATCAAAGGTTTCCCCGGCTCTGGCGGTGACAACACATAAGGATTCTGAAGGTACTGCTTGATCTGCTCAAAAGCGAATTGACATCGATCATCCCATCGGAATTTCTTTCCTTTCTTCAGGAGACCAAAAATTGGTTCACAAGTCAAGGTTAATTTTGAAATAAACTGTCTTATGAATTGCACTTTACCCAGAAAGCCTTATACCTCCTTTTCAGTTCTTGGTGGTGGCATTTCTAGGATGGCCTTGATTTTGGAAGGATTTGCCTTGATGCCCCTCTATGTGATCAAGAAACCCAGCATTTTCCCTACTGTTACGCCGAAAGTACACTTCTGTGGATTCAACCTCAGTCTGTATTCTCTGATCCGTTAAAAGAATTTCTTCAAGGCAGTGTAGTGGCCCTCTCTTTCTTTGGACTTGACAATCATGTCGTCCACGTACACCTCAACTTCTTTATGGATCATATCATACAGAATTGTGGTTGCAGCCCATTGATAGGTAGCCCCGGCATTCTTCAGCCCAAACGACATCACCTTGTAACAATAGGTTCCCCACGGCGTAGTGAAAGTAGTTTTCTCCCTGTCCTCAGACGCCATCAGAATCTGGTTATACCCGAAAAATCCATCCACGAAGGAGAGCAATGCATGACCTGCGGTGAAGTCCACCAATTTATCAATGTGTGGTAGAGGAAAGTCGTCCTTCGGACTGGCTCTGTTCAAATCCCTGAAGTCCACACACACCCGAATTCTGTCATCTTTCTTCGGCACTGAGACGATGTTGGCCAACCAAGTCAGATACTCAGATACTAACAAGAATCCTGCGTCTATCTACTTTGTGACCTCCTCCTTGATTTTCAGTGCCCAATCCGAACGTATTCTTCGCAACTTCTGTTTGACGAGTCGGGCCTCAAGGTCAAGAGGGATCGATGCTGTACAATCTCAGGACCGATTCCAGGCATGTCTTCGTAGGACCACGCGAAAACATCATTGAAATCTTTTAATAAAGCGACTAAGCGCTCGCACTCCTCTAAAGACAACGTGGACCCAATCTAGACTAGATGATGATCCTTCTCAGTACCCACATTAATAGCAATGATTTCATCAGCAAGGGGTTTTGCAAACCTTTCCTCCTCTCGATTAATCAAAATTTTCAAAATCAAAGGAATTCCTTCCTCATCATTTTCATCAAAATTTTGAAAGTCGTGATCAATGCAATAAACAAGAGACACAGAGAAATACTCAGAATCTGCAGTGGCATTCTCATTCACAAGGTCAAGCTTATCCAGTTCCTCAGTTATAACTGACTCAAAGGAAAAAGAAAAGGATGACCTAGACAAAACCTCGGCATCCGGGTTATCAACCGCAGGAATACCGGGCCTAGACTCGGAAGAACCGGAATCTGATTCTAACTCCACAGACTCTGTGGAATCAGATTCTAGTTCACTACCTGACTCAGAACTACTAGACAGGTAGCCCTCCTCCAGCTGCCAAACAAGGGATGGTGCGTTAGATGCATCCAAGATGCTACTAGAAGGGTTCACACCCGGTTGGTCCTCGATCATGGAAACAGTCAGGTTATCCCCCAAGCTCTCTAAGTCGATCGGAGGATCCAAAAAGAGACATACCAGTGTTGCTCCTACTTCAAGCTTACTGCTGTTGGAATCACTTTCTGTGCTCTTTGCAGCTTCGGCAGTCGGTTAAGACATTTCCTCCGTATCACTGTCTTGCAGCTGCAAGTCAAAGAAAATCTCAAAGCCAGAAACCCGCTTCCTCTCAGAGTTGAACCAGGGTTCAGGGAAACCACAGAATGGGAAGTCTTCACCCTCCCGAACAAAATGACCATTCAGGGTTCCACGGATTGGTCTGTGCACAAGCTCATAGCGCTTCCTGGTCTACTTAGCTCTGGCTCTGTCGGCTATCTCTTTTCCTTTCCTAACCCAATCCTCTTTGGTGGGTGTATAGCCGAGACCAAAGGCATTCGGGTTATGTGGCACATCGGCCAATGCAGTAACGCCCTTCCGGCCACTTTTTCCCAGTCCAATTTCTGGCACATGTTGGAGCTTATTCATGAAGTAGATCGATTGGGCGCTGACATACAAGCCCTCATCAACAGCCAAGATACTCTGCACTATCCGGGCCTCAGCCAAGGTAAACCCCAAAAGGAAAACATGCTCTTCGCCATGCACAATCTCCAGCATAGGTGTAGTAACCTCTGGAGGAGGATAAATAGATGAATTTCCAAATACTATGGCCACCCCCTTCCCATAGGGATTCTTCAACATTTGGTGGAGAGTGGAAGAGATAGTTTTCACTTGGTGTAGCCAGGGTCACCCAAGTATTGAGCTAAAAGTGGCTGGAACATCCAGGACATGGAACTCGATATCCTGTTGAGCTGGGCCGACATGTACTCTAATCTATACTGTTCCCATTACCTCTCTACTGGTATTGTCATACGCCCGAATCACCTGGGCTGTGGGCACAAAATCTGCTGGTTTCAGGCCAATAACATAAGTCATGCGACAAGGACAGACGTTGATTGCTGACCTAATGTCGACCAATACCACTGGTACCCACTTTTCCCGACACTTCACTGATATGTATAGAGGTTTGTTGTGTACAGAGCCTTCCGGCGGCAATTCCTTGTCTAAAAAGGTCAAAGTTAGCGCAGCACCTCCTGGGAAGACTAATCCTACCAGTTGTTCGAGGTAGTGTTGATGGATAACTTAGCTTTATCCATCGCCAACAGTACAGTCTGTCTGTGCACTCGCGAAGTCATAAGCAGACCGCAGATAGAATCTTCTTCAACTGTTTCAACACAGCCTCTTCTTCCAACTATTTTTCCTTCTACTTCTCGACTTCTTTATCCTTCTCGGATGCCTTGGGTTGGTCCAGATGCGGTGGTTTGAAATATCGGCCACTTCTCATCATATGATCGACCTCTTCCATATACCAAGTGTTGTCGGGAAGATCTTTACCCCAATCCTCATCAGTATGAGCCAGGTGTAGGTCGTCGTCATCCCACCAGATTCCTTCGACAGCCGACAAGCATTTGTCCGGCTCCGTTCGGATTATCTTTTCTTCACAAATCTTCCCCGCAGGGTGTTGGGCTTTTCCAGCTTTCCGGTTGTTTTCATCCATTTCTTGCTCAAAACGCTTCAGTACGGCTTCTTGCTCTGTATGTACAGTATTAACAATGCCTAGTTCCTGAACCAATTGTTCTACACCAGTGTTTTCCAACAGTTTACCCTTCCCATCGACCATTTCAGCCATTGCAGCAGTTCTCGCTTTCTGTTCTTCTGGCTTCGATTCAGTTCCCTCATCCCTATCGGGTTCATCACTTAACTACCCAGAATTGTCTATCGACCTATTCAGATCAAACCAATCAATATGCACGTCCCCTTAATCTTGCTCATCAAAGAACTGCAAATTGTTTATGTCCTCCTTAAGGTCGGCCAAATCATCTAATCCCTGACTTGGGCCATCTTCTCGAACTACACTGACCTCCATCTCAGTCGGCAACACCACTTCCGGCTTAGCTTGATTGATTGGCACAATATAGCAGTACGGGTTGTACACCTCTTCAGATAAGTCCTCAGAGCCCTCGGGCAACGGATTGATATTTTCCACCAAGGCCAACCTCCCTTCATCAACCACTGTCACCACCATGGTTTCAGTTTGGAGTGTAGATGCGTTCATTATGCACAAGTCCATGCTCTCAGGGATGAACAACGCGGGTTTAGGTAGGTGAGAAGGGGTGATATATACTGGGGTCATAAGGGACGACCAGTGTGTGGATGAGGTTTTATGCTGGGGTAGAGGGACTTGATTATGTGATGGGAGAGGATTTGTAGTGTCGTTGGGTTTTTGGGGAGGTGTTATCACCTTATTGTCGATGAGATCTTGAATCTCATGAAGCAGCCTATAACATTGATCAGTGTCATGACCATGCTGCTGGTGAAAAGCACAGTATTTGGCCGGGTTGTGTTTCGGAGGGACAGGATCGGGTAGAGGGCGAGGCTCTAGTGGCTTAAAATGCCCTTTTTTGATTAGGACCCCTAGGACTTTGGATAAAGGCATGTAGAGAGGGGTAAAGATCCTTTGAAATCGGGTCTGGCTGGTTGAGGTTTGTGGAGTTGTGTTGGATGTATTGGCAAAAGGGTTGGCAGTTTTGGGTGTGGTGGTGACCATACTCACATCCGAAGACCGTGCAGAGGTGCTACCAGTCGTGGTTGCATTGGAACTGCGTGTAAAGGGCCTTTTGGGTTGTTCTTTCTCATCGGCTATCAGCCCCTGTTTCATCGCATCCTCGATCTGAACCCCTATCTCATAGAGCTCAGCAAATGTAAACAATGGCAAGATTATCATCTTCTGCAATAATCTCCCTTGCACATTGCGGACCACCATTCTGATTTAATCCTTCTCGGATGGCTTGATAGTCATCATCAAGGCCTTAGCCCTCCATCGAGTCACAAAGTCCGAGAAGCCCTCCTTTGGCTCCTGGCAAGTCGCTTCAAGATCACGGGTTGTGACCTCGATCTGGGTATTGTAGGAGTACTGTGCGATGAAGGCCTCAGCCATTTCCTCACAGCTCCGTTTCACAGAGTCTTCTAGCTTTGCATACCAGATGGCCGCTATACCCGACAAGGTCCAGCCAAAAAACGACAGTTTGTGAAGTCTACTAAGACCCATTGGTCGTAGGATATCAGAGAATAACCACAAATGGACCATGGGATCCCCGGAGCCATCGAACTAGTCTATGTATGGCATCTTGAATCTATCCGGTAGAGTTACTACGAAGTCTGTGTATCCATCCTCAATATTAGAGATTGAATTCACACCCTGTGCCCGTTTAAAAAGCTTTTCTAGCTTATTGACCTGCAGTGCAGTGGCGTCAACCTCGAATTCAAATGGCACCTCAGTCTGGTATGCTGGTGCCTTGGAGGTTTATGATGGGATGAAGTCTACAGGGTTGTCCAAATTCTCTTGGACATTGACGGCGACTCCGAGTGCTGGAATACCCACTGGAGGTGCATGGGATGCAGAGGCTACTACCGGTTGTGGTTGCTGTTGTTAAAGCCTATTTATCACTCTTGGTGGACTGTTACCTCAGCTTGGTGGGCAGCATCTAGCTGTATGGTTTCTATGGTCTACTGGAGCTGACAAAGCATGTCTTCCATGCTAACCGGGGGATGTTAAGCCATCAAAACTGGAGAATACTCTCTGACTGGAGTAGAAGTAGAAGACTGAGCCTGGCTGGTCGTAGGTGAAGTAAAAGGTGACTGCTAGATTGGTGAATTATGCCTAACCCTCCTCCGTCTGGTAACTGGTGAGAGTGAAACAAACACTGGTTGTCCCCTAACAAGATCCCCGGATCTGTAAAGTCTTCTTGCATGGGTCCAGAGTGCTTAGGGGGTAACAAAATCGTCCGAAGCAATTGTGAAAAACTACCTTGCAAAAAGAAATAAACCAAAAGAAAGTATAAATCTAAAATCAGAAACCGCACTGCACCTCGGCTTAGATACTAACAATATGTAGTTGCAATCATAAGCTGTAGAACTGTACTCAACACTGATTCCTGCCCCCAAAACTAATACCCAAAGTTGCAACTGATACATGCATTCCTGTAGAGTTTCACTCTAAAAGCACATAACAGTTAAGTGAGAGCCAAAACACCCTTATGATGGGGTAGGGTTACCCTGTCCTAGTTTCGTTAGGAGCTAGGGTTCACTATTCACGCAAAGTGTTTCACACAATCCTGAATTTGGGTAAGCAACCTGTCCTAGTTTGGAACAGTCTCTATGGTTTCCGATATGCAACTAGGCCGATTGGTCAAAAAGGGTACCTTAGTAAGACTACCTAATATACCTCTCATACCTAACACCGAGAAGTGAAAGGAGGATCAAACGGTACAGCGGTAGTCCAAATCCAAGGGTTGTGTTCCCATCATGGTAGAGCTCGCAACCGGTCAGTCTTTTGGCAAGCTTTTCCAAGCAAGCCTCCGCAAACCGTTCAAGAATAGCAGATGGCAAACACTGTGACTTAGGCACACCGATACAAATGCAAATATAAATAAACACATAACTGTAGATAAAATAACATATCATGAGTTCGAGTCAAGTTCTCTAAATTCCCCAGCAGAGTCGCCAAAAACTGTAGCTTGGCTTTTTCGCGTCCCCTTTCGAGAACTCAAAAAGAAGCCCTACAGTTCGGACTCCCGTAGTTCTAAATCTAATCTCGCAAGTGCAATGTGAAATTGATAAACACCAAAGAGTCAAAATCCAGCAAATCTTTCGGAAAATCGATTTTAGAATCAAAAATGCCAAAATTGGACTGCTTTGCCAGATACAGAGTCGCCACCTAAATATTTTTATTTTGGAAAAATTTAGGAAACCCATGACTCGTGCCAAAGGCCACGTATCCGTCATCACCAAAATTGCCTCGGCTTGGGAACTCAAATACAAGAGGGGAAGGTCATGAATTGAGCACCCCCGCTTGCCCGATCAAAGATCGGCCTCTACTAATCATGATATGATTTATATGTACATCATGTGCTCTTTTTCCTGTTATTAGGCTAGCTTTACTATGTGATGCGCACAAGCAAGTACAGACTAGTTTGCTCAAATTGGAACAATTCAGTTTCATGTTTGTTTTATGAAAAAAGGGTTGAATTTTCCACCTCAAGTGGACTTAAAGTTGTGAATTTGCCACCAAACATAGTGGGCTTAAAACTAATTTGCCACTCAACAAAGTGGGCTTAAAACGTACATTCGTTGAATCGTTCCAATTCAAGCAACAAGCCTTCATCCACAGGCATTCAAGCAGTTTAGCAAGTAAGCATTTGGCCTCATGGCAAGCATGCTAGACATGGCAATCACTCACACTCATGCAAGTATGCTAAAGCATTAAAAACTCACCTAGTACTCCAAGCTAAGAAGATATGAGTTAGAAAAATATACATGATTCCTAACTATGTAAGATGCCTAATGCAACATATGCAAAGAATGCAATTAATAGGCTCGGCTACTAATATGGTAAATGATTCGATTTGATAACATGCAGTTAAACACGTATTCATCAAATGTATTGAAATGACAATGCAGTTTGGATGATGCGTCAAGCCTCAGTGCATGCAATACAAATGAATGGATGTAAGCATAAGGTATGCTTATTGAGACATGACCCTAATCTAACCATCGAAAGCGGGTAAATAAAAGGGAGAAAGACGTGGGGTTGGAAGACATACACATTATTACATTATGCTCTCACGAAGGAGAGTCCGAATGAATAAAGCTAACTAACTAGTAACTAATTAGAGCTAAGCTAATTAAGCTAATTATTACAAACCAAATGAAATAAATAACTAAACGAATTAACTAATTATTACATCAGTTGAATGAACTAACTAGTAAGCTAATTAATTAAGTTACAATATAAATGTAAGTGAAATAAACAATTAAAGCCTATAACTATACTGCCACTACTTTGCCTCGGGAAATGGAAGATGCATATGCTCGGATGTCACTCGAGAAGACCTCCGTTTTGCTCTTGAAAGTCTCTATTTGCAGAGTTGAACATTTCCAAAACCATTCTGTTCCACCTTACCAAAATTCTGCTGAGGTTTGCATCAATGGCCAGCCGGCCAATGGTAGACACTACCGGCCATCTGCTGAATATGAAGGTGGCCTACCGGCCATCTTTGGTGCTCTGCCGACCATGGATAGTGGCCTACTAGCCACTAATGCACTGTTTCATCATGCTGCAATAGAGTACAAACAGAGCAAAAAGAGGGTATTTCCAAGGATTGTTTGCACAATTCACCTCTTCTTTTCATGAATAAATCCAAGGAGTTATGAACTTAAACCACAAACCACCAATCCAAGCAATTTCATTGCATGATGGCTTATGATTCAAGGTGTGCAAGCTCAATAAATGCAAAACAAGACACTCAAGAACCATCACCCTATCATACATGATCAAGGGCAATGGAGACCTAGAAAACTTGAGACATTTCATCACTTTAAGTATGAAATGTCCCAATTTTTCTTGTATTCAATTAACGTCTGATTGAACACACAACACACAAGTCATTATCTTGCTCAATTTTAGTCCCAAGTTGTTAGTTACTCATTTTAACTTACCAACCATTCTTTATTCCAATTAAGTCCAAAAGGTGAGTTAGAGTCCTCTAATGGAAAGAAGGCTCAAAACACAAGTTGCTTTGAGTATGAAAGAAGTCTCATACTGTTGGTAATGAACCCCCAAAAGGATTAAATCATTAAGTATAAAACCTCAATTCCATACTTAGGCAAACAAGTGACTTGAAACAACTTTCAAAGCAAAAGAAAAACCAAGAAATGAGGGAGGTTGCAGAGGTGATTAGTGCTGAAATGAAGTGCAAAACAACACCAAAGCATGCAATCAACTCAAACAAGAGGTGCCTAATGGCCTAAAACACCAAGCTTGTAAAGACTATTACACTACAACCATGCAAAACAAGGCCCAACTGACCCAAACAGCCCAAAACAGAGCTTAATCAGTTTAAAACAGAAGCAAAAACATGCTGGAACAAAGCTACAAAAAGCTGGAATATCATACTAACACATGGAGTTAACTAGGCTAGCAAACAAAACATAAGGAGGGGAGGCTAACCCCTTCAATTTTGGACTTCAAAACATGTTTTTTTGCTACTGAAAATACTTTGCAATTCAGTGGCTAAAAGCCCAAAAAAAGTTGGTTTGAAAGTGGGAAACAAATGTGCAAAAGCCTTAAAAGCAATGAATAAAGAAGGATGAGACACCCCCTAACCTTAAATGGCTTAAAACACCCATCTCAGCCCATTAAAACAGAGATTTTTACAGCTCAAAAATGGCCCAAAAATAGTGGGAAAAGATGGAGAAACAAGTATACTAAAACAAGTTACAAGACCAGTGTTATACCTCTTGAAGCCAAGCACGACTTTAGGCACAAACACAAGTCAAAACCACCTTCAAGAGCTCCAACAAGACCTCAAGGGACCTCAGTTCAAAGGTGATCAAGTTTGGTTGAGGATGTGTATGCAAAAGAGTGATATAACTAGGCAAGTGTGCACAAAATTCCAAGAGAGAGAGAGAGAGAGAATTTTTGAGTTTGAAATCTTCTAACCTCAAAACATAAGAGATGGACTCCCTATATATAGAAAACATAAAATCTATACAAGGAGATCCAGCCCTCCACGTGTAGACAGATGCAAGCATCTGTACAAACAGCTGGCACAACTGGCATAAAATATCTGCAGAAAACACTGGTAGCCGGCCGGTTATCAGTGATGGCCGGCAAGGCATCATTGATGGCCGGCAGCCTTCATAGATGGCCGGCAGGCCACCAGAGACTGCAGGAGTGAAGGACCAAGACATGGTCCAAAAAGGAGACAAAATAGATGCAAGGTTTGGAAAGCTCAAACATGTGGCGTTCCGCTAAGGACTTCAAGTGCTCGGCGAGCAATCAGACTCGTCATCAGATGTACCTGTAAGAACATCCAAGTCTTGAAGGGCCGTCAAAAATAGGATGTCTATAGATAGATATACATAAATAAATAAATAATAGATAGTTATATTACTAAATCATAATTCAAATTTAGATATTGTCATATTTTTTTGATATCCACATCTAAATTCTTATCTTCTTTATTTATGTATTAGGGGATAATTATCATTTCTAAAATAATTAAATAAATAAATCATCAAATAGTGTTTTTTTAATCTATTTTGTAAATTGAAAAATCAATAATTTTATAATGAGAGTTTGAAACTCTTAAAGGACTTTTTAATAAAAATATCATTTTCCTTAATATATATATATATATACAGATAAGCATAGAGGTCCCGTTTCTAGAGTTCGCCAAGGACCCAACAAAGGCACTAAGTCGATGATTAGAAAAAATATGAGGAAGATATTTACTTTAAATATTTTAATATATTGACACGTCATTAGTTTTAAAAAATGAATATATTTTTTTGACTTAAATACTCAATTGAGATAAGACTCAGAGTAAGTTCCACCAAGAAAACAACAATGACTGTTGTACAACAGCCACCCATTCCCATTAACATGGTGTATTTATCCACTCTTAGTTGACAAGTTTGTGGTAGCCTCGAAGTGTTAAATATTCCAATAAAGTTAGGCATCATGAAAAAAAATATCATGAAAATAAAGATTTTTCATCATTAGATTAGTTTGTATTGTTTTATTGTATGTTATACAATCACCCTTAGATTAATTTCATAAAAATTTTCATGATATTTATTTTATAATGCGTAATATTACTCTAAATGGTCAGCTATATCAAATTCTAACTTCATTTTTTATCATATGACAAATAGTGGAGGAGCACATCATGTCAACTTAGCCACCTAATGTATTTGTTACATAAAATACTTTGTCTACTTTATTGACCTTCTACTCATTATTTGTTATGGGGTAGATGTGTAACTTGTGAAGTTACTTTGTAATTGGTCCAAGGTACTGAATGTTTGATTATATCAAACTCTGATTACATTTTTTTATTACATAACAAATAATGAGTAAAAATATATATTAAGTCAAGTCAACCACATGACGTATCTATTACATTAAATTCTTTATTTGTTTTATAACGCCCGCAAAATAATATGATAAAACCAATTCATAAACGGAAGAATAATAGAAATAAAATACTTTCATTCATCAAAGTTCGTTTACAAAAATTAACATATGCGATATATATTCACAAATGTTCATCCTGAATCTACAGCATATGTTGCAATGTTAAGATAATTAAAATTAAACATATAGTCATATGTCCTATAGGCTTACATCTTTCCAAGTAATTGCTTAGTTACACAAAAGTGAGCCTAGCTCAGTACAATTTAAGCCCTTGGCTATACAAAAATATAACAAAATAAAGAAGCCCTCGCTCCCAAAAGCCCCTCCAAACTATTGCCCTAGCAGAGACATATCACCAGCACCTGAAAATGGTATTCCCCAAATAGGGTAAGTCAAAGCCCAGTAGGAATAATCTAACACAGTATATGAGATTTAACAAAGATATGAGTACAATGTGCATATACAATATTTGTGACAAAATATCCATGTTTTATATAACCGTAAAGCACCAAGGTTCATATTTCAATTCATTTTTTTTCAATCCATTTCAAGTTTATTTATTCTTCTCAATTCATGAGTCAATTCCATTATCCTTCAACATCCCAACTGAGACTACAACTCAGTGGTTTTTCCAATTCAATACACTACCACACAAACACTTCAAATCTGCTATTTTACGGAAATTTCGTCCGCGGGATCGGCACCCATGTATACACAAGATTTCAGGACTTTCACCCTAGACACTTTGTCAACTTAATTTCAATGGAGTTCATCCCCTATTTCCTCCCAAACAATGGAATACATCTCATTTCTCCTCCCAAACAATCATACATATACAATGCATATAAATCATAGTCATATTCAATGACAACCAACAATAGATTAGTTTCAATTTACTTAATCTTCATGAAATTTCTACAACAATCATAGCTATCCTCCACCGATAGCCCAATATAGATATTTCTAAACAGATATATTATTCAAATTTCCATGGGTGAGAGACAACACGTGTCCAACTCCACCATTTGCATCAACAATCATCCAATTTCACGTTACCATTATCAATTTCAATTATTTATACAAAATAACAATTTGACCCATTTAGGGCAAAACTCCTCTCTTTTCAAATATCAACCCAAATTGCCCAAATCAAGTATTTGGCCACAATACAACCTTATATTCAACCCCATAATCATTTATTTCATATTCACTTAGAAATCCCTCTTTTTATTTCACACCCAAACCCTAAGTGTGCTCAAACTACTCCCAAATCCCACCATTGTTACACAAATATAAATAACTAAGCTAAAAATCATATGGAAGTGTAGAAAATCCCTACCTCAAAGAGAGAAGATGAGCCAAGTAAGAGTGAAACTTCAAAGATGTCCAAATCCAACTCTATTCGGATCAAAATGGAGATCTTGAGATGGTCTACCTTTTTATCAAAGGAATTAGGGTGAAGAAATCACTAGAACTAGGTGAAAATGTAGAGAGAAATAGTGTTTTAGAGAGAGAGGATCTCAACTTTACGTTTTATGGAGAAAAGATCTGAAAAAGTGATGTAAAAAGTCACTTTCGCGATCTGATATACGCACAGTTCGCTCGAGCACAAGAAGTGCCGCTCAAGCGTCAGACACAAAAGTTGTTCCACTCGAGCGCAAGAAAGGCCGCTCGAGCGCCAAGACACAATGAACAAGACGCTCACCGCTTAAAAACAGGAACTGACGCTCGAGCGTAGAAAACACACATCCAGTAATTTTGCAGATAACAGACCAACGCTCGAGTGCAAGAAAGGCCGCTCGAGCACCTACCGGCTTGAGTGTAGGAAACGCCATTCGAGCGTAGAAATCACTCTCCCAGTAATTTTGCAGACTTGCAAAAGTACTAAGTGTTTGCAAAGCCTGCTCGAGTGCAGAAAGTGCCACTCGAGTAGAGAGCCAAAATTCTGGGTAACACAAGGTTTGAAAAACAAGCGACCAACCTGCTCAAACACAATCACAACAACCCCAAAGCCAATTTCAAGGAGGGACGAGGGAAAAGAGAGGTAAACAACAATATGAAAGCATTAAACCCGAGTTCGGAGTATCACAAAAGTCAGGTCAAAATCGGGATGTTTTGTTGTAATTTATTATAATTATAAGGAAAAACTTAAAAGTATTTTTCTGAATAATATTTATATATATATTTGTTATAACCAAAAATTATACCAAATGGGGACGTGCGCCTCAAAAAGGTGCATGTGGCATGTAATTCCTAATAACATTATAAAATTTGGTAACCTAAACTATAAAATGACATAGATTTTATTATCACTAAAAGCATAAAAAAAAAAATATTTAGCACAAAAACGATTTCCACTTTAAAGTAGATACCATGACCATAAATTGGCGTAACAAACACAATATACATTCATCATTTTCATCATAAAAATTTGTAACTTTTTTTTATAAGGGTTGAACTCTTTCATATTCACGTCTTAACATGAGAGAATTTGAGGGGCCTGTAAGGCCCACCACGGGTCCCATTTTAATGATATAAACCGTTCATTTTGTAAGACTTTCAATGTAAATCATCAATATAAAAAAAATTAAATTGATTTAATAATTATAATATTTTTATTTTATCAAGTTTATCTCTAAAAAATGAATGGTCAATTTTTAAAAATATATTTATCATCCATTTTTTCATAAACAAATGTGATAAATTGAAAATGTTACAATTATCGAATCAAACTAATTTTTTTTCATAGATAATATACATTGAGGGTCCTACAAAATAAATGGTTCGAATTATGAAAACATAACCTGTGATGGGCCTTTCGAGCTTCTCAAAACCTAATCCATTTTATAATGAAAAATGCCTAACACCCCCAGTGGGGGTCACTTGGGGGTCTCCTCCCATTGGTCAAAAACTGCTCTTTTTTTTTTTTTTTTTTTTTTTTTTGTTTTCCAGCAAATGAGGGGGTGACACCTCACTGGGGGTTGTCAGTGGGGGTCACCCCACTGGGGGTCGGTAGCATGGCCCTTTTATAATATGCCTCTTTTAAAAATTGGGTTTCATAAATTTCCCTGGTTAGATATTCTTACATAAATTTTTTAAATTTTTTTTGAAAAAATGGTTATAAACTGCATCAAATAAAACTTTAATAAATTTCACTTGAATTTTTTTTTTCTCTCTCATGGTCATCCACTACAAGAAAATACGCTTTTGGTGACTAAATTTTTAGTCGCCAAAAGTCTTTTTTTAGTCGCCAAATGTCGAATTTTCAGTTTTCCCGACTAAAAATTTTGGTCGCCGGTGTTGTCGCCTATATGTGGTCGCGCATACCTTTGGCGACTAAAAAACTGTTGGTCGCCAATAGATAGGGCTTCAGCGACTACAGATTTTGTCGCCATTGCTCAATTCCATTTTTAGAAATTATACCTTTGGCGACTAAACTGTTAGCCGCCAATAGTTAAATTTTTTTTTTATTATTTATACCTTTGGCGACAAAACTGTTTAGTCACTGAAAGCATTTTCTGAAAAAAAAAAAAAAAAAAAAAAAAAAAAAAAATTTCCCCTCTGCTGCTACCAAGTTTTGAACCCATGACCAACAACTTTCCAACATGCTCAACCCTTTACCCACAGTCTCCGCCCACTACGCCACTATAACCTCACGCGAATAATAATGCAACATATATTACTTATAGACTATATTCGGCGGTATTAATACAAAACTATATATATATAAATAATTATTTTTATTTAATGTATTTTATGTAAATAATAAAGTATTTATTTAAAAAAAATATGAGAGCACTTTTGGCGACTAAATGTGAATTTTAGTCGCCAATTCTATGATTTTTGGCTACTAAATGCTGCTTTGTCGCTAAAAAACATTAATTTCTGCCCAAAAAACTACTTCCGGCGACTAAACTTATTTTTCGTCGCCAAAAGCTCCACTTTTGCCGACTAAACTTGGTCTTAGTCGCCAAATTGTCCACTTTTAGCTACGAAAAAATTGTTTGTCGGTGAAACACCTATATTTGGCGACTAAAGTATTTTTTGGTCGCCAAAACCTATAGTTTTGGCTACTAAATGCTTTTAGTCACCAAAAACTGTGCCTTTTAGCTACTAAAATTTTTGTAGTCGGTAAAAGCCCTATATTGGACGACTAAACAGACTTTTAGTCGCTAAAAGCCCTATGTTCGGCGACCAAAGCAGTTTAGTCGGCAAAAGTCATCAGGTTTGGCGACTAAACCAATTTTAGTCGCCATTTGTACAACTTTCAGCGACGAAAATCGATTTTTTAGTCGCCAATGGTGTTTTTTGTTGTAGTGATCTTTAGGTTTGCAAGGTGTCTGAGATGTTGGGACATTATGGAGAGAGGTGCTTACCACCCAACCCCTTAATCTTTTGTCAATTCTGTCAATCGTGGAACAATAATCACCATGCATGTATAATCCCATTTCTATGAAATGGTGTTAAAAATTAATAATAATATTATGTGTACAGATTTTTTTTTTTTTTTAAATGTACATATAAAAAAAAAATATTTACCAATAAATTTTATCTCATAAATAAATACTCTAATTAATTCCAAGTTTTTTTCTATTGATCTGTTAAGTCCTATTAGTGGAGAGTTTCTTTCCGTATGGTCCTATTTTTTATTTTGGTAGTGTTTTGGTAGACTTGGTAGACAACTATATCCTTTTATTAATGTGATAAGTATGATGTGATACTTTAATGTGGCAAATATGAATGTGACACTCCAACAATGTGACAGTCCAAAAAAAATTAAAAACTCTTTAATGTATTTTTCCTAAATGTGACAACGTGGCGAATATGGTGTGACACTTCAAAATTTTTACTCAAAAAAAAATAATAAAAACTCCTTAGTGTACTTTTTCCAAATGTGACAACGTGGCGGCTATGATGTAACACTTCAAAAAAAATAAAAACTCTTTACTGTACTTTTCTCAAATGTGACAACGTGGCGGGTATGATGTGACACTTTAAAAAAATTAAAAACTTCTTAGTATACTTTTTTCAAATGAGACAACGTGGCAAGTATAATGTGACACTCTAAAAAAATTAAAAACTCTTTAGTGTATTTTTCTCTTACGTGACATGTAACACTCCAACGTGGTTGGTATGATATAACACTTCGAAAAAATTAAAAATTCTTTAGCGTACTTTTTCTAAATATGACACTCTAATGTAGCGAGTATAATGTGACACTAAAAACTCTTTAATGTACTTTTTCCAAATGTGACACTGGCGGGTAAATGAGTCATTACACATCCAAAAGGACTAAATGGATTACAAGAAAAAAAATATGGGACTATATGGATTACAAGTCTAAAATATGGAACTTATTTGTCAATCTCTCACAAAATTATTGTGTGATTCAAAATTCATTTGATCATATTTAAATTTGAATTAAATTTCAGTCGCACGCTATTTTTGTTTTTTGTTTTTTTGTTTTTTTGGTTGCATTTTTGGATAAATTATATTGAACTCTCTTGAGGTTTTAAAAAAATACAACAAATTCTATAATTTTGACTTAATTACATCGACCTCGCTTTTATGACTAACGAGACCTAGTATGACTAGCGAGACTAGAACTAATGTAGATGATATAAAAATATGATAAAATAAAATTTTTCATTAACATGACAAATGAATTTCTAATAAAAAGAGATTAAATGTTATGTTAAATAAAATCTTAAGCTCAATATAATTACATTAAATTTGTGAGATTTACGGTATTTTATCAAAGGAAAATGATCCATCCCTACAAAAAAAAATTCACAAAAGCACCCATTAACAAACTCTTACTGATAAGAATTTACCATTATAGAGTGAGTGAGTGAACTCTTACTAGTAGGGGCGGAGCCAAAGAAGGCCCAGGGGTCAACGTGCTCCCCTTCAATTTTATTTTGTTTTGTTTTGTTTTGTTTTTATTTTGTGTTTTTTTTTTTTTTTTTGTCATATGCAAAATGTATTCTCTTTTATCTTAAAATGCTCTTTGGCTAAGGATTTTTTATATTGCTCACAACACATAGTTATTTGATATTTTTTGAGCATTATGTGATATTATTTATGTAATAGTCTAAACCAATAATATAACAGGAAATTTTATTTATTTGATATAATGGTGGCGTTTGGTAAAACTTATTTTCAACTTAAATCAACTTTTGGCTTAAATTAAGCTATATTGGTGTGTTTGGTACAGCTTATGAGGATAGATTATGGCTTAATTTAAGCCAAATTTCAGCTTAAATTGAAAGTTGCTCCGCAGGTGCTTAAAAATACAACTTATGCACGCAGCTGTTTTGGGAGGGGCAAAATGACTTAAATGCCCCTCACAATTTCAAATAATTACAAGTGTACCATGTATATAAATCAAAAAAACTCTCATTTTTGTCTCTTTGATGAAGCTCTGGCGATTTCCGGCGACGTGTTCCTCTCTCTCTCTCTCTCTCTCTCTCTCTCTCTCTCTCTCGATGAAAATGAAGATCTGGGTTGCTTGATCTGTCATCTCACTCGATCTGATGAAGATCTGGGTTGGCACTCGATCTGCAATCTCACTCTCACTCGATCTCAATCTCGTCTTTCTCTCTTGATCTCGTCTCTCTCTCTCTCTGTTGCAGACCACCGGCTAGGGTTGCAGACCATCGGCTAAGGTCGATCTCGACTAGGGTTACAGACCACCAGCGAAGGATCAATCTCGGCTAGGGTAGCAGACCACCGGCGACGGGTCGATCTCGGCTAGGGTTGCGGCGTACGGATTGCTCAGGAAGGAAGAGAAGGAAAAGAAAATTAAATAAATTAAACAAAAATAATAATTAAAACAAAATAATAAAAATAATATTGAACAAAATAAATTGAAATAAAAATAAAAAAATAAATTAATCAAAATAATAATAAAAATAATTTATTAATATTGAAATAAATTGTGCAATTCAAATCCATTAAATAAATTACACAATTTAATTGTAATGAAAAAGAATAATAAATTAAAAAAAGAATTATATTAACATTATAATAATTATATTAATATTAAAAAAGAATTATATTAATATTAATTTAATTGTAATGAAAAAGAATAATAAATTAAAAAAGAATTATATTAAAATTATAATAATTATATTAATATTAAAAGAATTATATTAACATTATAACAATTTAATTGTAATTAGTATTAAAAAGAATTATATTAAAAAATAATAATAATTAGTATCAAATAATATTAATATTATTTGATATTAATTAAATTTTATCAAGTGTATCAATTTTTATATTAGTTGATACTAATTAATACTAATTATATTAACTTTTATTAATGAAATAATTTTTTTAAATTAAAATTGAAAAAAAAATGACAAAATTATCATTTTTATATCATATAAGGGCAAAAAAGTCAATTATACAGAAAAAGCTATTTTACAGCTTATTTACCAAACACTATTCTGCTACTTAAATCTATAATCCCACAACTACACCAAACAGGTTACCAGCTTATGCTCACAGCTGTAAGCTATAATCTGTTAAGCTATAATCTATAATCACTTTCCCACAGCTTTACCAAACGGGGCCAATGAACTCATCATTTTCAAGTAGTTAAGAGACAATGACAAACCACTTAGTAGGGCTGTTTGGGATATGGGATTTTAGCCTAATTTAGGCTAAAACCTACAAAAAAATAAAATAAGTTAAAATAACTAATAAAATAAAATATTACATTAAATCCATAATCATTTCACTTTTTCTCTCATAAACATCACATCCAACTACAAAAAAATTCAATCATCTTCCTAAATACAAAAGTTTTAGCCTACTAAATTAGACAAAAATTAAAATAGCCAAAAACTAAAATAGCAACTTCTCAAACATCCACAGTGTGAGTTATGGTTTCCCATGCTGTGAGCATTACGTAGGCAATGTCATATGGTATTCTAAGATTGTTTAATCATTTTTATTCAAAATATATCATTTATAACAATATCATCTCTCTAATATTTTTTTGTCAGATAAAAATTAAACAGATTTTATAATAATTTGTGCCATAAACGAGGTGTTTTTATTTTCTAAAATTAGAAATTTTGATTCATAATTTTTTATACTAAAATTGCAAACTTATATCACCATCCTACATTGTTATTCCATACTATTATAGAATTTTGATTTATTACTATTAATGATGAATATTTAATTTTTTATACTTAAATTTAGCTCATAAATTATTATTATTATGAAAATTATTATTGTTATTATTATCATCATCATCATCTTAATATTGATCATAATTTTTTTAAACAAAAATTATAATTAATAAGTACTTTTTCCAACTTAATTTTTTAACTCCGCCACTAATTACCTATATAAAATTGTGAAAAGATACTTTTATATAAAAAAAAAAATGTGAAAATGTATCACTGCGGATTATCAAAACCTCAAGTGAGTTAGTGTAATTTATTTTCTTTATTTATTTATATTTTTTTTTGTGGGTCCATGTAACTTTATTGAAAGGGTCCGCTAAACACCAGAGATCAATAATGAGTTGGTCTTGGAGTTGCTTTGCAATTATTAGACCATAATTACTTGTATATTAATCTTTGACGTGTGCATGAATTGATACGTGGAAAGATGTGGTCTCTAGAATAATGCTACCATGCATCAAGAAGTTATTTGGCATAATTACGTGATGACTCAACTGTATTATGATTAATTAAAAAAGTAAGATTTATAATTTTATGTTAAGATATTAGAAAATAATAAAAAATAAAATTAATTTTAATTGGTCAAGAACATAATTACTTGGTGCCTTGTACACAAAATATTTTTTCTCCATTCATCGTCGTTGGAGTTTCATGTCATCCCCTCCCTAGTTCAAAGTATTAACTTTAACAGGTATGTGAGCGATTGATTAGGACACCCAATACTTGGAGTGGACTAATTTTATAATTTATTTATATGATTAATTAAAATGATAATATAAATTAATTTACTTTTTATTTTGGTTCTCTGTATGGAGGTTAGGAGACCTTTCATTGTTTATGGGTTTACATCATAAAGCAATTTGTCCAGGTTGTGATCTATTTGGTAACAATCTCCTTTGGTAATGTATTTTTTTAACCAAAATTGATTTGCCATTTTGATTTTTTTTAAATATATATTTTTTTCACTTATTTTCAAAATAAATTTCTACTCTCTGTACCCTTTTTACCATCTCTGGTCACCACCCACCACCGCTACCAATCACTATTGACCTCTAACACCGCAAGCTACCAACAACGTCTAAACTATCATCGGGAAGCTCTAGCCACCTTTCGACGACCAACCGGTCAACACTCATGACCTTTGGTCACCTTGTTGCAACCCTCAGTTGATCTCTAATGATACTTCGACCACCAACTCTAATGGCCACATCAAACCATTCCCACCATTGACCACAACATCCATCCATCCATCCTTTAGTAAGTCATCAAATATGTTTTTTTTTTTTTTTTCACAATAATTTTTTTACATTAAACAAGTTTTTGTTTTTGTTTTGGGTTAATTACCTTTCTAGTCTCCAAAGTATGAGATTTGTGCTATTTTGATAATCTCCAATATTTAAATTACGTCAATTTAATGATCAATGTATACACAACAAAAAAAAACACCTTTGGCGACTAAATTTTTAGTCGCCAAAAGTCCTTTTTTAGTCGCCAAAAGTTGACTTTTCACTTTCCCCGACTAAATATTTTAGTCGCCGGTTTTGTTGCGAATAGATGGTCGGCGGAGGTATTGGCGAATAAAAAAAGTTTTAGTCGGCAAAGTTTTAGTCTTCAACGACCAAAGGATTTGTCGCCAATAGTCAATTACATTTTTGAAAATTATACATTTAGCAACTAATCTTTTAGTCGCCAATAGTGAATTTTTTTTTTTTATTTATACATTTGCCGACTAAGCTTTTCGTCGCCAATAGTCAATCTTTTGGCGACCACTGTTTTTAGTCGCCAAAAGCATATTTCAAAAAATAATAATAATTTACCCTCTGCTATAGCGACCCCGGTCTTTTCCCATTTGGTTGTTGTACCCGGACTTATGTTCCGTAGATTCAGTTGTTATTATATTGTTGTTGTTGTCCTTTAATTCCTTATTTTGAGTTATAGGATATGTTGGGCAGGTTTTGTTACAGGTTGGTTGGGTTCGGAAACCAAGTGTTGCTGTCCAGTTTTTGGGTTGGTCGCTCGAGCGAGGGTTTGGTCGCTCGAGCGAGGGTTGTTTTTGTGTCTGGTGGCTCGAGCTATGGTTTCTTCGCTCGAGCGAGCGATTGCGTCTACTATAGACCTGAGAGCAGTGTTTCTTCACTCGAGCGAGCGAGGTGTATGTTTTCGAGTTCTTCGCTCGAGCGAGCATTCCTTCGCTCGAGCGAGCTTCTGTGTTGCAGACCTGAAGCATCGAGTTTTTGGCTCAGCGAGCTTTTCTTCGCTCGAGCGAGGTTTTCTTGTGTCTGGTCGCTCGAGCGACCAAGTCTTCGCTCGAGCGAGCCTGTCCAGTTTAAATAGGCAGCAGCGGGATTTTGAACAGTTTTTCATCCTCTTTTTGATTCCAAACCCTAGTCCGACTTCTCTCTCTCTTCTCTCTTAGGTTTGATCTATTTAGGGTGTGTTTCTACCCTAGTTGCTTTATTAAAAAGATAGTGTGAGTCGAGGGCTCCGTTTTAATCTGAGAGTTTGTGAATTTGGAGCACTTTGGATTTTAGGTCTTCATCTCCGTCTTCTCCATTTGGGTTAATTTCTTCGAGGTAGGGATTTCCTACTCCAATGTATAAGTTTTGTTCTGAGTTTTGGTATTTTGATATGTTGGGGTATTTTGGTAATTTTGGAGAAAACCCTAGTTGTCTTAATAAATTGATTTGTATAATTAATTTAAGAAAAATTGGGGAAATTAGTTAAATTCATGAAATTGAGGAATTTATTGATTAAATGGGGTAGTTGGTTAATTTAAATCACTCGCCTATTGAATTGTTGATTTATTTATTTCCAGTCTAGAAATAACTGTTTTCGGCTATCGGTGGAGGATAGTCGTGATTGTTGTAGACATTGCATGTGGATTAGGGATAACTGAAACTAATCATATTGGTTAAGTCATTGTTTTGACTATTGAATTAATACAGAAAATACATGTATTGATTGAGCATGCATTTGCATATTGTGTGGGAGGAGATAGGGGATGTACTCCACGGTTTAGGGGAAGATAGGGGATGGACCTCTAAACCGGATTTTGTTTGGGAGGAGATAGGGGATGGACTCCATTAGCATCACTTTTATGTGTGCTTATTGATATTGAAGTGTTTTTACATGTTATTGATACAGCACTAAAATGTGTATCAATCTGGAAGTATGAAGTGTTTTTGATATGAGCCTGAGTCTCATTTGTGTTGTCGTTATTGGAATTATTGTGAATATGATATATAGTTCACTGTTGTAAGTTTGGCCAGGTTCTGAGCCATGTTGAATAATTAATGGAAAGTGGAACTGATAATTTGTGTTACCCATCTATTGAATGCTAATGCTTTATTCAATACTTATATATGGTTTAGTATATTTCTGCTGGGCTGTGGCTCACCCTATATGGGAACATCATTTTCAGGTTCAGGTGATAAGCTACCTCCAAGGACTTAGCTTGGGAGGATTTGGCTTTGGATTTTGAAGACTATCTTTAGTTAGTTGTTTTTATTTGTTAGTACATGTAAACATTCAAGCCTAGGGCTTTACTTGTATTTGAGTTAGAACTCATATTTTTGTGTCCAAGTGTTGGCTTGGAAGATGTAAGCCCGTAGGGCATTTAATTTGATGTTACATGTAATGCTTTTATTTAGTAATACTCTGATGAATGAATTAATGAATTGTTTCCTTTAAATATTGCATGCCAATGATATATATATAACGGGTTTATTTTGAGGGCGTTACAACTTGGTATCAGAGCGTACCGGGTTTGAATACTTTGGGTACGTGGGAAGTGATTAGTATCACAATGGGTTCGTCTCGTTTGATAGAGACTTAGTTGTACTGTTGTATGCTTATATGATAACATGTTTATGTGATTATGTGGGTATGGAACGTAGTTTCTAGGATGTTGATTGGACCTTTGAGTTTCTAGTAGTCTTGTTGGAAAGGCACTTGATCACTGCTGCTTCCAACCGGAACTATAGTAACGTTTCGGGACTATTATCATCCAGGAATGAAATTCGTAGGTGCTTATGTGGTTATGTGCTTACGTGGAATGAATTACTGTTGTCCAATGCATTAGGACGCGAGTGTTTAGTTTCGGCACATCTATTAATGTGCTAACGTCTTTGTTTCCTTTCTTAGGATGTCAGGACGAGGACGAGGACGAGGACGAGGACGAGGACGCGGTAGGCGTGGTAGGCCGGGTAGGCAGGAGGTGCCTGTGCCAGAGGAGATTCCGGCAGTACAGAAGGGAGTTGGCCAGGCCAATGTAGCCAAGCCAGTAGGCCAGCAGGCTATGGGCGCTTTAGCCCGAGAGATAGCAGGGGCATTCAGGGAGTCAGTAGGCATTCTCAGAGCTGAGAATCAGGCTCAGGTTGTTGTTGCGGATGCAGGACCTTCCTTTCTGAAGAGGGAGTTCTTCCGGTCTAATCCGGATGAATTTGTGGGTGACCCTAAAGAGCCACTTAAGGCAGATGAATGGCTCGAACAGACAACGAAGACGTTTGAGATGCTTGGCATCGAAGACGAGGGGTTGAAAGTGACCTTGGCATCTTTCCAGCTGAAGGGCGGGTCAGTGGTGGAAGTTCACTAAGGGTCGTATAGGAGGTACTTGGGAGGCTTTTATGAATGCTTTCTAGGAGTGGTTTTTATCTCCAGCAGTCAGGGAGAAGCTGAGAGACCAGTTCTGCCAGCTTAAGCAGCCGAGTTCTTCAGTGGCCGAGTTTGAGGCCGCGTTTACTAGCTTGTCCAGGTTTGCACCTGAGTTGGTGGCGTCTGAGGAACGCCGTTGTATTGAGTTTGAGAAGAAGTTGAGGCGTGGCCTCAAGCTGAGAGTTGGGGGAACTATGATTCGGGATTATGGGCGTATGGTTGATGCTGCAGCCCATATGGAAATCATGATGCAGGAGGAGGAAGAAGGACAGAAGGGCTCCAAGAGGAGTCAGGATGGTCAGAGTGATGGTAGGAGACAGAAGGGTTTTAACCCTCAGCAGTCTCAGGGTAGCTTTTCTAGATCGACTTTTCCTGTGCCGAGTGCTAGTTCGGGGAAAGGCAGTCAGGGAGACATCACCTGTTTCAAGTGTGGTCAGCTGGGCCACAAGTCTCCAGTTTGTCCTCAGAGGGGAGGAGTACAGAGAGCAGCATCATCTTCGGCTCGATCTCAGAGCCAGAGTCAGGGTAGAGGCCAGCCGCTCTCTTGTTTTCAGTGCGGTCAGGCAGGGCACATGAAGAGGTATTGCCCGCAGTTGGGTGGCACAAGTCTCCAGTTTGTCCTCAGGGGAGGAGTACAGAGAGCAGCATCATCTTCGGCTCGATCTCAGAGCCAGAGTCAGGGTAGAGGCCAGCCGCTCTCTTGTTTTCAGTGCGGTCAGGCAGGGCACATGAAGAGGTATTGCCCGCAGTTGGGTGGCACACCTGGTGCATCTGGTTTGAGGCAGACTCAGGGTCAGCAGCCAGCTCAGTCAGGTCAGGCCTCGAGGGCCAATCAGGGGGCTTCATCGTCCCAGTCTGTGCAGCAGTCTTATGCTCCTAGGGGTGAGCAGGTTGATCAGAGACCATCTGGGCGCGTGTATGCTGTTACCGCGCAGGATCTTGTACCGGCTCCATCTGTTGTGAGAGGTACCTTCTTGTTTTGCAACTCGGTTGCTAATGTTTTGATTGATACGGGTGCATCTCATTCCTTTGTGTCTGCTGCATTTGCATCTGTTTTGGAGTTGGAGTTAGCACAGTTAGCATCTCCTATTTGTGTAGTGTCACCTCTTGGGGGCGAGTTGATCTTGAAACAAGGTGTTAGGGGTTGTGATATAGAGGTCGACTATCATAGACTTCCGTTTCCTTTTGTAGTTATGCCCATGAAGGGCTTTGATGTTATTTTGGGTATGGACTGGTTATCGTCATACCGGGCAGTTATTGATTGCTATCGCCAGAGGGTCACTTGTTGTACCGTGGGCGGAGAGTGTTTTCATTTTCTGGGGGACCGGGTTGGTAGTGTTTTGCCACCGGGGTATGGTTCGCGAGGGCGGAGTGAGCTTAGTGGTCTACTTGCTAGCTTTGAGAGTGGTGAGTGTGATGAGACCCAGATTGTGTTGCCACGGGTGGTGTTGTGAGTACTCGGACGTCTTTCCCGAGGACCTTGTTGGTTTGCCACCGCATCGAGAGATTGAGTTCTCTATTGACCTAGTGCCCGGCACGGCGCCAATTTCTATGGCACCTTATCGTTTTGCCCCAGCCGAGTTAGTTGAGTTGAAGATTCAGCTCCAGGAGTTGCTAGATAAGGGCTATATCCGTCCTAGTGTTTCGCCGTGGGGAGCACCGGCCCTCTTTGTTAAAAAGAAAGGTGGTGCTTTGAGACTGTGTATAGATTACCGGAAATTGAATCAGGCTACGGTTAAGAATAAGTACCCTATGCCTCGTATAGATGATCTGTTCGACCAGTTGAAGGGTTCCCGTTGTTTCTCTAAGATAGATTTGAGATCGGGTTACCACCAGTTGAGAGTCAGGGAGGAAGATATTCCGAAGACGGCATTCCGTACGCGGTATGGCCACTATGAGTTTTTGGTGATGCCATTTGGGCTCACCAATGCACCGGCAGTGTTTATGGATTTGATGAACCGGATATTCCGGGAATTCTTAGATCGTTTTGTAGTCGTCTTCGTGGACGACATTCTGATTTATTCACCTTCAGAGGAGGAGCACAAGGAACACTTGAGAGTGGTGCTTGAGTTACTTAGAGCCCATAAGCTTTATGCTAAGTTTGGGAAGTGTGAGTTCTGGCTAGAAGAGGTCAAGTTCTTAGGCCATGTGGTTTCTGGGGAAGGAGTGTCAGTTGATACATCCAAGACTGAGGCAGTGCAAGATTGGGCACAGCCTAAGAGTGTGTTTGAGATCCGCAGTTTTCTGGGATTAGCTGGGTATTATCGACGGTTTGTGAAGGATTTCTCCAGGTTAGCTTCGCCTTTGACTAGATTGACTCGGAAGGGAGTCAAATTTGTATGGAGTGAGACTTGTGAAAAGTCGTTTCAGGAGTTGAAGGTTAGATTGACCACCGCTCCGGTTTTGATTATTCCGGAGAGAGGGTTGGGTTATGCTGTTTACTGTGATGCCTCACGAGAGGGTTTGGGTTGTGTGTTGATGCAAGAGGGGAAAGTGGTTGCCTATGGCTCACGTCAGTTGAAAATTCATGAGAAGAATTACCCTACGCATGATTTAGAGTTAGCAGCTGTGATATTTGCCTTGAAGATTTGGAGGCATTATCTTTACGGTGAGAGGTTCGAGGTATTCTCGGATCATAAGAGTCTGAAATATCTGTTCACACAGAAAGACTTGAACTTGAGGCAGAGGAGGTGGATGGAGTTCATTGGGGATTATGACTTTGAGTTGCATTATCATCCGGGGAAGGCCAATGTGGTGGCCGATGCCCTTAGCAGGAAATCTGTTGGTGACATAGCTAGTATAGCCATCCGAGAGTGGGAGATGTTGGGTGCACTTGGAGAGTTTGATTTGCTTCTGGGCGAATCCGTTGAGGCTGCGGCCTTGTTTTCTGTTGTTGCGCAGCCTACACTTGTGACTCGAGTGTTAGAGGCTCAGAGGGGTGACCTTGAAGTAGAATCCCTCCGAGAGAAGATCTCCAGTGGGAAGGTTGAGAAGGGTTTAACGGTGTATTCCGACCTGAGTGTGAGATACCGAGACCGTTTGTTTGTGCCGGAGTCTTGCCGAGAGGAAGTACTCCGAGAGTTTCATCATTCACGCCTTGCGGTACATCCGGGAGGTACTAAGATGTATCGGGATTTGGGTCGCCAATTTTGGTGGCGGGGTATGAAGAGA
The DNA here is from genome assembly GCA_030407325.1 of Camellia japonica. Classification (NCBI taxonomy): domain Eukaryota; kingdom Viridiplantae; phylum Streptophyta; class Magnoliopsida; order Ericales; family Theaceae; genus Camellia; species Camellia japonica. Next base: position 55,875,743 of record JAPPVO010000016.1, read on the forward strand.
GATGTGGCAGCTTTCGTGTCTAAGTGCCTTACTTGTCAGCAAGTGAAGGCCGAACATCAGAGGCCAGCGGGTTTGTTGCAACCCTTGCCTATTGCCGAGTGGAAGTGGGAGCATGTCACTATGGACTTCGTTGTAGGTCTTCCGAGGACTCAGCGGGGTAGTGATGCTATTTGGGTGGTTGTAGACCGGTTGACTAAGTCGGCGCACTTCATTCCTATGCGCGTGAGAGATTCGGTAGATCATCTTGCCGACTTGTACATTCGGGACATAGTGAGGTTGCACGGGGTCCCAGTGACGATCGTCTCAGATAGAGATCCTCGTTTTACTGCTAGGTTGTGGCAGAGTTTGCAGAGTGCCTTAGGCACTAAGTTGACCTTTAGCACGGCTTATCATCCTCAGACTGACGGGCAGTCCGAGCGTACTATTCAGATCCTTGAGGATATGCTTCGGGGTTGTGTTCTTGATTTCAGTGGGTCATGGGAGAGGCACTTGCCATTAGTGGAGTTTGCCTACAACAACAGTTTCCAGTCTAGTATCGGTATGGCACCGTTTGAGGCCTTGTATGGCCGACCGTGTAGATCTCCAGTTTGTTGGGCCGAGGTGGGTGATGCACCTCTGTTGGGTCCGGAGTTGGTGAGAGAAACGACGGAGAAAGTTGAGCTTATCCGTAAGAGGCTTGTTACAGCCCAGAGTCGTCAGAAATCTTATGCCGACCGTAGGAGGAGACCTTTGGTATTTGAGGTGGGTGATCATGTCTTTCTGAAGATATCACCTAGACGGGGATTGATGAGGTTTGGGAAGAGCGGGAAGTTGTCCCCTCGGTTCATTGGTCCTTTTGAGATCCTTGAGAGGATTGGCGAGGCTGCTTATCGTTTAGCTTTGCCACTGCAGTTGTCCGGAGTACATGACGTGTTTCATGTGAGTATGCTTCGGAAATATGAGCCGGATCCATCACATGTGTTGGATTGGACTGATTTAGTGGTTGACGAGGATGTCTCGTATGAGGAGAGACGGGTTTGGGTCTTGGATAGGCGGGATCAAGTTTTGCGAGGCAAAACCATTCCTTTGGTAAAGGTTCTGTGGAAACATCATGGGGTGGAAGAAGCCACTTGGGAACGTGAATTGGAAGTCCGCGAGAAAATATCCGGACATGTTTATTGATTTGTAATCTTATATTTAGATTTTGTAATATTGTTGAACTTAAGAACTTTATATATGTCTTAAGTTGGAAAACATTGAGAATGTTTTGGTTTAATGGAAATATTTTGGAACTTGCCTCATAATGGAAGTTTAGTATAACATTGAATATGTTGAATATATTGTTGAATTAGAGTTCTATCATGAAATTGAATATAATTGAAAACTGTTGAAATTGAAAGGAAAAATGCATAATACTGATGCAGGTTGTAATATATGTTGTTTTATATACATATTGTGAGATGCCTCTTGATAAGAGATGAAATGACCGGTATTGGGTCAAGTTGTGCATTATTGTAATGTCATATTGTTGGAATTTGAGGAAAAACCTGTTTTCAAAAACTTATGCTTAATTTCGGGGACGAAATTCTTTTAAGGGGGGGAGGTTATAGCGACCCCGGTCTTTTCCCATTTGGTTGTTGTACCCGGACTTATGTTCCGTAGATTCAGTTGTTATTATATTGTTGTTGTTGTCCTTTAATTCCTTATTTTGAGTTATAGGATATGTTGGGCAGGTTTTGTTACAGGTTGGTTGGGTTCGGAAACCAAGTGTTGCTGTCCAGTTTTGGGTTGGTCGCTCGAGCGAGGGTTTGGTCGCTCGAGCGAGGGTTGTTTTTGTGTCTGGTGGCTCGAGCCATGGTTTCTTCGCTCGAGCGAGCGAGGTATATGTTTTCGAGTTCTTCGCTCGAGCGAGCATTCCTTCGCTCGAGCGAGCTTTTGTGTTGCAGACCTGAAGCATCGAGTTTTTGGCTCGAGCGAGCTTTTCTTCGCTCGAGCGAGGTTTTCTTGTGTCTGGTCGCTCGAGCGACCAAGTCTTCGCTCGAGCGAGCCTGTCCAGTTTAAATAGGCAACAGCGGGATTTTGAACAGTTTTTCATCCTCTTTTTGATTCCAAACCCTAGGTCCGACTTCTCTCTCTCTTCTCTCTTAGGTTTGATCTATTTAGGGTGTGTTTCTACCCTAGTTGCTTTATTAAAAAGATAGTGTGAGTCGAGGGCTCCGTTTTAATCTGAGAGTTTGTGAATTTGGAGCACTTTGGATTTTGGGTCTTCATCTCCGTCTTCTCCATTTGGGTTAATTTCTTCGAGGTAGGGATTTCCTACTCCAATGTATAAGTTTTGTTCTAAGTTTTGGTATTTTGATATGTTGGGGGTATTTTGGTAATTTTGGAAAAACCCTAGTTGTCTTAATAAATTGATTTGTATAATTAATTTAAGGAAAATTGGGGAAATTAGTTAAATTCATGAAATTGAGGAATTTATTGATTAAATGGGGTAGTTGGTTAATTTAAATCACTCGCCTATTGAATTGTTGATTTATTTATTTCCAGTCTAGAAATAACTGTTTTGGGCTATCGGTGGAGGATAGTCGTGATTGTTGTAGACATTGCATGTGGATTAGGGATAACTGAAACTAATCATATTGGTTAAGTCATTGTTTTGACTATTGAATTAATACAGAAAATACATGTATTGATTGAGCATGCATTTGCATATTGTGTGGGAGGAGATAGGGGATGTACTCCACGGTTTAGGGGAAGATAGGGGATGGACCTCTAAACCGGATTTTTGTGTGGGAGGAGATAGGGGATGGACTCCATTAGCATCACTTTTATGTGTGCTTATTGATATTGAAGTGTTTTTGCATGTTATTGATACAGCAAAATGTGTATCAATCTGGAAGTATGAAGTGTTTTTTATATGAGCCTGAGTCTCATTTGTGTTGTCGTTATTGGAATTATTGTGAATATGATATATAGTTCACTGTTGTAAGTTTGGCCAGGTTCTGAGCCATGTTGAATAATTAATGGAAAGTGGAACTGATAATTTGTGTTACCCATCTATTGAATGCTAATGCTTTATTCAATACTTATATATGGTTTAGTATATTTCTGCTGGGCTGTGGCTCACCCTATATGGGAACATCATTTTCAGGTTCAGGTGATAAGCTACCACCAAGGACTTAGCTTGGGAGGATTTGGCTTTGGATTTTGAAGATTATCTTTAGTTAATTGTTTTTATTTGTTAGTACATGTAAACATTCAAGCCTAGGGCTTTACTTGTATTTGAGTTAGAACTCATATTTTTGTGTCCAAGTGTTGGCTTGGAGAGATGTAAGCCCGTAGGGCATTTAATTTGATGTTACATGTTATGCTTTTATTTAGTAATACTCTGATGAATGAATTAATGAATTGTTTTCTTTAAATATTGCATGTCAATGATATATATGTAATGGGATTATTTTGAGGGCGTTACATCTGCTGTTCCCAAGATTCAAACTACCGACCCATCCCACATTCCAAACCTTTACCAACACACTCTCCCCACTATGCCACTACAACATCACATGAATATAAATGCAACATATATTATTTATATATTACTTTGACCGGTATTAATACAAAACTATATATATAAAAAAATTATTTTATTCAATATAATTTATGTAAAAAATAAATTATTTACTAAAAAAAAAAATTAGATCACTTTTGGCGACTAAATCTATTTTTTAGTCGCCAATTGTATAGTTTTGGCTACTAATTAGTTTTTAGTCGCTAAAAAAATTCATTCCCGCCTAAAAATAACCAGTTTTGGCGACTAAACCTGTTTTTAGTCGCCAAAAACGTCCCCTTTTGGCTACTAAACTGAATTTTAGTCGCCAATTGACTGTTTTTAGCTGCTAATTTTTTTTTAGTAGCCAAAAAGCTTCACTTTCAGCGACCAAACTGTTTTTAGTCGCCAAAACACGTAGAATCGGCGACCAAACTGGTTTTTAGTCGCCAAAACCTATACTTTTGGCTACTAAATTATTTTAGTCGCCAAAAACTGTCACTTTTGGCTACTAAAAAACCTTTAGAAACCCCTATATTCGGCGACTAAACTAACTTTTAGTCACTAAAACGCTTATATTCGGCGACTAAACTCTTTTAGTCGGCAAAAGTGATCAATTTTGGCGATTAATTCCATTTTAGTCGCCAATTCTACTACTTTCAGCGACAAAAACTCCAGTTTTAGTCGCGAAATCTGCTTTTTGTTGTAGTGATAAGAAACGTTTCGAATTGGTCCCAACTTAACTTTCTTTGTAAATATCGTTAAAGTTAGGACTAAATGTGAAATTTAATTAAAAAATTTACCCTTTTTGTCCCCCAAAGTTAGGAGTGAGCATGTTCAGTTTAAGAGTAATCTAAGCACCACCACTACTTATGGTTCTGCAAAATTTAGAACCAAATGAAATTATGAAAATTTTGGAACCATCAATTTGAAATCATGATTTTTAGAAATTTGTTATCATTCACAACATGCTTACAAAATATTACTCAAAATCTGCTAAAACATCAAATAATAAGTCATCATTTTTCAAAAAATAATTGTTTATATGATTGTTTAGAACTAATTTTATGAATAAACAAAAACACATTTGCATGTGTAGGGGGTCAACAACTTATGTATATATAGGGTACTAATAAGGTACTTGATGTATTTGGTAAGTTACAAATTATATATATATATATATATATATATATATAATAGTATGATTTTGCCCTGTTTGGGAACTAGAACTGTAACTATAAGATCATGGACTAAACTTGAAGTGTAATTCATTATTGGGGGATTTGGTGATAGACCCCTCACTGTCTAATTTGTCTTTCAAAAGGACAAAAATTATATAGGTATTTTCAAAACCCCCTAATATTTTTAAACTTGTTTATTTTAGTATATTACCCTCATATATATCAACTCTCCTATTAAGCCATCCTCACAGTGTATTTCAGAGTAAACTTTACTCTGAATCATAGTAAACTTTACTCTGATTTAAAGTAAAATTTTATATCGTTAAGCAAATCAATATGTTTTTAACCAGAGTAAAATTTCAGATTAAAATTTTACTTTGAATCATAGTAAACTTTACTCTGGTTCAGATGTTTTTAATCAGAGTAAAATTTCAGATTAAAAGTTTACTATGATTCAAAGTAAAATTTTATATCGTTAAGCAAACCAACATGTTTTTAACCAAAGTAAAATTTTACTCTGATTCAGAGTAAAATCTTACTCTGAAACTTTACTATTAATTTAAAACAGAGCATTGGCAAATAAATGACAGATTACATATTATCATAGTAAACCAGAGTAAAATTTTACTATCATTTAAACAGAGTATTAGCAAATAAAACAACTTTGACATATATTATCAAAGCAATCTAAGTAAAATTAATCTAATAGTGATTGAACGAATTATTAAGAATCAAATAGTGATTGAACGAATCTCTAACTCTAACTCGAACAATGATCAAAATGTATATCTATGAGAACTTCAACCCAAGCCTTGAGTCGGCATGCTATACAAGAACCACAAGTCCCTCACACTCATCAATCATCAGCAGGAAGTCAATCTCCCACCCATTAGTGTCTTCGTGAAGAAGCAAACTAATGAAAAAACAATGTTTTAAATGGAACATATTTGAACCTATTTTGTACCTTAAAATCGATCACGAAATGCAAGAATTTCAAATGAATTGTTGTTAAACGAAAAAAGCAAAAATCGATCTTCGCCATCTCGAAGATTTCTCTATTACTTCTCACAAATCATTCCCAATTACCGAATCATTGTCCTGAGTTTCATATGAGCTGTAGCATATAAAAATATATGTGTACTAGAGGGAGGGTAAAATAGCCCATAAAATTGTAGTCTTATTAGAATATGGACTTTATGCATTAAAGACATTAACCGAAGGACTTTATGCATTAAAGATTTAAAACTTGAACTTTTATAAGGAAGCTATATGAAGGGCTTATGGCCAATTTTCCCTTCATTATTTTAAGAACCCGCACGTAATTATGTATTGAGAAAATCAAACTAAATCATACAATTTGATCTTGATTGGACTAATTTATAAATTTATAAAATTAAAAAATTAAAAAATTGCTCAACCCTACTCAAAGCATGCAATTTGTATCATTTTAGATCCTAATATTTAAATTGTGCCCATTTAATTCCCAATATATAAAAAAAAAAGATTTTGATTTGGTCCCCGGCCTAATTTTGTCCCTCTCTTTCTGTTTAAATTAGGGGTAAAGCTTGGAAATCATAATACACATCATCAAAAAAATGAAAAAGGAGTCAACAACTTTGACGGAAAATATTCTTACTACTATAAGAAAATGTAATTTCCGTGATGTGAAAAAAAAAATGGTCCAAAATTTACGTAATGTTTGGTTTGGTTTGTATTTGTAAAATAATTTTCTAAAAAGAGCTTATAAAATTTGAAAATTTGTATAGTCGTATATTTTGAGAATAATTTTAGAGTTTGGAATGATTTAATCCTTTTTTTTAGTTGAATAGATAGTTATGAGAGAAAAAAATAATTGATCAATGTGTAGGATGTGAGTGAAAGAGAGAAGAGAGAGAGAAAAAAAAATGATTAATTGATGTGTTGTAGAGAGAAAACTGATTTTAAATTTTTTTTTTAAATTTTTTTTAACCAAACAAATTTTTGAGATTTTTTCTTAAAATTTATATCCCTAGATACAAACCAAATAAGACCTTAATTTTTCATGTTGAATGACATTCTTATCGTCAATTTTTTTCATTGCCAAATTTTTGCATTGCAAAAAATGAATTCTTTTTTGGGCGCATCATCCAATTTGTTTTGGAAAAATGTCTCGTAACTCAAATTTTGTGGCTCAAAAGTGGCTCAAATGGCCAAAACGATGTCGTTTTGGCCATTTTTATGTTGTTCTGTACTCAAAACGACGTCGTTTTGGCCATTTGAGCCACTTTTGAGCCACAAAATTTGAGCTACGTAGCATTGCCGTTTGTTTTGATATGTAAAGACCGGGGTATTTATTTATAAATCTTTCTTCACCTATTTATATTTTACTTAGTTCAAATTATTTTCTTTCCAATAAGTCTTTTAAGTAATATAGTTACCAAAATATCCATAATAATAATAGGGTGAAACGTGCATTAATGTTCACATTGACAATGTAAATGTTTCATGATGTGAACATTCACACTGTCAATTTAAATATCCACACGTCAATGTAAACATTCAAACTGTCAAATATGAATGTTCACATCATCAAATTGCTAAAGCTTCAAAAAATATTTGAAAAGATAAAATTATTCATAAAATACTTTAAATATGAGAATTAAGATTTAGTGAATCAAATGTCTAAATAATAAGACTTATTGAAATTTAAAAATATGTTATGGACTAATTGAGATATAAGTATTTAAAAGAGAATTTCCTAACAAATTCTCCCAATAAGGTATATATTCGAGTTTGTATCAGATGTGTGAGTTATATATAATAAAATATTTTTATGTCACGTGACTGTTGATGTATAATTTTCTGTTTAATTTTGAACAGAAGTTAATTTTAGGGGCACTTTGGGAAGATGGGTAAAAAGCCAGCTTTTTAGTTTTTTTAGTCAAAAAAGCCAGCTTTTTTACCCAAAACAACCCAACTTTTTGCCCAAAAAATCATCAAAAAAGCCAAAAAGTCAAAAAATCAGCTGTTTACCAACTTCCCAAAACACCACTTAGGTTAAATTAGAAAAAACTTGAAACATGAAGGTAGAAAAAAATAAATTTTAAGTGATAAAATATGAAAGTGACCAAACATAAAGAGGACAAAATGTAATTTACCCTAACTTTTATATGGAATTAAAATTGTTGGAGGTTTTGTTTTTTTTTTTTTTTATACAAAAAATTGTTGGAGTTGAAGCACAGTGGAAACAAATAAATGGCTTGGGCTCTGATGTCTTTTCAGTTATCACTCACTAGCAGCCATGAACATGATTGACGATGAATTTTTTTGTGTATTTTTTTTTTTTTTTTTTTTTTTTTTTTTTTTTGTTTTTTGTGTCACCAATTGATGATGAAGATTGAATTGCAAGATTTGTTGGTCAATGATGAGACATTATAACTAATTAATTATAATTATTGATGAAATAGTTCACACTCTACTTTGCTTAACATCCAATTTTGCCTCGGTCTTCTTTAAATTGATGAGTCTGATGACACTATATGAACTGACTCAATATTTGGTTAATTTTTAAATATATTTTTTAAGTTTTTAAATTTTAAATTTTTATGTTTTGTTATTTTTAGTGATTTCTTTTTATTTTAAAAAAAAATTTAAATGCATTTGAACTATATGTATTAAAAAGTAAAATATTTGTCGTTTAATCAAAAAAAATTCAAAGAATACAAAAAAAAATAAAATAAAAATGTACTGAATTTTTACTTATTTTGAATTTCATAATTTTTTTAACATTTTTTAATTTTTAAGTGTATCTAAAAAGTTTTAAAAAAAAAATTAAATATTAAAAAAATCATAAAAATACAAAATTACGAAAAATAAAAACTAAAAGAATTATATTTGAAAACTCAAAACCAAACATTGTACTTTAAGAATATTCAATAATTTTCAGACATATTTCACTTTTGCATATTTCTACTTTACACCATGTCCTACATTACTTCCTGAGCAATTAATTGTCCCAATTAAGTCAAATTGTAATTAGGCCTAGTCTTGTAATACTGTTTTGAAAACTGAGGAAGATATTGAAGTAGAGAGATGAAAATAAAATTTAGATAAAAATATAAGGTGCTAAGTGAGATTAATACTATAACGATTCACATGGTTGTTGTTTCTTGTTAATTTTCGGAATGGTATTATATAAATAGATTCAATTAACATGATTCAAAATCTAATATTTAACTAGAATAATTAAAAGATTAGGAAAAAATGTGTTAAATGTTAAATATAGGGATACAAAGTGAAATTTACACATAATTTCCCCATCGAAAGGCACGTACCAAATAATTTTTCGAAAATAAGGACACTTTTCTTCGTTCAAATCCATTTCTTTCTTCCTATCTTAAAAAAACAAAAGCCATTTCTTTCTTTACTTTATTTATTTTTTAAAAGTTTGGTTCCGCTTAATAGTAAATTTAAAACTGAATCAGGCATATTCAGTTGTAGATTTTTGAATTCAAGATTAAAGCTAACTAACATTGAACCAAATCAACCCGATGTAGTTTGGATTGGCTGGAATTAACTGAAAAACAGTGAATCATTCATTTATAATCAGAGTCTCAAATTTAGTCTTGCATCATCAAAAAATTTCAATTAAGACATTTGATCTAGTGATTATGTAGCACTATTTTATAGTCCAAGGACTTGTTTGTTTTGAGTGATAGATGAGGGGATTGGAGTAGGATAGATATGAGACTCACTATATTGGTGTTTGTTTGCAAAATAAGGAAGGAGATTTATAGTCCCTTAGCACTATGATAGCCCTTGGAGGAGGAGGAGGAGATTAGCAAAGGTTTCAAAGGATTAGGTTTCAAAATTAGTGAGAGGATTAGTTTGAAAATATATATATATATATATATATATATATATATATATATATATATTTTGCCCATATTGTGTATTGTGTATTTGTGTTTATATATTAAAATAATATAGTACAAAAAATATTTATAAAATATAATTTTTTAATATTAAAATATATCAAAACCACCAAAGAGTATTTATGGTATTTCATATCGGCCACGTTTGTTTGATGGATTATTTTGAATGAGATTATGAAAATGGTAGGATTGAATGAGGAGATTAGTAATGTGATACTATTAAATTGAAAATGTAAGATAAAGTGTTTTTATTTATGTAGTAGTGTAGTGATATTAATTGATTGAAATTAAACCAATAAAATCTATTATTGTAGTCATATACGCTAAGGGGGTAAAATAATCTTTTACCCATTAATCCCATGGGATTGCATCTCAATCCCATGTGTTTCCAAACTTTGCTAGTCCCCCACATAGGGTAGGATTCCTACTCCAATGTCATGTTTGTTTTGCAGCTTAAATAGTCGAATTGGACTACTATGGTTGTGGGACCCACTCACAGCGTATTTGGTAGTGAATTGGGAGGGCAGATTGATAGTCTAAAGGGCTTAATAATCCCCCTCAATAGGGAGATTAGCTTGGCTGGGTAGAGGGTGATATTCGAAAAATAGTTAGTGAATTGAGTCTATTTAGTTGTTCTCCCGAACGTCTTACCAGTCGTCCGGAACAGTGTAATTTTTTTTTTTTATAAAACAATCGGCCAACCAGCCATTTTTTTATTTATTTTCTTTTTTTACCAAGTGCACTTGTTTATTTTAATATTTGTTTTAGTTTTTTTTTTAATATAGAAATAATTATTTATTTGTTTTATATAAAAATAATTTAACAATGATGACTAACCATCTCTCATAATACCATTTTAAAACAAATATACTTTTACTTAATCCCTGCACTAACAATTCTCATATTAACAATCTCTTCACTAATCATCTCATCACTAACAACTCATCCAATATAATCCGCCAAACAAACATAGCCCAAGAGAAATACTAATTCCCCCACACATTTCCTAACCAAACATGGTATGAGTGGGGCCCACCTCATTCATACTCCAATCTCTCTCTCCAAACTTCCAAACAAACTTGGCCATAGTTAATCCTCTCATTAAAATATATCACAAACAAACATAATTTTTTTTAGTTCCCTCACTAACAATCTCCACACTAATAGTCCCTTCACTAACAGTCTTCATACTAACAATCTCACCCAACCTAACTTTAAAAATAAACATTCGCTAAGATTTTGGGTTCAACTATTATGGAGGAGAACTTAATTCTTAGTGGTGTTTATTTTTTCCGGATTATGGGGTGTTATGTAGGTTGTTGTGTTTGGCTTGCTTGTTATTAAATATTGTTGGGCTAGTAGTCAGTTTGATTTAATATTTTGTTGGACAATCTTCATTGTATTTAAATAAATTAAATTCTGTTGTGTACTAAACAACAACTAGAATAAAAAGAACTAAAGGAAATGAGAGAATTTGTTTGATTACAAAAATCAAACTCGAAATAAAAATAAAAATAAATAAATAAAAAACAGATTTTATTTTGTTACAAAAACAAAATTAAAATCTGATTTAAATAAATAATAAAACAGAATAATAAATTAAACAACTTACTTGATTAATTTCTTTGAATAATTATCTGATCAAGTCCAGTGTTTGATACTGTGTCCTTAAGACAGATTCGTCCTCTCCACGGTGCTTTCAGAATTTGGACGTTTATCTCCCAGGATGAAATGATCTTCTACAAACAATAGCAGCACTACAAATTGTTTGCCTTACGAACACACTAAGTGTTTACACTCTTTCTTTTAGAAATTAAATGCAGCAAAACGCAGAGATTAACAGAGGATGGAGTACGAAAATTGGAGTAAAATCCAAATGGGAGGCTAGTCTATTTATAGATGTAAAGGTGGCTGCAGGTTTTGAATTGAACAGGTATGAAACCTGTTGGTTTTGAATTCAAACAAATTTGAATCTGTTGGGTTTAAATTTAAACAGATACAAAAACGGGAAGGGCCCTGTTTGGATGTACAGTAAAACCCAGACTAGTTTATTTCGGGAAGGGCCCTGTTTGGATGTACAGTAAAACCAAACCAGTTTATTTTTGGTATACAAAATAAAATTAAATTCAAATATTTTTGGCCCAAAAAGATTAGTATTGGGCCGAACAAGCCCAACCCAACCTCACACCCGCGCTGAAGCCCAGCCCGCCCGACCGACCGGACGGACGGCGGCACGCGCGCGCGTGTGTGGTGATTTTTTGGTCCAATGGGTCTAGCCCATTTTGCCCATAACCTCTCCTTCTAAAACACTTGGGTACCCCTTGGGGCACACCCCAAGTACCAAACCCATGCCTTATAAACCCATTCAAAACTTCCCACCAAATCAATGTGGGACAAGCCTTATTCAATACCTTTAAGGATTTTCCACCAAAACTCCATTTCCATGGAGCACACTTTGGCTTCAATTTCCTATTCACTCGGTAATGGTTTTGAGCAACCAACTATACCACGTGAATCACAACGCGGCATAGAACGCGTTACCACTTTTACCCGCGTAAATCGACGCACGGGGCCCACCTAAAAAATATACCAAACTTAGGAAAAAATTCTGGTTTTACCTAGAATTTTATAACCATTTCCAACAATCCCCCACATGAGTGGAATTTGATGACAACGGAAATGTAACAATATACAGACTTTATCAAAAGAGTATAAGTCGAAAATATCTTGCATCAGGATAGGTAGTTTTCGGCCTTGAACCTTCCCTAGTAATAACCTATCGGACTTACTGGCTAACCAATGGACGCGATGCCTTGAATTGTTCAGCCGTTTGTGTAAGCCAAGACAATAGATTTCACACAAAATATCTTCTAACACATCGTGGTTCTCACTGTTGTGTTCATTTTGGCCTTGAACGCTCCTAGTTTTCATGAGTGTTTCTAGAGAATGTAGCCTCTTTCATTCTCATAGAACCGGCTCCAGTTCAACACTCATATAGGTGATTCTTATTGTGAGTATCTCCTTATACTCGTCTTGATTTCCATGCCTTAATCAAGATATAAGTAATCATTAAAAGCAAAGCTTATCCTTATACCCCTGTATACAACAAATGTTGCAGATATCACTCTCACCATAGGAATCGGTAAGAAATTTTAATCCCTTGGTGATTTCTGGCGAGCCATACATAACTTAGTTGTCCCTTTGAACTTAGTTCTTGAGATCTCCAGTCATATAAGTAGGGTTACCATTATGACGACTCTTATGTAATAGGCTTTAATCCCATTCCCTTTGATGAACTATACACCAGCTCTTTTGTCAAACCTTTTGTTAACGGATCCGCAATATTCTCTTTAGATTTTATATAATCTATTGAGATTATTCCATTTGACAACAACTGCCTAACGGTATTATGTCGACGACGAATATGTCGTGACTTACCGTTATACATATGATTCTGTGCCCTGCCTATTGCAGATTGACTATCACAATGAATGCAAATAGCTGGCACAGGTTTTGGCCACATTGGAATGTCTTCTAAGAAGTGACGAAGCCATTCTGCTTCTTCTCCTGCTTTGTCTAAAGCAATGAACTCGGATTCCATTGTGGATCGTGCGATGCAAGTTTGTTTTGTGGATTTCCAAGAAACAGCAGCGCCTCCTAGAGTAAAGACATATCCACTTGTGGATTTTGAATCTTTAGTATCCGATATCCAATTTGCATCACAATAACCTTCAAATACTGCTGGATATCGAGTAAAGTTCAAACCATGATTACGGGTGAATCTTAGATATCTAAGAACCCGAATGATCGCTTTCCAATGGTCTTCTCCGGGGTTACTAGTGTACCTACTCAATTTACTGATAGCATAAGCTATATCAGGACGAGTACAATTCATTAGGTACATTAGGCTTCCAATGATTTGAGAGTATTTTAACTGAGACACTGCATCACCTTTATTTTTTGATAAATAAAGACTGATGTCTACAAGTGTTCTAGCTAAATTCAAATCATCCTTGATAAATTTATCAAGTATTTTCTCAATGTAATGAGATTGAGATAATGCATATCCGTCAGATGTTTTAGTAATTTTCATTCCTAATATAACATCTGCAACCCCCATATCTTTCATATCAAATCTTTTGTTAAGCATTTGCTTAGTTGATTTGATCATGTTTTGACTGCTTCCAATGATAAGCATGTCATCCACATAAAGACAAACTATGACATATCCTTGGTCAGTGTTTTTAACATAGACGCATTTGTCACATTCGTTTATCTTAAACCCATTAGTAAGCATTGCATGATCAAATTTTTCATGCCATTGCTTAGGTGCTTGTTTTAATCCATAAAGGGATTTTACAAGTCAACAAACTTTCTTTTTTTGCCCTGATACTACAAACCCTTCGGGTTGCTCCATATAGATTTCTTCATTTAGATCACCGTTTAAGAAAGCTGTCTTAACATCCATTTGATGTATTTTTAAATTAAACAACGCTGCTATAGCAATAAGCATGCGAATGGATGTTATTCTTGTCACAGGGGAATATGTGTCAAAATAGTCCAGACCTTCCTTTTGTCTGTAACCTTTAACTACAAGTCTTGCTTTATACTTGTCAATTGAACCATCTGCTTTCATTTTTCTCTTGAATATCCATTTATATCCAAGAGGTTTAGAACCTGGTGGAAGATCCACCAATTCCCAAGTATGATTTTGCATAATGAATTCAATTTCATTATTAACAGCCTCTTTCCACAAAGGTGCTTCAGGACCTGTCATTGCTGCCTTAAAGCTTTGAGGTTCATTTTCTAACAAGTATGTCAGAAAATCTGGACCAAAGGATTTTGATGTTCTCGCTCTCTTACTTCTTCTTGGTTCATCATCAGTTAAATCCTGTTGGTTGAGACCATTACTAGTCTCTTGTGTTTGATTGTCAATAGTCTCTTGACTTTGTGTACAATCATAAGTTCTTTTCTGTGAACTTAATTTCTGTCCTTTCTTGTAAGGAAAGACATGTTCAAAAAACACAGCATTTCTTGACTCTATAATAGTGTTCACATTTATATCAGGTATTTCTGATTTATAAGTCAGAAACCGATATGCACTACTATTCTGAGCATAACCAATAAACACACAATCTACTGTTTTTGGTCCAATCTTAGTCTTTTTAGGAACAGGAACTTCAACTTTTGCCAAACACCCCCACACTTTTAAGTATTTGTAGGAAGGTGGTCGACATTTCCACAATTCATAAGGAGTGTTGTTGGTTTTCTTGTGGGGTATTCTATTAAGAACATAATTAGCAGACAATATTGCTTCCCCCCACAAGTTCTGTGGTAAACCTGAACTTAGTAACATGGCATTCATCATTTCTTTTAGGGTTCTATTCTTCCTTTCAGCAATTCCATTTTGCTGTGGAGAATAAGGGGCTGTAGTTTGGTGAATAATGCCATGTTGTGCACAAAATTCATTTAATGGTGCATCATATTCACCACCCCTATCACTTCTAACCATTTTAATGGTTTTACCAAGTTGATTTCCAACTTCTGTTTTGTAGAGTTTAAACATTTCTAAGGCTTCATCTTTACTTCTAAGTAAATAAACATAACAATATCTTGTGCAATCATCGATAAATATTATGAAATACTTTTTGCCTCCTCTAGTTTGAATAAATTTTAGATCACATACATCAGTATGAATTAATTCTAGAGGTTCAGTTTTCCTTTCAACCGATTTAAATGGAGCCTTAGTTAGTTTCGCTTCTACACAAACTTCACATTTATGATTAGGATTAATTTCAAACTTTGGTATATAATCCAAACCAATTAATCTACGCAAAGCATCATAATTTACATGACCTAATCTACCATGCCATAAATTCGACTCAAGGATATAAGCAGAAGATGTGTTATTCTCGTTCATAGCAACTTTTGGTACAACTGTCATTACATTTAGCTTAAAGAGACCATCACTCATGTATCCCTTACCAATATACATACCACTCTTTGTTAATACAAACTTATCAGACTAAAAAACAAGCCTAAAACCATTTTTACTTAACAAAGAACCAGAAACTAAATTCTTCCGGATGTCAGGTACATGCAGTACGTTGTTGAGGGTCAGTTCTTTCTCTAATGTCATCTTCAAGATCACTTTCCCTTGTCCAGCCACAGTAGAAGTAGAAGAATTTCTCATGAAAAGTTGTTCACCATTTGCAGCCTCACTGTAGGTAGTGAACATCTTCTTGTCCGCACATATGTGACGAGTTGCTCCAGTGTCAACCCACCACTCTTTGGGATTTCCAACCAAGTTAGCCTCAGACACCACAGCAGAGAGGTTGATGTCATTCACTCCGTCAGAGATGTAATCCAATTCTGTTACATTGGCCTGATTAGTGGTCTTCTTACTTGTACTTCCATGATCCTTCTTAGGGCGGCGGCAGTCAGAAGCTCGATGTCCAGTCTTGCCACAGTTATAGCATTTTCCTTTGAACTTCTTGTTGCCATTGTTGTTGCCTTGTTTAGGACCATCTCCAGTAAACTTCCTCTTTTTGTTATGTGGTTTTTGAACTTGTTCAACCACATTAGCCTTGGACTCAATGGGATTTTTCTCATTCCTCTTTTCAGCCTTTCGGTTATCTTCCTCAATTCTTAATCTTACAATCAACTCATCCATGGTCATCTCTTTGCGTTTATGTTTTAAATAATTTTTGAAATCTTTCCAAGCCGGTGGTAACTTTTCCACCAAAGCAGCGACTTGGAAAGATTCGCTAAGAGACATACCTTCTGAATGAATATCATGCAAAATTATCTGAAAACTTTGAACTTGAGATATTACCGTTTGGGAGTCTACCATAACAAAATCCAGAAATTTACCGACGACAAATTTCTTCGTGCCGGCATCTTCTGTCTTGTATTTCTTCTCCAAAGAATCCCATAATTCTTTTGCTGACTTCAGAGGACTGTAAACATTATACAGCATGTTGTCAAGGCCATTGAAGATGTAGTTTCTGTACAAGAAATCTGAATGTTTCCAAGCATCTACAGCGGCAACAACTTGCCGATCACTTTCACCCTCTTTAAGTGCTGGAGCCTCTTTATGGAGAAACCGGGCCAAATTAAGAGTTGTAAGATAGAACAACATCTTCTGCTGCCATCTTTTAAACTCGGTACCGTTAAATTTTTCTGGTTTTTCTCCATGATTGATTGGTACATGAACATGGTTCTGGATAGGGACCGGTGTTGCTGTAACAATTGGAGTACCACTACCAGATGCAGTTTCAGTTGTAGTAGCCATAATCTCTGATTACAAAAACCAGGAAAAATTAAAACACAAATTAATTTTCTAGTTACTAAAACCAGAAAATAAATTATAACCCAAAATAATTTTATTTTCCTTGTTACTAAAACTAGAAAAATAAAATATCACAATAATTTTCTGCAATTGTTAATGACACAAGTATATTACTACTAGTTGTCAAAGAAAAGAGACAGTATATTACTACTATCTGTCAAATAGCATAAACACTATTTGTTTTTCCAACCAGAATATGTCTTTATGAAAACAAAAAATTAAATACAATGAAGATACCACAAAAAAAAAGAAAAAAAAGAATCTGTCTTAAGATTGTTGGACAATCTTTACTGTATTTAAATAAATTAAATTCTGTTGTGTACTAAACAACAACTAGAATAAAAAGAAATAAAGGAAATGAGAGAATTTGTTTGATTACAAAAATCAAACTCGAAATAAAAATAAAAATAAAAAAATAAAAAACAGATTTTATTTTGTTACAAAAACAAAATTAAAATCTGATTTAAATAAATAATAAAACAGAATAATAAATTAAACAACTTACTTGATTAATTTCTTTGAATAATTATCTGATCAAGTCCAGTGTTTAACACTGTGTCCTTAAGACAGATTCGTCCTCTCCATGGTGCTTTCAGAATTTGGACGTCTATCTCCCAGGATGAAATGATCTTCTACAAACAATAGCAGCACTACAAATTGTTTGCCTTACGAACACACTAAGTATTTACACTCTTTCTTTTAGAAATTAAATGCAGCAAAATGCAGAGATTTATAGCAGAGGATGGAGTAAAATCCAAATGGGAGGCTAGTCTATTTATAGATGTAAAGGTGGCTGCTGGTTTTGAATTGAACAGGTATGAAACCTGTTGGCCCAGGCCTAGCCCAGCCTGGACGGGCGGCGCGCGCGTGGTGATTTTTGGGTCCAATGGGTCTAGCCCATTTTGCCCATAACCTCTCCCTCTAAAACACTTGGGTACCCCTTGGGGCACACCCCAAGTACCAAACCTATGCCTTATAAACCCATTCAAAACTTCCCACCAAATCAATGTGGAACAAGCCTTATTCAATACCTTTAAGGATTTTCCACCAAAACTCCATTTCCATGGAGCACACTTTGGTTTCAATTTCCCATTCACTCGGTAATGGTTTTGAGCAACTAACTATACCACGTGAATCACAACGCGGCATAGAACGCGTTACCACTTTGACCTGTGTAAATCGACGCACGGGGCCCACCTAAAAAATAGACCAAACTTAGAAAAAAATTCTGGTTTTACCCAGAATTTTATAACCATTTCCAACATATTTTTCATATTTGCAATTGCTCTCTTAGATTGATCCCCCAAAAAAAAAAAATTCAAAATTTTGTTTTAAAATTTAAGAAATAAAGAATGCAAATAAAAAAATAAAACATAAAAATAAATAAAGATCCAATAATTATTTTAAGTTTTAATAAACAAAACATTAATAGAACTTCATGTAAAATATCTAAGTTTTTATTTTGGATATAAATATTAATAACTAAAATCTTAAATTTTTTGAATCTATAATTATTTTTTGAAAGTTCTATTGAAGAAGGTGTCGAGATTGGAACCGAGCTCCCCTTACAAGATCCCGACAAACCAAAGTTTTTTTTTTCTTTTTTTTTTTTTTTTTGTGGGAAATAGCTAACCAAAAAAGAGGGAATGCCTTGAAATAAAATGTTTGAGGACATTCAACAGTTGAGCTATTTTTAGCATGAGATTAGAAATGGGAGGTAAAGATGGTTTCACTACATTAATTAGCATCATTGAATGAAGTGCCAAGATAGTCCCACCAACCACCCTCTTACCGAGTCTAGATCCTCTGCTGTGACACCTTGTGATGCTTCCTGCTGTGACGTCAAAACGGTATTGTTCTGGCCTAATTTTTTTTTCCCTTCCTGTTTTGTTCTTTCTCTGAACTCTCGAGGGACGCAGAATCGATAACCCTAAGCACCTCAAACGACCGAAGATGAAGAAGACCATTGTAGTAGAGGCGAGAGAGAGAGAGAGAGAGATAGTGCAAAAGAGAAGAAGAAAAAGAAGATGATGATGATTTAGGTGAAGAAAAATAAAAAATGAACCGGTTCTTAATCGTTTTTCACAAACATGAATCTCTTTCACGAATCACTCTTTCTGTTCAACACACTCACCATCTCCAACAACAAAAAAACTTGGTCAAAATGATGCTGTTTTTAAACAACTACAGGGACCATCACAGAATATCACAGCAGATGATCTGAACTTCCCTCTTACCCATTAGATTATGAATTTAATCACAAATAAATTTTTAATAAGTCAGACGCAATCAAATTTAACTGCACTTCATTTGTGTTACAACATTACCTTTCTTTCGCAAATAATTTGTGATAGATGCAATTGCTTATAAAAGTAAACAATAAAGCAAAAGTTGGATGGAGATTGATGACTATGTATGGATTCCAACTGAGGCAGGTAATTTCTAGAGTTGACTTTATATGATAAATATCTATCTGTGTGTAGTACTGAGATTCGTCCGAAAGGTCAATGCATTTTCTTTGATACCCAGAAAGTATAATGGATTACGTTAGCGTTTTAGGGATGAGTTTCCATTTCCTTTCATTTTTATTTTTTATGTACGTGGAAAATTTTAATTTGTTACAAATTCAATTAGGTTGTATTTGGTTAATGGATTTTGGAGGGATTTAGAAAAGAAAAAAATATATATATGAAATTAAGTAAAATATTAATATATTTTATTCATATTTCATCTTTCTTTTTTTTTTCTTTCAAATTTCTCTCTAAATTCTAAAACCAAACACAGCCTTAGAGTCTTTAGCCCAATAATTATACATTATCATTTGTGTTATGAGGTTCCGGGTTCAAAGGGAGTTTAATATCTTTTATATTGTCCCCTTCTTCTACTAACAACTAATCTATACTAATATTCTTCTGCTTTTTTTCCCCTTAAAACAAGAATAATGAAAAAGTTATGTCTAATGACATTGTCAATTTCTTATTTTCTATTTACAAAAAACAAGAAACATTTTTTTTTTTGTAAAAAAATAAAAAAAAAAAATTGTTTGGTATACAAAAATGTTATGAAAAAAAAAAAAAAATTATACATATATGTTTTGTGAGTTGTTGGACGTGGTGGCAGTGGTGGAGGATGGATGAATGTGGTGGTCAATAGTGTACGTGGCTAGAGTGTTGCGGGCAGGCTCGACTTTGAAATTTTCAGAACCCAAAGTTAATAATTAACTAATAAATTTTTGGACCTCTTCACATTTTTTTTCTCATTGAATGAAAAAAAATGAAAGTAAAAGATAAAAGATTTGTGTCAAAATTACAAAAAATACTTAGTATTACATTACAACAACTAATAAGTGTCGCTTAATCTTCGCTCTTCTTGCATGTGGTGCATTTTTAGAGTTTTTTTATTTACTTCTAAAGTTTTCTCAAAAATAATTCATCAAATAAATTTTTAAAAATAGAAAACACCATCAGAAATGTTATCATACAATGTCAACATCATAACGAGTTCTTCCATCCGACGATTCATATCATCTTCATTTCATTAGCAATATGTGATCCATTAAGCAAATTTTTATTTTAAATTAATTCAAAAATATTTATAAAAAATTTTAAAATTTATAATAACAAAATAGTTATTGACTATTAATATTAAACTCTAATAATATGCTACAACCTTGTGAAATGAAATCAAGATGAACATAGAAAAAATTCTTTTACAAATTTTTATTCTTTTTTAACAAACTGAGGCTGTTTTATAATAAAAGTGTGATTTTTGAAATGAAATTTTAATAAAATTAACTCAATTCATTCCAAGGAGAGGATCAAAAACAGTTCTTCCCCTTCCAACCGGACACTATTCCCTGTTATGATTGATATTGATTAGAATGAAAGGGATCGTGGATCCCGCTACACGTAATATTTTGATAATTTAGATTATTTATTTTATAAAATTTTCATTATATATTATTTATAAAAAAAAATTAAATTAATTTAATAATTATAATATTTTTATTTTATTACATTTATATACGAAGGAATGGGAAACAGAATCCATAAAAATCCAAATATAAACTTATGAGAAACAGAAACCAAAATTTTTGCGTTTTTAAACATTTTAGTTAAAAAAACCACTCCGGTGGCTAGATCAGCCGGCTTTCTGAAACAGGGTCGGTGACATACTCTCTCTCAACTGGTATTCTTGTACAAGTCCAGTCTCCATACCAGTTGAGAAATATATATATATTACTAAATTATATTATTAGTTCATCTAATTTAAGCCAAGTGTTATTCGAATAATTTAGTTATTATATTTTTAATTTTGTTAATGTGATTTTTTTTTCGTTTATTGTTAAAATTTTAAAATAATAATAATAAAAAAAAGTAAAATTAGAACAATCTAATAAAGTCTTGGTTTGACATGTGGGTTAGGGATGAATTTAGGTTTAAAAAGTTACAAAAAAGGCAAAATAGATTTTTTAGTCTAGACTAAGGCTTCGTTTGGGAACTCTCTTTTTTAGCCAAAAAGTCAAAAAGTTACTAAATTAGCCAAAAAGCTAACAACCCATACCAAAAAGTCAAAGATTCTCTTTTTTCTCTACTTTTTGCACATCTTTTCGTAAAAAGTCAAAAAATCATTCCAAACATACTAGTTTTTTTTGGAATGAGGGTCACTGCTGTGCCTTTGGCACAGCAGTCACTGTTGTGGCTCATTTTGTTGTACATTATGAATTTATTTATATAATCTGAACCGTTCATGTTGTAGGGTTTGTTGAGTACTTCATGTCTACCAAAAATCATATTAATCGGATATCAATAACTATATGATCGAATTGCATATTTTTATACTATTTTTCAAAAGAAAAACTTCTTGTTTATTTTTTTGGTTATCAATCATGTAGTTATTGATATCCGATTAATATGATTTTTGGTAGACATGAAGTACTCAACAAACTCTACAACATTAACGGTTCAAATTATAAAAATAAATTCATAATATACAACAAAATGAGCCACAACAGTGACTGCTGTGCCTTTGGCACAGCAGTGACCCCAGTTCCGTTTTTTTTAGCTCATATTTTAGCCAAATAACCAAAAAGTTACTAAATTAGCTTGTTTCAAAACAAGGCCTAAAAGTTGTCATATCCAAACAATAATTATTTTTTCTTTTCTCTCATAAAAATTTAAAAAATCAGAAAGTGATTTCTAAATCAAAAAATCAATCCACATCTCAAACGAAACTAAAATATAAAACGAATTATATAGATCACTAGTTACACCGGTAGTCATTGTAGTGTGTTTTGAATTTCATTTTTCTCCTTCTAATTTTGCACCTAATTTTTGTTCATTCAAAATGTAAACAACACGTAATATACCATATTATAATAAAATTAAAAATGTAAATGCCAAATTAATCAAATTAAAATTACGGGAATCCAAATGATACCTCATTCAAATTAGAAGGGACTCAATATATATATTACTCTATTCTATAGGAAATTGTATACTATTTACACCTCTAGTTATAATATTTGTAGTATTTAATTATGACCTATTATTATGTTAGTTAAGATTCATTGTGATATTAATTATGACTTCAAAATTCTTTGACTATATCTTATGTGGTGTTCGATTACAACCTTTATTTATTTATTTATTTATTTATTATTTTCTTCAATTACAACTCTCATATTTATGATAATCAAATCTACAAATATCAAAACTCGAGTATCTCATAGCAATTATGAGTACTCAGCGGATATTTCGATCCGTTCAAATTAATTGAACCGAACCGATTCGTCTCATTTTGGACGAATGCATGATAATGAGCGGACGGTTGGAGATTGATTTATTCCAATCCGCCTAGTTTTGGACGGATGACAGATTTGAAATTCCTTTGACCGCAACTAAACCGTCAAATCGCCAACAAGTAGTTTATAAAACTTTATATTTTTAATTTTTTTAGATATTCTGTTTATGTTTTTAATTGAAAAATAATTTAAATATTATATTATGTTTTTAATTTAAAAATTTTTTTATTATAAATAACAAGTGTTAATATTTGATGTTTTTGTGTAGAAAATATAAGGCCATGTGACAGCTTTATCAACGCTTACTCTTCTCATATCACAACTTTATTTAATTTAAAATAAAAATTTATTATTTAAATAATAATATACACCCTTTAAAATAGTTTTGATTAAATAATATACACCCTCAAGATTAATAATTAGCAGATGGAAAACTTGTTGTGATGAGCGAAAGCACCATTGCCGAGAGAGAGCCTATCTCCTGCATCAGCATATTCTCTCTCTTTCTCTCTCGTCTCTGTAATGGTGATTTTTTTAGAGTAGAGAGCTAATCAATCATCCCTTCCATTCCATTCACAACCCAGTTCCATTCATGTCAATTTCAAGCCAAAATGCCGATCAATCAGAGCCCCCACCAAAACCCCCTCTTTCCAGATCGAAATTCTCAACTCTCCTCCGCCAATACACTCTCCCCATGAGAAGCACCGTCCGCGGTGGTATCAAGCTCGTGGAACGATGCAAAACAACCCAAGTCCACGCCCTCAACGTAACCACCACAACCTCCACGGCCGTCGGAAAACCCAACCACCACCACCACCGCCGTGAAAACAACCCCACGATCAGCTCT
Source organism: Camellia japonica (assembly GCA_030407325.1). Lineage (NCBI taxonomy): Eukaryota > Viridiplantae > Streptophyta > Magnoliopsida > Ericales > Theaceae > Camellia > Camellia japonica. The sequence continues at coordinate 55,899,364 of JAPPVO010000016.1, forward strand.
ATTCTATCAAACTCCAACGAAAACATTTCAGCTTCACTGTCTGAAACTCTTCTCCCTCATGGACTCCCTACGACGGACCTCCTTGAACCGGCCATTGACCCCAATCTCAGACCCATCGATCTCGTGGACTCCACGGCTGACCTCTATCGCCGCCTTCAAAACTCCCCCGGTCTCAACAAATCGTCAATCTGCCTCGAGCAGTACTCAATCCTTCGTTCCCTCGGCGATCCGAAGCTCCTCCGGCGGTGTCTCCAGGCGGCGCGTGAACACGCCGTCGATGCACACTCGAAGATTGTGCTCTCGGCGTGGTTGCGTTACGAGAAGAGAGAGGACGAGCTTGTGGGTATTTCTTCTTTGCACTGTGGTGGCCGAGTTCTTGAATGTCCAAAGGCTGCATTGGTTTCTGGGTATGATCCAAATTCAGTCTCTGATCATTGTCAATGTCACAGTGATCAATCAGAGTCTGCAAAATTCGAGTCCTCAATTGGGGATGATGAGAGTTTGATTTCAGAAAATGATATTGATGTTTGTTTTTTGATCGGTGATGAAGAAATTTATTGCAATAAAGATAAAATAGCTCATCTTTCGCGCCCTTTGAAGGCAATGCTATACGGGAATTTCATGGAATCGAAAAGAGAAACGATCAATTTCTCGCAATCGGGTATATCTGCGAAAGGAATGAGAGCTGTGGGAGTGTTTAGCAATACGAGAAGATTAGACTCGTTTTGCCCCAGTACTGTTCTAGAGCTCCTCTCTTTCGCAAACAGGTTTTGTTGTGAGGAAATGAAGGCTAATTGCGATGCGTATTTAGCATCTATGGTCTCTAACATAGAAGATGCTTTGATCCTAATTGATTATGGATTGGAGGAGACCGCGTATCTTCTTGTTGCGTCTTGCTTGCAAATATTATTAAGAGAGCTTCCGAGTTCTCTGTGTAATCCGAATGTCAGTAAAATATTTTGTGGGTTTGAGGCCAGGGAGAGATTGGCCATGGCGGGGCATTGTTCTTTCTTATTGTACTATTTCCTAACACAAGTGGCGATGGAAGAGAGCTTGACATCAAACATGCTAGTGTCATTGTTGGAGAGATTGAAAGAATGTGCCACTGAAAAATGGCAAAAGGCACTCGCATTGCATCAATTGGGTTGTGTGTTGTTGGAGAGGAAGGAGTACAAGGAAGCCCAGTGTTGTTTTGAGGCTGCAGCCGAATTGGGTCATGTTTATTCGGTGGCAGGCATTGCAAGAACTAAATACAAGCAAGGACACGGGTTTTCAGCTTACAAGTTGATCAATTCTATCATTTCTAAGCGTAAACCGGTTGGGTGGATGTACCAAGAGCGGTCCTTGTATAACGTGGGGACGAAGAAGATTGTGGATTTGAAAACCGCCACTGAATTGGATCCGGTTCTTTCATTTCCTTACAAGTACAGAGCCACTTCAATGGTAGACGAGAACCGGATTGGGGAAGCCATAGTTGAGATCAACAAAATCATTGGATTTAAGGTGTCTCCAGACTGCCTTGAATTGAGGGCTTGGTTGTTTATTGCCATTGAGGATTATGAATCTGCTCTGAGAGATATTCGAGCCTTGTTGACTTTGGAGCCTAATTACATGATGTTTCATGGGAAGATCAGAGGTGATCACATGGTTGAGCTCCTCAATCAATATGTTCAACAGTGGGGTCCCGGTGATTGCTGGATGCAACTCTATGATCGATGGTCGGCTGTTGATGATATTGGATCTCTGGCTGTTACTCATCAAATGCTGGTAAATGACCCTGCAAAGAGCATTTTACTTTTTCGGCAATCTCTACTTCTTTTGCGGTGAGTTTGTGATAGAATTTCTGGTGAATTGTCTTCACAATTGCAATCTTTATGTATTGCATTCGTTATTATTAGTGACTCTTAATAAGTTTATCAGATCATTATCACTAGTTTTTATGGAATCCAGATATGCACAATTTATTATCTCTTCCCAATATTTTCATGGTAGAACATGTATCTCCTTATCTCCTTATTTCTTCATATAATGAAATCATATATGCAGACAGTTTGATAGAAATAAGAAGATTCCTATGAAGAACATATTAGGGTTTGGTCTTCTCAAAATATGATTTGATGTAGGAAAATGCATGTTTAAGCCTAATACCCTAAAAAGTGTACTCTTGAAATCATTTTGAGCATTTTGATAAATTGTTTGTAATTTTTGGACAACTTGGAAAAAATGGAAAAATGAAAAAGCACGGAGGCAGAAAGTGGTAGTTCGGACTTGGCAAACGAGCTCTTGCCACAGGAGAGGAAAGCGGGATGAAATTTTTTTATTATGTCAATGCTAATATCAATGTTATTTATTAGCTGTGAATTTGAACTTTTTGGTATTTTGCCTTTTCTTCCGATGTAGTGCTGAACTAATAAGCTCTTAAGTAGTCGTTTGGGAAGTTGGGTTGGGGTTGGTTGGGGCTAAAATAGCCACAAAAAGTCAAAATAGGCTTTTTAACCCTAGGCTAAGGTTTTAAAAAGCGGCCGCAACCGTTACGTAACGTTGTTACATAACGGTTTTGGCGGTTACCGCCACCCGTTACGGCCGCTTTTGCAGTGCGATTGAGAGTCACAGGTGTGTCGGTTGTAACGGCTGTCGTAGCGGTCGTAACGATGCCGTAACAGCCGTAACGGCCTGTTACGTAACGGTTCCAAACTGTTTCTTTCGAAAAAACACAAAAAAAAAAGCTGAAAATGGGGGAAGAAGGATAGAGAGAAGAGGGAAGATAAAGAGAGAAAATGGAGGAGCAAGAGATAGAGAGAGAGAGAAGAGAGAAGATGAAGAACATGTTATTGATTTGTTGAAGCTGTATGACCTATGCTATTCTATTCAGCTGCTATTACTAAACCATTTTGTTTGTGTGTGTCTATCTATATATTGTTTGAAAATAATAATAATAATAATAAGTGTGGTCATTATCTATTTGGTTTGGTTAAAATATGTATATATATATATATATATATATATTTAGGCTCTTATTTATTCTCATACTTTTGTCATTGTTTATCTTATATATAATAGTTAGTGATTGAATTTTTGTATAATATAAAATCATTAATTATTAAAATAAAATGTAAAAAACTCAGTTTATAGTGATTTAAAAATATGAAATATATTGGATCATACTTAAAAATTTACAAAAATTGATCAATATTTATTTTTAATCCAATAAATATGATCATGGAAAAAAAATATGCATATCGGTAAGTTTTTTTTCAAATTGTGCGAAAAATAAAAAAATTCACGGTTCCGGTTACCGCAACCGTTACACTACGGCCTTTACACCCCGCAACCGCAACCACATCACCGCTGCTGTTACGACGACCGCAACCGCTTTTCAGAACCTTGCCCCAGGCTAAAAGTTGTCGCATCAAAACCATAATCATTTCATTTTTTTCTTTTACAAAAGTCAAAAAAACCAAAAAGTCCATCCCAAACGAAGCTTTTTAGCCTCAGGTTAAAATAGCCAAAAAGTCAAAAGGCCAAAAAGCCAACTCAAGAACTTTTGCTGCATTATTCCTTGTTCTTTATTTGCAATCTCAAATAACATGTATGAATGATGTAGGTTAAACTGTCAAAAGGCTGCAATGCGAAGTCTGAGGTTGGCTCGAAATCACGCTAGCTCAGAGCACGAAAGGCTTATATACGAAGGATGGATTCTATATGACACTGGGTATCGTGAAGAAGCACTCTCTAAGGCTGAATTGTCCATTTCTATTCATAGGTCATTTGAGGCCTTTTTCCTCAAAGCATACATGCTAGCAGATACAACTCTCGACACTGAATCTTCATCACACGTTATTCAACTTTTGGAGGAAGCTCTAAAATGCCCTTCAGATGGCCTTCGGAAAGGACAAGTATTACTCACAAGAATGGAAATACTCATTTCTTCGTCATATGTCCAAAATATTTTTATTGATTGTGTTTTGGTGACATATTACAGGCACTGAATAACCTTGGGAGCATTTACGTGGATATTAGTAAACTCGATCTTGCCACAGACTGCTACGTGAATGCCCTCGACATCAAGCATACGAGAGCTCATCAAGGGTTGGCCCGTGTATATCATCTTAAAAATCAAAGAAAAGCCGCTTACGATGAAATGACAAAGCTGATAGAGAAGGCACAAAACAATGCATCAGCTTATGAGAAACGATCAGAGTACTGTGACCGTGACATGGCAAATGGTGATCTCAGTATGGCAACACAATTGGATCCTCTGAGGACTTATCCCTACAGATACAGGGCGGCAGGTGTTTTTTTTTCTTCTTTTTTTTCCTTTTTGTGACCCATTAACTTAAATTACAAATTATTATTATTTTTTTTTATACTGCTTATTTGACACTAACATATGGAATACACATTCAACTAGTTCTTATGGATGACCAAAAAGAAAATGAAGCAGTACAAGAGCTGACAAAAGCCATAGCTTTCAAGCCTGACTTGCAAATGCTTCATCTCCGAGCAGCATTCCATGAGTCTATGGGTGACTGCGCTTCTGCTCTCCGTGACTGTGAGGCTGCTCTCTGCTTGGATCCCAACCACAAAGACACCATTGATCTGTATAATCGAGCACAAGGCCGAGCTCTCCATCTACATATGTGAGTCAGTGTGTTTTATATTTGTGAAATTGTTCGTACCCACTGGTAGCCTTGAGGTAGTCGGATACTAAATTCACTCCAAAAATCGATGCCAATAAAAGAGCATCAAGATGGAAACTGACTGTGGCTTTGAGAATGGAGGGAAATGTCAGTGGGGGAAAGGACAGGAACATTTGGGAGAGGTATGTATATATGCTGCTATGGAGTTGATGATGGTAAAACAGATTGTGAAGAAGCACAGCCCACAAGACAACTCAAGAACAAGGCAAACCCAAAAGGAAATGTTCAAAAGATGTTGTGTTAAGACTGTAGTGTTGGGCAGAGACAAGACAGTTGAAAGGGTGTATCATGTTGTAAGCTTTGTATACTATTTCTTGAGCATTTTTCCTCATTAGAAGTGGAATTTGGTACTAGGAAAAAGTTGTTTTATCAAAAGATGAAATGTCCGGTATAGATTCAAATTCGTGTGATGTGGGCCATACTCAAAATGAATTTGACCCACACGTTTATTTTTATGAAAACATTTTGAGTAATTTTTTTTCTGAGTACATAGCATTACTGCTGTACCGTTCTCGCTTATTGCAATGGTTGTATAATAGGTGGCTCTGCTGTTTGTGTTTGGACTGCACGTTGTATGTGGTAATGGATAATGTTTTCATCTGCAATAAAAATGAAGAGTTTCTTATCTTTGCTACCTTAGATGGAGCAACGTAGTCTTGTATCCAAACATCTCTCTATTTCTAAATTCATTCATCCGAGGGTTTGGCAGAATGGATTGGGCAGGTCATCTTCTGCTTATTGAATGTCTTTAATGGACGATTTTCATAATTTTTTCCTTTTTTTTCTTTTGGTCTGTGGAAGTTGAGGCGCAGGCTTGTAAGCAACGTTCTTAATCTGGTTTTCAGGGTGCTCCTTAATTATCTAAACATGAATAGAAGATCAATTTTTATTATTTTGAAAACAAACGAGGATTAACAGAGTTCAAAAGGCAAACAAAAAGAGGGCAGCAAGGGGCACACAAGAATTTTGTTAGGGTCACAGAATGAACTGTAAGACCCACGTCTACGAGTGTACGAGTATTTTGTGATTCATTATGTCTCTGTAGTTTTATTGTTCAGTCAAATGCTCAATTAAGCTGACCAACAAAATTGTGAATCATTTGCAACTAGGTAAGGTTTGAAAAAGTCAATATTTATTGATTGCAACAGCATAGCCTCAAATACACAATTTTCAAATCCTTGGCATGGACAAAAAAAATTTAAAAAGTATAAGAAGATCCAACAGGTCATCCTTATTCGTTACATACAGATATTTCCTATTACTATATATTGAATACAAGCATTTCCCAATAAAAAATAAAAAATAAAAATGAAAAAACATAATTTTTTTTTAAATACAAGCTGTATCTAGTACCTACCATCGACACCATTGACTTTAATCTCAATAGCATTTGGAAAAAATGCAACATACAATTGGAAAGAGATTAGAGCAAATGGTACAAGACTCCCGTTAAAGCATGATCTGGGGAGAGTAAAATGCATCCTTACCAAAATTTCTGGAGAGGTTGTTTCTATTACTTGAACACACACTATTAGGGACAATAACATCTTAAAAAATAAACTTTAGACTTTTCAGCTTGATTTTTCACCTTTTTAACTGCCTTCAGTAGACAAAATCTCGAGTTCTGCCCACCAAAGAGGAGATGATTTTGGTGTGGCTCCATCAGGTCCCATAGCTGTGATCTCTTTCAACCTAGCCGTGACCTCTTTCATTGCTGGTCTGTGTTTGGGATCAGGATTCACACAATCTTTTATTACTTGAAACAGTTTCTCGAGCTCTTCCTCTTGGAAGGATTTTAAAGTTGGGTCAACCATTTCTCGCAAGGGTTGTTCCCCTTTCAAGTAGTCCGATGCCCAGTCCACAACAGAGCCATTATCAACCAAGTATGGAAGCCTGCCCGTTACCATTTCAAACAAAATTACCCCAAAGCTGTAAACATTGCTTTCTGGATCTGCCAATTGTGCCTCCAAGAGCTCTGTGGCAGCTGAACCCATGTTTGTTGCTGTTAAATCATTCCAGAAACTAAAATCTGATATTTTGGCCGCGTAGTCTTCAGTAAGATATATAGAAGAAGATTGCAAGTTTCCGTGGGCTATAGGTGGGGTGAGCTGGTGCATATGCTCAAGGCAATATGCCATGCCCATAGCTATTCGCAGTCGCATTCCCCAATCCAAGTGCTCGGATTCTTTTACTGCAGGGCATCAGAAAAGAACATAAAAAAATAAAAATAAAAAGACAAACCGGAGATAATTAACTCAGCTTTCCAGCTAAAGGTGTATTCAGAATGAAACAAAAACTAAACCAGAAAACGAGACGTAGAATACTGGCCGCCAAATCAACAGAACAAAGATGACTACAAATTACTTATTTCTCTGTTCCAGAAGACATGGAAGAATAGAAACATTTTCACATTTGACACACATCCATGCAGCTTACAGACATGCAACAGGGATGATCTAGCATGTAAATTACGATAAATGGATAGTCAACACGGCCGAACACAACTGATAGAACACTCTTAATGAAAATGAATAAGTTGAGCCTCAATTCTGCTATTTTCATTATTTAAGACTCCAATGAAGTTTCAGGATTATAGGGCTGGTGTATCTTTCTTTTTTTTTTTTGGTAAAAAAAAATTCCATATGAAATACGATGTTCCAAACTTCCAAGAGAAGAAACTGTTCAGTAGCACATATGGAAGAAAGGATTACATTTCTCAAGAAGACCTGTGGATTTTGTATATTATATTATTTGTTAGAATGAAAGGCTACAAGTATGGTATGATCAGAGAACTTACTGTGTAGATGCTCAAAGAGCATCCCATTTGGAGCATACTCGAAAACCATCATCCTGGTGAAAGGCACCTCTTCTTCACAAAACCCAATAAGGCTCACAAAGTTCTTGTGGTTCACTTTTGATAGCGTTTCTATCTGAAAAATGACCAAAACATAACAATAAGTGATTTTCTAAAAGATGCTGTTAAAGTTCAGTGAAATTTGCATTTGACATACCTTTTTTCTGTACTGGGCTTCTAAATTCTTCGACCAGTCTTCAGCATACTTCACTGCAGTGGACATTACTGCTATTTCAACACCACTTGAAAGAGTACCTTTGTACACTGTGCCATCTGATATAGAGCCAATTATATTACTGAAATCTTCACAAGCTGCTTCTAGTTCTGATCGCTGGAGCTTTGGCACACCTAGAATTCAAACGCTCAAACATGAATAATATATATAAATACATACATTGACAAGTTCAATGCTCTGGGTATGAACGAGGGGACATTAGGTCCTAAGCATTACACTTCCCTGGAGTATAAACAAGCAATAAACCTTCATTCTTGTAAGAAAAAGGAATAACCTGTTACAAATGCTTTCTGCAGCTGCCCACTTAACCCTGTTGCCCAAGGTTTGACAGTAATGACCTTGTTGCTTCGAAAGTAAAAAATGCCAAGGGCCGAAATAAATATGAATAAACATCCCACTGTCACTCCAGACCATAGCAAAATTGTATGATGCTTCGAATTGAAACTCCGTTGTACATTTTTGCTAGAAGTTGAAGCAGGAGAAGGCCAAGGAGCAGGATGGTGCACTGGTGGCTTAGAATCAAGTGGTGGATTTGATGGAGAAAGTGAAGGTGGACTTGTTGGTGGCCTAGGTGATGGTGAAGGGACCAAAGAATCTGGTGGGGAAGCATGTGGAGAATTTGGTGGTAATGATATAGATCCTGATGGAGGAAATGGAAAAGATGAGAACGGTGAATTTGAGGGAGAGACTGAAGGTGAAACCGTTGATGGCAACAGTGATGGTGATGATGATGGCGATGGTGATAAAGAGATAGAAGCAAATGGTGATAATTCAGAACCCCTCTTACTGCGTCTATCCCGTTTAACTTTGGGCGGATTTGTGGCTTTAAAATGTTGCAGCAGCCTCCTTTGCGCAACATTACCATCTTGTACAGTGTTCCTGAAGGTGAAACAAGCCATCATAAAGCAAGTACTGAAAATAATTTGCTTTAATGTTCCTATTAGTACAAGAGCAAATATGCAGCTGTGCAATTTTTGAGTGCCCACAAGGAAAAATCCCAATCATAACCGTTTTTTTTCCCAAAAAAAATCAACCTAATAATATTTTCCATCAAACTTATGGACCCCTCAATAATTCATGCATATCTTTAGTGATTCCACAAGTATGCAAAAATTGCGAAATATTGCCAGTAATAATACTTGCCACTTCTTTGCCACTTTATGTATACTATATGGATGATCTGATTCACAGGGACCATGATTAGGAATTGTTTGATCATCTTCTCTGAGGAAGAGGCAATTCCATATGTTTGTGTTGTGGGACTGAACCCAACATTTTAAGGCACGAGCAGTCAAACCATACGAGGTTTGAGATGCAAAAGATGTCACCTTACATTTGATCCTTTTTTCCAAAACCTCGCTCTCTCTCTCTCTCTCTCTATATATATATATATATATATACCCCAATGGACCCTCTACTTCTAGTTGTTGCTTTTATCTTTGGGGCTGTGTAAAATAGCAGCTTGAAATCAAGAATAACAAATAAGGTTGTTAGAAACAGACTCAAAATATCCTGTCACAAGCAAGTGCACTAGATAACTACTTTAAAATTCTATTCTATAATGTGTACCCAATCTTTTCCCTCCCAAACACACATTAATGTGTATTAATTGGGCCTTTTTTTTTTTTTTTTATAATCATTTACCCTTTATGCTTTTAGATTCGCCAAAAAAATAAATAAAACGAAAAACAACCCTGCAAGCAGCAGTTGGGGGCATGGAAGGGAAAATATTTATTAAACTACATAAAGAGCTTCATATGTTAACAGACTTACCAAGAACTAGATTTGCTGTTGCAACTGGCCTTTAAAGCAGCACTAGTGAGCTGGTTCTCATCTACTTGAAATTCAGAAAGCATCTGAAGTTCATAAAGTTCTGGAGATATGTTAAAGTTGTTGTTGTCCAATAAACTGCGACGATAACCAGAAGATTGAGTTAACACTAGTTTAGGAAGCATAGTTAATGTAAGATCTCAAAACTTAGACAGATCGGCTCACAGAATTGACAAGGACATGTTATTGCCAAAATCAGATGGAAATGGCCCACTGAAGTTATTGTATCCTAAATCCAACACCTCCAGCTCCTTTAATTCTCCAATCTCCACAGGAAAGTTCCCCCAAAAAGAGTTGTTGCGTAAAGTACTACATTGAAGTAAATGAAATTTATGACAAGAATAATGAAATATTTGGGTCCATGAATTGGGTTAGTATATTCTTACATTAATTTTATGTAAGTCAGCTTCCCCAGCTCAGGTGCCAATGTTCCTTCAAGGCAAAGATCTTTCAAGTTCCTGCAATTTGAATAGGTAGGACTTTCAGGGTGATACAAAAGGTGTCATAATATACAATAATCATTAGATAATCAAGCACCAATGCCTAGATTGTCATGGCATCATCACTCTCACCATTAAATTGCTTGTAATCTTATCAGTTCAAGGATTATGTCATCATCTAGTTCAAAAAAAAAAAAAAGGGATTATGTCATCGTCATAAGCAACTAGACTGTCAGATACTATCATTTCACTTAGAATGGTACTATGAAACTCCAGTATAGCTGAATCATTAGATAATCAAGCATCAAATGCCTAGATTATCATGGCATCACCACTCACAATTAAATTGTTTGTAATTTTATCCATTCAAGGATTACGTCATCCTCACTCATAAACCTTAGAATGGTAATATGAAACTCCAGTACAGCTGAATCATTTACATAACAGCCAAGTCACATCACAGCAGCATAATATGTAACCTATGAACAGAGATATGATAGCACATTGTTATCGTAATTATCTATAAATCATAACCCAAGAATACACATGCCAAGAGTTCATTTTTGTTCCAAGATGCATGGAAGGATAGGAGCCTCGCTAATTCATGGGGATAATTACATTTTTGGCTCTAAATATGCGTTTTTGTGTTATTTTGATAACACTTGTGTCAATTTTGTCCCCAAAGTATTAAATGCATGTTAAAGAAGTTCTCATGGCCTTAAGGGTATTTGTGGAACAAAAATACTCTCTCTAAAATACGTACCGTGTAATTTTGGTCCCCCAACATTTCAATTGTGTCAATTGTAAAAGGCTTCTTTTTTGTTTTTTTCCTTTTTGCTGAGGTGTGACTTTTTGTTTCAAAAATACCCCTGATTCTCTTGATGAATACTGATAGCATCATAGGACTCACTTTAACACATTTAATACTCTGTCAACAAAATTATACAATTGAAATATTGCTAATCAAAATAACACAAAATGCATATTTTCGAGATCAAAAGTGTAATTAGCCCTAATTGATTACATGAGAGAATTAATCAGTGACATTATTAGGTGTGGGAATGCAATTTCCCTTATATATTATCCCCTTGGGGCATTAATGTTTAAACATGTTACTTTTATGCATGTAATGCAAAACATGTTTGCTTGAAATATGTTGTATAATTTGCTTATAATCTAAAATAAAATAAATTTATATGCCAACCATGTTAGGCATGTTTTGTTAGGGTTGACACGATTATAAGTAGGGCACGTCAACGTCAAGATAATTGATACAATTAGTTAAATGGGTAGGGTTAGTGTTGAGGTATTTTGGACGATCCGCAATGACACAACACGAAAAAAACATAACATGGCATGGCACGATTCCCACCGCAAGACATTATAAGAAGCCAAACACAAAATTAGCATTATTCTGAGTTCTATAACTTTGAAAGATTCTGAGTTTAGCAAATCGTGTGGAGAATATTATAAAACCCTCCAGGATTAAGAATTACATCTAATCCTTAGGGGCTGTTTGGGAAACTTCGCAAACAGGCCAGGCTGTTGAGCGTTGACATCTGGCTACCCTTAATGAAGTGAAGCCAAGTCTTGGTATTTTGAAAGCGACAGGCATGGCCGGTAAACCAAGCAGAAAAAGTTGGCTGAATTTTCAGCTTCACAAACAATTTAATAAGATTTTCTCCAGATTAAGAATTACCACAAGAATGGGTCTAGTTTTTGCTGCAACCATAATAACATCAGCATCCATCTTTAACATGCTTCTTTCCCAAAAATGAAGTAAAATAAAATAAAAATAAAAGGTGTTTGCCCCCCATCTATGATTCTAAATTCATATCATATGTTGGGAAATTGACCTAATAACCAACACAAAAGAGAAATGCTATGTATCTCAAATATTCTATCAAATATTCTACCAACTCTCTCATATCGGGTGGGACTCACATAAATTCACATGTGTGTTGGTCTCACATGATAGAATATTTGATAAAACATTTGAAGTCCCTAGCATAACTCAACACAAAATTCTTGTAGACCGGTATCTCAATGAAAAGTTGTCGAAAAAATAAACAAATTGTTGGTAAACTCTGGACGTGTAATTGTGCAAATTTTAGCAATTATTATGAGATGTAGAGAGTTGGTATCACATAAATGCATGATTAATGTTGTTTACTACAGATTACATTGGAAATTTGAATAAAAAAGACTAGTGAACACCAATTTCAATGTCCCTTGCCAGATTTGGGACTTTGAAATAACAACATGATTTTAAATTATAGATTTGGCATGAAAATAGCTGAAGTCTCAATAATCAAAACAAGATTGGAATTCTGCAAATCTCATGATAATGCAATTTATAACTAATCAATATATCAAAAATAACAATCAGCTCATTTAGTTTAGACTTTTAGGATTCACTTTTCAGAAAATTAAAATTTTTCTTTTTCACATTTTTTTTTTACTGAATTTTTTTAATTTTTAAATACTCGTAATATAAATACACTTAAAAATATATATAATTTTTTAAAAAATTCATTAAATACAAAAATATAAATAAATAAAAATATGATAATTCAGTACATTTTTCATATTTTTATATATTTATTGATTTTTTAAAATATTCTTTTACAAATGTTTAATTTTTTAAATACATCTAAATAAGGTACATTTAAAAAAAATAAAAAAAAATTACTTAAAATTTTAAAAATATTCACTAAAAACAAAAAAAAAAATACAGAAAACCAAAAAAACTCCATTTAAAAAAAAAAAATTTAATTAGAAAATTGAAACTAATAAATGCACAGAATAATTTCGCTAAACGAAGCACTCACAGAATTACGACTTTTCCGTCTTCAGAGCACTCGACTCCGAACCAAGAACAGGGATCAACGTCGCCGCCAAGATCATTCCAGTCCGAGAGAGCACCGAATGGATCTCTCACCACGCTGTCTCGAAACTTCAACAAGGCCAACCCTGTGTATTCAATCAAGCTTATTATTAAACTCTTCAAATTAGAGAACAAAGAGACATTCAGAGTTTGTAGACAAGTGTGAAGCTCGTACCTTCGGTGTTGAGCGAGAAACAGAGACTCAGGCTCTGAAGAAACACGAGTAGAATGGCTAAGATCGTCCCCATGAAAAGCTTGAATCTCCATCGCTCGGTCATCTGTGAAAACAATTTCGTCTCTGTAGTCCAATCAATCAAAGTAGTGAATTACAGAAATGTGTACGTGGTGGTGTTTGTTTGTATATATCGATACATAGATAAATAAATAAATGGATGAAGAAAGAGACAAGAGAATGAAATTGAATTGAGTGAGTTGAGAGAGAGAGAAGAGTTGGTTTCGCGTCAAGTTAATTCGGAGACTTTTATAGTTGCCAGCTGCGACTCGGCGCCGTCCGGGTATTGAATGGTTTTGAACACACGTGCCTCTCGCGTGATTTTTTTTAAAATTATTATTTTAATTATCAAAAACTAAAGGATAAATTATAAATATTCTCTCTTGTTTAAAAAATTATAAATATTTTATTGTATGAATTTTTCATTTAACAGAACTAACAAAAAAAAAATTTAATTTCTCTTTTATACAATAATAAAATTACAGGAATTATTAATTGAAATAAGTTTATGCCATCATTAAATATATTAATTATCTTGACAAGTTATTAATAAAAGAGGTCATTTCTTATGAAATTAGAAACTTTAAAGGAGCATGATATAATTTTGAAAAAATTAGTCTAAGATCTCTCTCCCATTTTTAGTAATGGAAGATATCTACAATATTATTTTGTGAGGTCTAAAGTCCCTTAACCCCTAACACCCATATGTCACAGAGAAATTTAATTCCCTCAAATCAAATTGCCTCTCCCTCTCTTTCTCTCTCTGTTCTTTTCTCTCTGACGAACTCCACCTCTATCGCCGGAGTTCATCATCATTGTCATCTTCTCCAACTCTCTCTCCTCCATCAAGCGAAGCTTAAAAGCATCCTTATCCATGGACGATTTCACCGATATCAGAATCGAAGCATACCGCGACAAGAAGACAACCCAATGGTGGGAGTGAGCAACGATATCATCACCATCAAGGCTGATGATGGAAGTGATACTGTCACTTTCATGTTTGAAAGCCCTAGTAAGCTTCTCTTAGTTCTTCCTTCTCCAGCTCTATCCTCTACTAGTCCTGGAGCAAGGTCTCTCTCTCTCTCTCACAACTCATACATATACAAACATCTATATACATATAGTATGAAGTTAAACTTTTTGACAAAATGCTTCTTAGAACTCCAAAACACATAACTGTGAGATTTGATTTGACAAAACTCTTCTTAGAACTGTAAAACATATAGTTGTGAGCTTTGAAACTAACTTGTTTGATAAAATGCTTCTTAGAAAAACAATCACAATTTTCTCTAGTTTGTTCAAAACACAGAGAAAATTGCGATTTTTTTTTTTCTAAGTAGCCCAATTTTCTCTAATTTGTTCAAAATATAAAGAAAATTATGATTTTTTTTTTTTTGGTTTCAAAGTATCCCAATTTTTTCTAGTTTATTCAAAACACAAAGAAAATTGTTATTATTTTTTGGTTTCTTAGTAGCCCAATTTTCTCTGGTTTGTTCAAAACACAGAGAAAATTATGATTGTTTTTGGTTTCTAAGTAAGGCAATTTTCTCTGGTTTGTTCAAAACAATCACATGTGATTGTTTTTGGTTTTTAAGTAGTTCAATTTTCTCTAGTTTGTTCAAAACACAGAGAAAATTGTGATTGTTTTTGGTTTCTAAGTAGCTCAATTTTCTCTGGTTTGTTCAAAACATAGAGAAAATTTTTGGTTTGGAGAGAATTTTTCTGGAAAGTCTAGAGAAAACTAGAGAAATTTGCAAATCAGAGAAGTTTGTGCAAACTAGAGAAATTTAGAGAGAATTTATCTGGATTGAAATTTCTGTAGATCGATGTGTGAGGGACCTTAGACATTATGAAAATATTTGATGTCCTTTATGTTATAAAATCTTAATACCAGGGATCCCTAAAAAAATCCTCTATAATTTTTACAATCACAAAGGAGAATTCGTATTTTAACCAAATCTTATGAGATGTATTTATAATTTACCTTAAAATAAAAAAGAAAACTCAGAATAAAAGTCAATTTATAAAACTTTTGGCCTAAATTTAAATTTTTTTAAGTCAAAAGGATATTGATTTGTCCAAAGTGATACTTATGTGTCCTAAATTTACAGGTATCATACATGTCCAAATGTTATTTCTATGTACACGTGTCATTTATCTTTTTTCTTATTTGTCAACCTCACCGCCACCAGTTATCGGAGACTTTTTTTGGTACCGACTACTTTTCAACACGTATTCTTATTACCAAAAAACCATTAAATATTGAATCAAATAACATATGTTTTCATCAATTAACCAATAAAAAATAAAATAAATACGAAAAATTAAGATTTGATCTATGATAATTCAAAACTTAAATTTTTCTTTTATTTTTTCGATTTTGAACTTTAAAATTTTTAAATCGTCAATGTAATGTTGAAACCCTCTATGAATTTTCGATATAAACTAAGGTGATGTTTGATAAAACTGAAAATCAAAAACTGAATATTGAAAATTATGTATTAAAAACTGAATGTTGAATTTCTTAAGCTAAAAAGCTGTTTGATAAAAATTTAAGTGTTTAACTAAAAATAAGTTGTTTGATATGTATAAAATCGAATTTGAAATTTATTATTTTCAAATTATATATTTTAATTTTTATATTATGGTAGTGGTGGTGGTAGCAATAGCAATAATAAAATCTGGCAACAATAATGATGGTGATGGTGGCGGCGTGATGGTAGTAGCAGTAGTGGTAGTGGTGGCAGTGGCATAGTAGTGGTGGTGGTAATAATGGTAGCATTAATAGTGGTAGTGGTAGTGGTGATGATGGTAGTGGTGATAAGTTTGTAATAGTGTATATTTTTGAACATTTTGCAATAATATATATTGATATTGATATTTAATATTTATAAATTCAATTATAATTAAGTAAGTTTTATATAACTTAATTTTTTAAAAGAATTTTTAACTTACATTTTAATAAATACTTAAATTTTAAAGTAAAATTAATTATGATTATTAAATAAATTTAATTAATTATCATTTAATACATTTAATTTTAATTACTTAATCTATTTATCAAACTTCCCTAACGGTAGAGATTATTTTTTGGGGGGAGATTTGGCAAATGTCCTTGTGGACAAAACTATCGTATGTGAGAAGCACATTCAATTTTTCATTTACTCAAGCAAGACAAGTGCGTAGGACTACGCGAACCTTTCTATGGCAATTTGCGATATAAACTAACGGTAGAGATTACCTCTTTTTTTTCTTTTTTCTTTTTTTCTTTTTTTTTTTTTTTTGGGGGGGGGGGGGGGGGGTGGTGTTTAGAGAAATGAATTTTTTGGAAGAGGGGTAGATAAATAAATTTTGTCTAAAAAATTAATGTTATGACCTAACTCACAATCGGACGGGTCTAACCCAAGTATGTCCACCTACAACTTATATATTCACATAAATTCTTTTAAAATTTTAATGTGGGACAGTTAATTTAAGGAAATCTACATTTGACTCTTCAACTTCTCATTTCACGAATCTGAAAACGACATTAACTTCTCATTCACTCATAAATGGTTTTAACGAACCGTTTGCACCGTGTGACTTGCTATGCAGTAAGGAACACGTTACCTCTTTGAACCCACCTCAAAAGACGTGTGGGCCCCACTCAAATTTAGGCTCAAAGTTGGCTCAAAATAAGCCTATGAAAACTATAATTTCCAACAATCCCCTACATAAATGGAATTTGACGGAAAGAAAATATAACAACATGATCTTATTACAGAGAGTATAGAGATTGGAAATATTCTGCAAATAATAGGTAGCTTTTGGCTTTGAACCGTCCTTTGCAAGACATTATTGGATTTACTAGCTAACCAGTGAATATGATGTCTTGAACTGTTCAGCTATTTGTGTAAATCAAGACAATAGAACTCACATAGTATATTACCAGACACAATTTAGTTTTCATTATTGTGTTCATTTTGACCTTGAACAATTTGGTCTTTCATGAGTGCTTTAGAGAATTGCAACCCTTCACAAATCTCATAAAACCGGCCCAGTTCACACTCATATAGGTGTGAAGAGTATCCTGCCATACTCCATTTGATATTCCTAGATATAAGAATTATTAAAAGTATTAGTTAACCTAAATCGCTGCAGACATCACTATTTTATCATAAAAATGGGTAGGAGTTTGACTCCTAATGATCCTTATGAGTCATACACAACTCGGTTGTTCCTTTGAACCTAGATCTTGGGATCTCCAGTCAATTAGGTTGGGTTACCGTTGTAGTAACTCTTATTTAATAGGCTTAAGTCTCATTCCCTTCAACGAATTCTCAACTAGCTCTCTTGCTAACCCTTTTGTTAGTGGATCTGCTATGCTGTCTTTAAACTTCACATATTCAATGAAAATAGCTCCATTAAAGAGTAGTTATCTCATGGTGTTATGTCGACGATGAATATGTTGTGACTTACCGTTATACATATGATTCTGTGTTCTACCTATTGTTGATTAACTATCACAATGTATGCATATAGCACGTACCGGTTTTGGCCACATTAGAATATCTTTAAGGAAGTGACGAAGCCATTTTGCTTCTTCTCAAGCTTTATCTAAAGCTATAAATTCTGATTCCATAGTAGACCTAGTAATGCAAGTCTATTTGGAAGATTTCCAAGATACAGCCGCACCACCAAGAGTAAAGACATACCCACTGGTGGATTTTGAGTCTCTAGTATCCGATATCTAGTTTGCATCACAGTATCTTTCAAGTACCGCTGGATATCTAGTATAATTTAGCCCAATGTTACGAGTAAATTTGAGATATCTTAGAACCCTTATAATAGCTTTCCAGTGTTCTATTCCTAGATTATTCGTATATCTACTTAATTTACTTACTGTATAAGCTATATCTGGGCGAGTGCAGTGCATCAAGTACATTAAGCTTCCAATAATTTGGGCATACTCTAGTTAAGAAATAATTTCCTCTACATTCTTAGAAAGAAACAAATTAATATCCACAAGTGTTCTAGTAAGATGATCATCATCTTTGCTAAATTTGTTAAGTATTTTCTCAATGTACTGTGATTGTGACAAAGAATACCTTTCTGATGTTTTGGTAATTTTCATATTAAGAATTACATCAGCAATCCTCATGTCTTTCATGTCAAAATGGTTATTCAACATTTTATTGGTAGTTTTAATCATGTCATTATTACTGTCTATGATGAGCATATCATCCACATAAAGACATACTACAACATAACCTTTGTTTGTGTTTTTAATATAAACACATTTGTCACGTTCATTAATTTTAAATTTATTTGACTTCATTACTTTGTCAAATTTTTCATGCCATTACTTTGGCGCTTGTTTTAAACCATATAATAATTTAACCAATTTATACACTTTCTTTTATTTTCCTGGAATAGAAAATCCTTCTGGTTGTTCCATGTAAATTTCTTCATTTAACTCACCATTTATGTGACAACCCTCACTACTGTTTACTGATAACACCACTGATTAGTGCTAATCTATGATTAAGTATGTTAATTGATTGATTGACTGAATGTTCTGAATTGATTGATTGATTGTGCTAGTTTGAATGCAATTCTATCTGTTGACTGTTCAATTATCTGTTCATGTTTTATGCTTTAAACTGTGAATTGAAGGCCTTATCGGCGGCCGAATCTGAAATTGATTAGTGTTTTGTGCTAATTAGGAATTATGAGATTTTATGGTAAATTTAATTGAAATTTGACTTGGAATGATTAAATTAGATTAAATAATGCTAAATTGCAATAGTTGGACTTATTTACCAAACTACCACTTAGTGGTCACTTTATACAAAACACATTTGAGCCTTATTACATTCAAACAAAACATTTCATCAGCCATCTTGAGTCTATAACCGACTAGAGAGAGAGGGAAATGAGAAAACTTGTTTTCATCTTGAATTTGCTTGGAGGCTTAGGGGATTTGGAAGATAATTGCAAAATTTAGCTTCTAGACTTGGAGTTAGAGACTTAAGGTAGAGTAATTACCTTCTTGATTGTGTATTTAAGTTAGTTCTTGTATGTTTCATGCTAAATTGAAGAGTTGAGCCTAGAATTGGTTTAGATTGTTGAATTGAAGCTCATTCCTTGCATGCATGTGCATATCTTGAAGTTTAGAGTTGTTTTTATGGAAATTATTGCATGCATGTCCATATTATTGTTGAAATCCATGAGTTCACCATATTTTGAGAAGAATTGGCTCATTAGGACACGTATTTGAGCTTTGAAGTTGTTCCAATTCATGCATGTTGCATGTACATCATGTTCATGAAAGTTGGTTTGAAATTGGTATTTAATTGACTCACCTTTGGGCTTTGATTTTACAAATTGAGCTTTGAATCATGTAATACTATGAGTTTACAAGTGTTTTCCAGAAAATTAGCCCAAGAGGATCGAATTTGATGCATTTAAAGTTGATTTTGAGTTTGAGGTTCAAATCTGGAATTTCCAGAATTTGGACTTACGCTCGAGCGAGGAACTCCACGCTCGAGCGTACACTATGGATCATAAAGTCCGCTCGAGCGAGAAAAGTGATGCTCGAGCGTGAAATTCGTATATCCAATACTTTGCATGAGTTTATAGTCCGCTCAAGCGAGAGAGTTCACGCTCGAGCGAGGACTTGTGTCTCACGCTCGAGCGGGGGTCGAGCGCCCGTCGAACGTGAATTTTGAGCATCCAGTATTTTTACTGTAGCTTGCAGTCCGCTCGAGCGACGGAAGTCACGCTCGAGCGGAGATCTTTTGTCTGCATGTCCGCTCGAGCGTAGAAAGCCACGCTCGAGCGAGACCCCTGTTTTCTAAAAATTTTGAAAAGTGTTTATAAGTACATCTTTCCATCCTTTTTCCATCCTAGGCATTCCTAGGGCATGTTTATGGTATCCTAATGAGGATAATGTTATAGAACCACACCGAGTCAAGATAGGGACTAAGTTATTGTTTCCCAAATGTGTAACTTAGTGTGTGTTCATCTTGTAACTGTGTAGGGTTGGCATCCGAGGACGCGCACTAGCTTATCTGTAGCCCAGAACTCTGTGAGTAACAATGTTGTAAAGATATGTTCAATAATGATTATCTTCTGAACAATTAAACTGTATTGTTTTCTGAAATGATACTGTTACTGAATGAATGATGTCCTATTCGTGAATTGTATTCGTGGCATCCATAGCAACCTATTGTTACTGTACTGTACTGCTACTGACACAGAGATCTCTGTCGGTTCCCACGTCTGGAACCACTACTGTTTACTGATATGATGGCCATCAACTGACTGTTCGGTCTGTTAAGACCTACTGTACTGTTTGCTATTGGATGTACCGCTTATGACTGCTATGATTGAATAACTGTTATACTGGTAAATGACTGTTTCCAATACTGAAAGGACATTCATTCTTAACCTCTTTACGTATATGTTATTCACTGGGCTTTAGCTCACTGCTCATATATATATGTAGGTGTTCAGGCACCGGACCGTTGCTAGGAGCATCAGGGTAAACGCCAGTTTTGTCAAGCCAACCTTTGTGCCTCACTGCGAGGTTCCAGAACTGTTCAAGTCAAGGCTGTCTAGGGGTGTTCTAGATTTTCCCCATTTTTGCCTCCATTTTGTAATAATGTATAGTTTGAATGATCTTTGTACTGTACTGTGATGGTAGGGGTTTGATCCCTAACCTGAATGCTTGTATATATTGTGCATACTGTTTTGGTACTGAAGGTAAATTTGATATGAAAAGTCTTTTTGCATACAGACTGTCACAACTCATTGGACATTTTTTAATTACTGATTTGGCTTCCGCCAGCCCCTATAGTCTGTATTACTGTCTTACTGTTAAGCAGGCCTTCGGTAATCTCGGATTACTGGCCGGTTACGGTACTAAACTCATAGGGGCGGGTTTGGGTCGTGACAATTTAAGAAAGCGATTTTTACATCCATTTGATGAATTTCTAAATTATACAAAGATGCAATGACAATTAGCATTCTAATGGATGTTATTCTATTAACTAGTGAGTATGTGTCAAAGTAATCAAAACACTCTTTTTGTCTATATCTTTTGACCATAAGTCTTGTCTTGTCTTGTATTTGTCAATTGATCCATCTGCTTTCATTTTCCTTTTGAAAATCCATTTGTATCCAAGAGGTTTATAACCTGGTGGCAAATCCACAAATTCCCATGTGTGATTTTGCAAGATAGATTCAACTTCGCTATTGATAGTTTCTTTCCATAAAGAAACCTCAGGACTGGACATAACTTCTTTAAAAGTTAAAGGCTCATTTTCTAACAAAATGTTAGAAAATCTAGACCAAAAGATTTTGAGGTTCTAGTACATTTACTACGCTTAGGTTCCTCTTCTTCATTTTGATCTATCTCTCTTGTACTTGATTTTGTTCTTGATCATAACTAGTAATAGCATTATAAAATCTTTGTTAGTATTAGTCTCTTGTCCAGTTTTATTAGAAAACACATGTTCAAAGAATGATTCATTTCTATATTCAATAACAGTATTTACATGCGTTTCTGAATGTTCTGACTTATGAATCAAAAACTGATATGCACTACTATTCTTGGTATAACCAATTAATATGCAATCAATAGTTTTAGGACCTATCAATAGCCACTTTAGCCAAACACTCCCACACTTTTAAGTATTTGTAAGATGGCACTTTCCCATGCGACATTTTATAAAGTGTTTGATTCACTTTCTTTCGGGGTACTTTATTAAGAATATAATTACTAGAAAGTGTTGCTTCCCCTCACAAATATTTAGGTAATCTAGAACTTATTAACATGACATTTATCATTTCTTTTAAAGTCCTATTTTTCTTTTCAACAATTCCATTTTGCTGAGGTGAGTAAGGAGCAGTGGTTTGATGAATTATTCTATGTTCTTTACAAAACTCACCAAAAGATGATTCATATTCACCACCTCTATCACTTCTTAATTTTTTAATTTTCTTACTAAGTTGATTTTCAACTTCATTCTAATATTGAATGAAAGTATCCAAAACTTCATCCTTGGTTTGAATTAAATAAACATAACTATATCTAGTATAGTCATCTCTGAAAGTGATAAAATATTTTTTCCCATCTCTAGTTTGAATTGATTTAAAATCACAAATGTCACTATGAATTAATTCCAGTGGTTCCGTACTTCTTTCAATTGACTGAAAATGAGTTTTGGTTAATTTTGTCTTAACACAAATTTCACATTTATGATTTGGATCAATTTCAGATTTAGGTAAACATTTTATATTAATTAATCTACGTAAAGATCCATAATTAACATGTCCTAATCTATCATGCCATAAATTAGAAGACTCAAGCAAGTAAGAAGAAAATGTATTTTTATTGATCATAGGAGAAACAATTGTCATTACATTCATTTTGAAAAGGCCATCATTCATGTAACCTTTTCTTACATACATCCCGTTTTTGGTAAGTACAAATTTGTTACTTTCAAAAAATAGACTAAACCCAATTTTACCCAACAGAGATCCAGAGACTAGATTCTTGTGGATGTCCAGCACATACAACACATTGTTGAGTGTGAATTTCTTTCTAGATGTCATTTTTAAAATAATCCTTCCTTATCCTTTAACTTTAGAAGTCGAGGAGTTGCCCATGAATAGTTGTTTGCCGTTGTCCACCACAGAATAAGATGTGAACATCTGTTTGTCGGCACAGATGTGGCGAGTAACACCAGTGTCCACTTCCCAATCTTTAGGATTTCCGACAAGGTTTGCCTCGGAAACAACTGCAAAAAGATTTATGTCTTTTACACTATTGGAAATTTTGTTCACTTCGGTCATATTGGCTTGAGCAGATTTCTTGCTTAATCTTCCTTTGCCTTTGCCTTTGCGCTTGCTACGACAATCTTTGGCCCGATGTCCCTTTTTGTTACAGATGTAACATTTGTTATTGAATTTGTACTTCTTAGTTTCCCCTCATTTAGAACCTTGTGAGGAACTTTCTCCAAAATACTTCCGTTTATTTGCTTTTGGTGCATGTTCCACTACATTTGCCTTAGACTCCATTGGATGTTTACCAGCCCGCTTCTCAGAATTGTAGTTTTCCTCCTCAATCCTCAAACGCACAATCAATTTCTCCATAGTCATTTCTTTGCGCTTGTGTTTGAAGTAGTTCTTGAATTCCTTCCATCCTTGTGGTAATTTTTCAATTAAGGCAGCAATTTGGAAGAATTCACTGAGAGACATACCTTCTGCATGAATGTCATGCAAAATAAGTTGGAGATCTTGAACTTGAATGATCATAGTTTTTGAGTCAGTCATCACAAAATCCAAAAAATTTGCCAACCACAAATTTCTTTGAGCCAGTATCTTCTATTTTATACTTTTTCTCCAAGGACTCCCAAAGTTTCTTTGTCGTCTTGATAGGATTATAGATGTTGTACAATGTGTTATCAAGTCTATTCAAGATGTAGTTCTGAAAAAGGAAATCAGCATGTTTCCAAGAATCGACTGAAACAACCACTTGTTGGTCCAATTCATCCTCTTTTAGAGTAAGAGCATTCTCACAGAGAAAATGTGTCAGGTTAAGAGTAGTAAGATAGAACAACATTTTCTGCTGCTATTTTTTAAAATCAGTTCCTAAGAACTTTTTTGGCTTTACACCGTGATTGACTGGCATAGTCACAACAAGAGGAAGGATTGGAGCAATTGCAGTCTCCATACCAGTACTAGTTTGAACATTAGTTTGACTAATTTCAGTAGCCATGAATTCTAAATTATAAAACAAAATTAGAATTAGAACTTTATACTACACAAAAAATTATACCATAAATACATAATTTAATTCTGTAAAAATAAAATAAACAAAAATTGTAACTTTTATTTCTAATTAATTTGAAAATAAAATTTTATTTAAACAAATTAATTCTACACGGAAAAAATATTTCTGTAACACTTCAAAAATTAAAATACTGAAAACAAAATTTTAATTAATTAAAACTCAGAAATTATTTCTGAAAATCAAAATTAATTTCTAACCAACTTCACATATTCTGAAATTGTTAATGATAAACAGTATATTACTATTATTTGTCAAAGAAAATAAATAGTATATTACTACTATTTGTCAAATAGTATATTACTACTATTTGTATTTTTCAACCAGAATATTACTTTGTATAAGCACAGAAAATAAATTCCGTAAGAAGAAGAAAGGAAGAAAAGGAAACAAACAAAAAATTCTGTATAAACAAAATAATTCGTGATCTGTCTTAAGATTGTTCAAATAATCTTCTGTGTATAAAAAATAACTTGAAACAAACCAAATAAACAAAATAAATTACTTACAAAATTTAGTTACCGAAACAACTTAAGAGCAAGAATGATCAAGTCAAGTGTGTGACATTATATCCTTAAAACAGATTCACCCCGCTCAGGTACTTATGGAATAATGGCATCTATCTCCCAGGATACAATGATCTTTCACAGATTGTATTAGCACTAAAAACAATCTGTTTCGTCGAACCAGAACCTATGTTCTATACTCTCAGAAATTTGCCTAAAATTAATATGAAGAATATATATATGAAAGAGAGAAAAACGGAAGGCAACAAGAGAATTTTTGATTGGATTAAACTGCTGGAAGAGGGTCTGAATTTATAGGCAAAGTGGTGCCTTTTCAAAAGACCTAAATAGGTATAACATAGAATCGAATAGGTGCAATTTGAACTGAATAGGTACAGAATTCAAATCTGTTTGAAAAGAGTTTGATCTTATGGAAAATGGAAGAGATTTTCGGACCGGAAGAGGCACTGTTTGGACATGAAATTTGAATTCAAATTTGGCGCAAAATTTGAAATAATTCCGTTTAGAAATTCAAATAATTTTCTTGAAAAAATTCAAATAAATTTTGTCCAAAAAGTTAATGTTAGGACCCAACCCGTGCCTGACCGGACGAACGGCGACGGCGCGTGTGGTGGTTTGAGCCAAAGCTCACTTTGTCAATAATTCCTCCCTTCCACAAACTTTGTCCATAACTCTTTCCTTCCACAAACTTAGGATGTCCCTTGGGGCTCAACCCAAGTATGTCCACCTAGAGATTATATACTCACATAAACTCTCTTACACTATGTTTGGGAACCTAGGGGAGAAAAGAAAAGAAATGATTAGTTAAGTAATAAGAGAAGAGAAAAGAAAAGAAAAGAAATGATTGTGATTTTTCTCCTTTTTGTTTGGATAAGGAAGAAATAAAAGAAAAGAAATGATTGTGATTTCTCTCATTCTTGTTTGGTTAGGTTTCATTAAGAGAATAAGAGATGATTGTGATTTCTCTCCCTTTCTCTCCATTTCTTCCCATTTCTCTCTACTTAGGTTATCCAAACAAATAAGAGAAATACATATCACTCTATTTCTTTTCTTTTCTCTCCAAATCACTCAATCCAAACATAGTGTTAAAGTTTCAATGTGGGACAACCAATTTAAGGAAACCCATATTTGACTCTTCAACTTCTCATTTCACGAACCCAAAACAACGTTAATTTCATATTCACTCATAAATGGTTTTGACAAATCATTTGCACTGTGTGACTTGCCATGCGGCAAGGAACACGTCACTTCTTTGGACCCACCCTAAAAGACGTGTGGGTCCTACTCAAATTTGGACTCAAAGTTGGCTAAAAATAAGCTTATAAAAATCATAATTTCAAACAAGATGAGACCCTCTCACCCCTTCAATGCCATATAGACGGGAATGAATTTTGTTTTTTCTGTCCCGTTCTACTAGATCTCATATTGATTATATTTATTAAATATATACATATATATATATATATATATAGTTCAATTTAATTTTTTTCAATGTAACAAAATTTAAAAAACTAAAGTATTATACTTATTATTAATTTTTACTCAATTATTTCTTAGCTTAGACTATCTCCAATGGTTCATTAAATTTAAATTTGATAAAAAAATTCACTTTTTGCAGTTCCAACCCAGCACCAAATCTTTCATCAAATCTAGGATTTCTCAAATCTTTTATCAAATTAAGGATAGATATGTCTTTTATCAAATCAATGTTCATAGCTGTTGGATTTTTACTACCGGATATCCCCGAATGACCATCTCAAGGCAAAAATTTCTGAAAAAATTACACTGGCCGATCGACCGGCCGGACATCTGCTCAGTCAACCGGTGTTTTGATGAAACTTTGAAAACCTCCGTTGAAACATTTGATATCAAATGAAATTGCTAAAATTTTTCCTCAAATTTAATAAAAAAGAAAAGATGTACCATTAAAGATGCTCTTATATTTTATCATTCTCATTGAATATAAATTATTATACATAATATATTATATTATTTATAATTTTTATTAATATTTGCCAGTTCTAATTTATCTCATGCCCCGATATCATACAGATAGAATGAGACAGAGTTACCACAAACTTGCTCCATAATCAATCTGTGACCATCCGTAGACATGCACCACCTCAGTTCATTCAATGTGGAAATCATAATGCGAATAGCAACAAAATATACGAGATTAACAACAATGATAAACTGCTAGTCATAAACACATTGGTCACATGGACCTTGGAAGTCGAGAAGGGCGAGATCGACAAGTAGTAGATCAACAAGAACAGTGTGACTGAGAATATATCCACGCACAGCAATGACAGCACTAAGGTAACAAGTTAAATTAGTTTAAAAAATTTAAAAATTAATAAAAAAGATTAATTTATTATTTTTATTTTTATACATCTTTTTATAAAAAATTTAAAATTAAAAAAATCAATTTGCAAATAAATTCTAAATCTGTTTGGAAACTCAAGTTGGGGCTAAAATAGTTAATAAAGATAAAAAAAATTAAAATAGTCAATAAAATAAAATATTATATTTTAAACATGAATCAATCACTTTTTTTTTTCTCACAAATATCTATTCTACTATAAAAAATTCACAAATTATCTCAAATATAATTTTTTTTTTCATCTCATAAAATAGCCAAAAAATTAACTAAAATAGTCAAGTTTCCAAATGAAACCACAAAGGATAAATTGTACTATAAGTAAGTTATGACATTTATGATATTGATTATCACAAATGTCGCAACTAAATAATTTTGAATCATAACTAAAAAATTAATGCGTGATAACCAAATTAGGATATGGGGTCATTGATGTGTAATAGGCATAACAGTAACTGTTGTGTACCTCGTTGGGCCCGTTTTGAGTTTTATTTTAATTATCTGAATCGTTCATTTTTTAAAGAATTATTGAGTATAATCTACTTGCAAAAAAATTAAGTTAACCAAATATAAATAGCACTTTTATCAAATCACATTTATAAATTAAAAATGAATTATAGATATGATTGTAAGTATAAATTTGAATACAAATATAATTAGATGAAAGGGTTACCGATATTTGATCAATTTGATTTTTTACATATATGTTGTACTCGATATTTTCTAAAAAATGAACCGTTCAAATTATTAAAATAAAACCCAAAACGGGCCCTACGAGACGTAGAACCAGTCACTGATGTGCCCACCACCAACCTATAATCAAAATAATAATTATAATAAGTTATAATCAATATCATAATGAGTTATAACTAACTAACACCATAATGAGAAATTGTTTGAGGATAACTTATTTGATTACTTTTTTGCTTTTTTGGAGACAACAAAAATAAATTACTTATTGGTTTACTTTTAGGGAAAATTAGTCTAAAATCCCTACCTCATTTTTAGTAATGAAAGAGATCTACAATATTAGTTTGTGATATTTAAGGTCCCTCAACCCAACACTCATATATCACAGAGAAATTTGACATACCAGAGAGCTGCTCTCTCCCCACGCCTCTCTCTCTTTCTACAATACTTTCTCTCTCTTTCTCTCTCTCTACACAAACTATGTTGATCCTCTCTTCCTCGCCTCACAGATCCGTCTTCTCCACCACAGCTAGGATTTCTTCATCATCTTCAGTCTCCTCGTCTTCCAAGCTCAGCTTGATCTCTTGCTCTGTAAGAACCTGAATTTTTAGACAACTAATTAGTTTGATTAATAATAATATTAAGTCAATTAACAGTGATTATTAAATTATCGAATTATAATGTTAATAGCACCACAATTACTACCAATATTAAATTCTTTTAATTAAAATTATTTATCTTGCTGTGATTAAATTTCTGTATCTAAATACAGTGGTGGAAACTAAATGAGTTAAATAAATAGTAACTGAATTAATCAGAGGATTGTAGAGAGCAAAATATCTAGTGACTAGATTGTATATATTCCTTGATTTTATTCTTTACACACACACATAGGCTAGCAAAAATATATATATATATATATATAGGGGAGGAGGCCAGCCATGAGTCAACCCTCATGGGGAAGTATAAATCTTGTTTTATATGGAGATGCCCCTCAAAAGTGCAGCCACTTTTGCATGCTTGATCAAAATTTTTCTCACCTTTGAGTGTAAGGGTGGGTTATCTTAAGTGTGCCATATGGGATAGGCAACCCACCAATGACCATGCATGCATGCTTTCTCTTACCAATCCCTTGTCCAAGTTTTCCCTCCCATTTTAGTCTATCTAAGAAACACAAACTCCTCCAGCACAGAACTTGCAAAATTCGGCTGGAACAAGAGAGAAACAGAGGGAGAGAAAGCAAGAGGGAAAGGAGAGAAGAGAGGAGAAGAAGGGCTCAACACTTGGGATTTTTTTTTTTTACTTCATTGAAGTAAAAATACTTAACCCCTATCCTCCCTTAGATGTTTTTCTTAACTAAATTTATACATTAAAAATATGCAAGAGTGTGTATTGATAATACACAAATGCTCAATGCATGTTACATTTGGATAGAATGATAATCTTAGGATTATGTGATTTCGGTCCTTCTTGAAAGTATGGATTAGATGGTTTAGCGACTGATTTTGCTCCTTATGTGTTCAAATATTCTCCATTGTTGAATTAATCTTGCATGCTTATGAATTTGTGTTTACTCTTCATAAATATTATTTTTTGTTACCACTAATGAAAGTAAATATGAAGGATTAGAGTTTCACGTGGGAATAATAGTAAGAAACATTTTTTTGTCTTGCATGTGATTCGTGGTGAATACAAAGTGTGTTCTTTCCAAACTAATAAACTTCCAGCAAAACAGATTTTTAATCCATTTCAAATAAACCCAAATAAACCCATGGGAACACTTTCATAGAATCTGAAACTACTGGAGTCAGTTTAACATGTTTTCATGGTACTAGGATATTGAAAAAAAAAAATTATTTGACAACGTTTCGTGGTCAAAACATATTTTTAACGTCATTGTTGTCTGGAGGCAGCAATAATGCTGACTTTACCAGGTCACTGTTTATTCTACATAATGAGTTTTCAAGTGATTCAAATTGGAAAATTTAGATTTTTAAGTTATCTTTCAAATGCCGCTGGTTTCATAAATTTTTATTAAGCATTGAGAGAGAAACGCCAATTTTTCCAAAATGTGACAGAATCTGTCCAGTTTTCTTATAAAAATTATTTGACCATCTTTCACTAGTTTTCAGTCTTCACACCCTTCTGAAAATATGTTCTAAACTCAAAAATTTAGCAAACCGCTCTGACCATGCCTCTTTTCGACACCGTTCGAGGCCCCTTTTTATTTTTCGAACACAGAACACCTGTGCTGGAGGTTAATGTAATTCACTGTCCCAGAAAACCAATTTTCTTCCAAAAATTATTTCTCCATTTTAAAATCGTTTTTAGCCCTGGTATTCTTCTCGAAATATTTTCTAACTCGATGAACTAGCACCAGTTAAAATATTATAATGGTTGAACTTCGTTTGGTATGGGTTTCGTATTTTTTTTATCTAACCATATAGTGCAGAAAGAAGAAGTGTGTTAATTCTTAAGAAATTTTGTGATGATTCCTAAGACATTCTATCACATTTATTTTGGTTTCCATATATGATTGGGTTGTGCTATATAAACATTATATCACTGTGGTAATCAAGTTAAAACTCGCACATGCATAAAAAAAAAATGTAAATTCGACGAAGTAAAGAAACACAAAATTGAACCGATGGTACATTAAAAATTTAAAAGTGATGGGTTGAGCCCGGTTTAGAAGCTTGCGCCAGTGAGTTGCGAACCCTAACATGGCACGAGAAGGTATTTCGGCTCTTATCGGTGTAGGCGATATAAGGTTGGTGGTGCTAGTATCACAACATAGATTGTTCCTTTGGAGTATACCGTGATGTCACGATTTGGGTATGTAACCCTAGTGCGTGGGCATCATTGGTAGTTACAGCAAGTAACATTTGAATATTTGACCAAGGGGGAGTCAGAATTGCTCGTGGCCGTTGCTTAGCGGTTGAGTGGAAATAGTGCTCCGTGGGGAGTTATTTAAATTTATCTGATAAACTAAATCTATGAAAATTTAAAAAGAAAAGTGTGCATTTTCCTTATAATGAAATACTGTTTCTGTTTGCCATTTTATTTATTTATTTATTTATCTATTGTTATTATTTTAACTGTTGGCATTCCTGTTATGCTTATTAATGCTATTTGTTATTCTGTTACTACGCATTATTCATTAATTGTGAGTATTATTATCGGGGTGGGTATTTTTGGGTTGTAGTATATTATTGAGCTCGTCGCTTATTGGCATTCTCGTTACCCTGGCGTTTTATGCCAGGTACCGAAGAAAATAAAGAAAACACCAAGGCCTTACAAGGCGACATTCAACCTTGGTTAGCTTGAAGAGTCCCCAAGTTCCACAAACTATTTTCTAAATTTCCTAGTTTTTCTCTAGTTTTCTTTTATATTTGTGTTATTTTTTTTTTTGTACTGAGACTAAGTTTTAAGTCTTTTTAGAATTGTAATTTGAAAACTTTCAATTTTTGGGTTGTTAATTAATGGATATTGGTGATATTAGTGGCAACATTGATTTTAAATTCTAAATCTTATTATGATGTCCTTAAAATTTGGGGCGTTACATGCTCTTCGATCGAGTGTTCACAAGTTTCCGTGCTTCGTGCTTTGCTGCTCTTTGAAGGCTAGAGGAATTGTGGAGATGGTGCAGGATAAGGAGTCTGCGGTGACCGAAAATAATTGATAGGTATGTAAAGAATCGTTGTTAGAGTTGCACAGATTATTACAAGTGAGTTTATAGATTGTGTTCGAAGATAGATTTGTAATGGGTGAAGAATAGATTGAGCTAAGAGGTCTGGATGTGAATACAGAAGGTATGATTGGGCTTTTGAAGCTATAGACTTATCTTGACCATAGAAAAGTAGAATTGTCTTCATAAGTTTTTTTGGATTTAATATATGGATGATTCTCTATTCTTTCATCTCACATTTTTTTACAATTAATTGGGTTTCTTTCATCTCTCTGTTTTTTCCCCATCCAAACTATAATCTTGATTTTTCTTGTTCTTGGTAGAGAAATTTTCTAGTTTGAATCCAAAAAAATTCTTGCGAAAACCAGTGAAATTCTCTGAAAATCCAAAGAAATTCTCCTTTCAGTGAGTCTCTTTCTCTCTCTCTCTAATATTGGTTGTTGTTGTTGCTTATTTGGGTGATTGATTTATTTATTGCACATCGTGATTGGGAAGACATAGAAAAAAAAATTGAACAACATGTTTAGTTGAAAATTTTAGCAAAAAAAATTTCAAAATCACTTTTCTCCCTACTATATATCAATCAATCACTTTTTCTCTCACACATATCTGTTCAACTATAAAAAAATATCAAATCATTTGAAATTCCAAAATTCCAAAACTATTTTCAAAATATACAAACAAACAAATTTTCAAATTTTCTAAACTCTCTCCAAAAAATTATTTTTGAAATAATATCTTCTTTAAAACTTAGCCACCTATCACTACAGGAAATTCGTTTTTTAGCGGCGTTTTAAAAACGCCGCAAAAAGCCTTTAAAACGCCGTAATATCTTATAGCGACATGTAAAATTTTCGCCGCTGATACGGCCGCCGCAATAGCTACCCAACGTTTAAAAAACGTCTCTAAAAATATTAGACGGCGTTTCTTAAAACGCCGCAAAATCTTTGACGACCGTCTCATCCCCCGTCCCAAATTAACGTGTGACGTCACAATGATGTCATATAGTGGCGTTTTTTCAAAAACGCCATTTTTTTTTTTTTTTTTTTGGTGAGGAGGCCTGCTGCTGATGCAAAAATATGAAATAAAATACCATTTTGAATGATATGTTGGTTTTTTTTTTTCTTGTTAGCTCAGTAGGGAATATTTTTTTTTTCTTCCATTAATTGAAATTAGGGAATATTTTATTAAAATGAAGCTATTCTTGGTTCCATTTGAATCGTTTCTTGTATGACAAAAAAAAAAAAAAAAAAAAGAAAAAGAAAAAGAGCACTGAAATGAGGCACATCCCTTAGAAACTACTACTAACATCAACTGCAACACAACATGTATATACAGCAACAGTAGTAGTAGAGCATCAATAAGACCGCGGTAGCAGCAAGTCTATAACAGGAACATCAAAAGATCACCAGCAACATAAGAATAGCATCAACAGGGCTGTCATCTAGTTCATTTAGGCAAAAACATACATCATCTGGTTTCCCGGTTATCAAAACAGAACCAAAATAGTAGTAGTAAAATTGTAGTAACAACAACAATGAAACCAAAATAGTAACATCCACCATCCTTTTACCCCTATGGACTGGCAAAGAGGAGAGTGAATGTTCAGAACACATCTACTGGGGCATTGTCTTCTGGCTGGCCTAACCGAAGCATCACTATTCATCAAAGCACCATGTAAATGATCATGGGATTCGAAAATGACATCTGCAAATAATTCACATAAATTAACAGTTAATTGACAGTTAAATTGACTGTAAAATCTATGTTCTGTCAACTGTTCCACTTAAGGTTGCTTTGACCTAAACTTAAGGATTAATAATGTAGAAAATAATTATAAGAATCATTAGCCTACAATTTGTTTGAACATCTCCCATTGAGCTTGCTCCTCATGGGCAGAAACCATCTATTCCAACAAACATTAAAAGAGTCAACCTCTAGAGGCTGCAACAGAAGTAATTTTTCACAATAACATTCTCATCAAAATATACTCATCTTGCAAGTGCCTTTTCTCAAATTTGGAAGGGATAAGGGAGCTAGATTTTGGAATAATAGTATCTGCTAGGACAAAATGTATCTTATATCTCACAACAGAAATGTTAAAGAGAACATATGAGTGATAATTGTGAGAATCAACCAGCAAATACTAATATTTTCACACAAAATGCAGCTAGAAATGACAGTATGAAAGGTTTAATGGATAATCTAAACAAAAAAGGGAGCACTGCAAAAGTGGAATGACAAACATAGCCCAGCAAGCCACGGCCCTGCCACGCTCTAGGTGTGACTGTTAACTTGATAAGAGCACCTTGCCTCAAAATCCATTTAATATCCACGGACTTCCCACATTCTAAATCTCTCCTTTTAATTTCCTGACCCTCACAAATTAGCATTTTCTAATGCATTTCTTAATAACATTAAGTACACAACAAAGACTTAAAATGTTTATGACAAGTACCATTAACAGAGGATATAACCAACAGGGGTAAACAATTCGGACTAGCCACCAATATCATGTACAACTAATAAGAAACGTGACACAAGGAAATTGAAGGGAAATGTAAATAACATGTAAGCTAAATCTTATTCACATTTTGTTTCCCTTTTCTTTTTTTCCCCTTCCACAAAACCCCACCAAAATTGAAGATCCAAATACAACTTTCAAGAAAACAATATGCACAATGACAAAGCATATTGCTGACAATTGACTTGGTATAATCATCCAATAAATCAGTGGAAACACCAATGTGTTTAAATCCACAACAAATACTTTCAATAATCACTGACCAAACCCACACATTCACAGGTGGACTAGATTATTTAAACTAAATTGAAAATGATAAGTTGACACTAGTAAAACAACCCAACCACCAAATGAAACCAAAAACAATTTGTAGGCAGTGTTTCAAAGCTACTTGCACAGGCAAGCAGCACCAAGGGAACACTAAAGAGAACAAAACCCCCAAGTAGAATTGTTTCAAACAATTCAAGAAAAATCTGTCAAACAACAGGATTATAGGACAAAAATCTGTCAAAAATAAAGTTCATAGAGGAAGTGGAAAATATTTTTCAGGATAGGAAAAACTAAAACACGTTCATAAATTGGTTAACGGGTTTTTACCTGAAGACTGGACCAGCTTTCATAGCATAACAGAATATGAACCAAAACAATGAATAAAATGAACCAAAACCTAAAGAGTTTGTCATAGCATAACAGAATATGAACCAAAACCTGAAGAGTTTGTCATATCTACTTCTTCTTCTTCTTCTTCTTTTCTTTCTTTGATATGTGAACCTGCATTTGATAAGAACAAATAACATGAATAAAATGTCATATGAAAATTTCATAATTAACTATTTACTCACTTCCTCGGACGAACGATGGCAATTAAACGATGAGGTGTATGCATGGGATTGTTGTTGTGAATGCACATGTGTAGCAGCTGGTGCAACAGGCCCACCCATGGCCTGTTGAGACTCCAATTGCTCTATTCGTACTTGTTGAGCTTGGATTGTGCCTTGCATCTCCATTTGTACTTTCTGTTGATTAAGCATAGCATCCATCATCTCTTTCATTTGCATCTCCATTTGTGCTTTATATTGGTTAAGTTGCTCTTGGACTTGCATTTGGATGATACGAGTTTGTTCTTGCGATTGCCTATATCCGCCTCCAAAGACATCTGTCGGAGAAGGACCCAATCCGTATGTTCGAACACGACCAGGTCGCTCAGGCCCTAGAACTTGTGTGATAATTTCTTCATTTGTAGCATTGGATTGCGCCCCAAGATCCTTCATTTGTGTCTACAATTGTTAATTAGTAATTAGCCACCAATAAAATTCAGCCTACGAGCAAGACATAATTAGTTAATTCTCACTTCCAATTTGCAGGCACTGTTAAAGGTAACTCTCTATCAAATTTAACTATCTACTTTGTCTCTCTTCAAGTTTAGATTTCTACTTTATTCATCAGGTAGTTTCTACATCAAATCTGTTCATAGTCTCTATGATTCAACTCACACTTGTGTGCCTATGTGGAAAGGTATATATAGTCTTCTACAGAATTGTGATATTTGCCCGATTGGTTTGGAGTAAGTGGATTGTTACTTGTGATTTACTGATTAAAACCAAACAAACTACCAGTAAAATTTAAACAATTGCAAAGCACAAATTATCATTCTCATCAATAAATACACCAACCAAAAATAATTACCAACTACCTTATATATATGTTAGTAGTAGATTTATGTCTTTAATTCAATAAGAGTTCAAAATTACTTGGGTTGATATCATAAACATCTTGAATCCAGTGCTCCACTTAGTCTCTAGAGTGAGCACTTGAAATGATTTCTCAAACTAATCATAGCTGTCAATATTCTGCAAAATGCATTATTATAATTATGGTGCTACATACCATGACCTCAGCAACTTTATCATTACTTGGTTTGTTATCCTTCGAGTACCCAGCCATCCACACCTCTAAGCGAGTTGCAGGAACTCCATTCTTCTTATTAGTTTCCTACAATTACACTTAAAATTAAGTAACAAAATCAAAATATACAATTTCAATTTGAAATATAAAGAAACTATATACCTCTACTCGAACAACTGAGAATGGTTTTCTGCCAGTTATGTGATTTAATGTCTTCTTCTTCCGAATTTCTTTGTTTTTTGTACTTTTTTTCTGTTACATATGAACACAAACACAAGATAATTTATTAATTTAACAAACTCATCTTATGAGATTACGATAGAGATCAATAAACAATTTAAATAATACATGTGCCTTCCGAGTGCCCCAATAATAGACTAAGCTTCGCCATTGATGCTCATGTACTCTTTCGGGTCGATGAGTTAACCTATCAGCATCGTTGTCGAATGGCGTATACCCCATTTGTTTAACTCTAGCCTTCCACTCTCTCCATTTTTTTCCAACAGATGCCAAAACAAATTTCTTCATTGACTCATCGGCATCTGTATTGACCTGTAAATAATTGGCAACTTTGTGACTATATATTGTGCCATGCCAGATGACTGAAGACTGAAACTCTATATTTCAGAAGTTGTTTTCAAGATCTGAGACTAAAATAGGTGACTCCCTACACGAAATGAGCTCTTCTATTTCGATGAATGTGGTAAAAACAGGGTCTAGACTAGGTTGCAATTTTTCACTCTCAATTTTGAGTGTTTGCTTGATAAAACATAATGAGCTTTCCTTCCCTCTTTAATATTCTGTTGCATATACAATAAATGCAGAATATCGCTTATTCAGTCTTTCTTATGACCGAGACACTGATTGATTTGAAACATTGATCAGGTGACACGTAGCTTGGCAGCCAAAGGTTTCCAAACTTCACTGCCTTTTTGTAAGGAAACATTTTTCTCTGCAGAAATGGAGGATCATCTGGTTCTACGGTTTGTCCATGAGAACTTTATTCCTTTTGTTTTTTCAAAATGCTAAACTTTATAAATATAGATCATGCATATTGGTTTAATGAGATCTATACACACAGAAAAATTGTACCATGGAATTTAGTGAGTCAAAAATGTGCACCCAATTTAAGATGATCCACTCATATTCTTAGACATCCTCAACCCAGTGGTGTTGATGTCATCGACATTGCTGGAAAGATGACAGCAAGATTAGAGTGGTGACACAGAGCCTCTCCATGGACAAATTTAACTAGGAATGTGGAAATTCATGCTTTAAAAGGGCACATGTAAATTTGTATTCAGAGGAAAATGGAAAATGGAAGATGATAATAGGTATCAAAAGGAAGCACCCAAGGAAACTGATGATAGGTGTTAAATTTCAAGCTTACTTGACCAACATCATCTTCTCTAACAGCACCAAAAGGTATAATGCACCCCTTCTACTAACTTAATTTATCTAAAAAAACTTTGAAGTGTGCACTATCATAGAGCAAATTGGGCAATCATGTAGGGTGCAGCAGTCATCAAGAGATACCAATTGATTTTGCATTTCATCAATTATTATCATGGAGAGCATTATTTGACTTTATTATTATTGTTGGAATGGTGATGAGCATCATGATTCAAAGGAATTAAAGAATCAAATACAACCACCTCACCCCACCCCCCCAAACATGCCACAATTTTCTTAATCTTAATCTTTTTCTTTTTGTTTTCCTGTGAAACATACAGAACAACCAACTGAATTGAGTATGATGTTTTATTTTAGCCTTTGACCTCGAACTTAGGACCTTTTTGTTTTGTCAACCACAGAAAGCTCCTACACTACCCTCCCTCTACTTTTCAGCTGGGTATATTTTTAAAACCTATGCAGATCCAAAAATCAAAGGACTTGATTATTCAAAAATATAATCAGAACACTGAATATATACAGAGAAAATGATTAAACAGAAAAAATTAAATCACTGCTCTAAAACATTATCTTCAGCAATAGTTGAATAATTTATCCATTAATTGAAAATTTAACATTAGTGCATTTCTTTTTTTATAAAAAGAAGGGAAAAAAACAAATAATAAAAAAATTGAAGACAAGGATCTAAAGCATCCTAAAGCACTAATGTTATCCTCATATACGGTAGGCACGTTATCAAACCCAGACAAATTATCTCATCCTAAAGCATGCTTTAAACTAATTATCCTCATATATGTTCAAAACTTAAGGAATTAATATTGACAAGGATCTACTAGACAAGGCAAACAATATTAATATGTAAAATGAGTTAATATTCAGTTAAAATTGATATGTAAAATGCAATAATTCTTTTACCTTTACTTCTCTCCAAATTCCCTCTTTGTTTTCCTTTGGTTCATGGCTCCAAGTTCTATAAGTGAGGGGCATAAGGTTCCCATCTCGAGCTAAAACACCCAAACGAGAAGCTAAGGGTGTATACCCGTCAACCACTTGGTTCAACTCATTAGGCACAATATGTAAAATGCCACCACTTGGGTTCCAATCACTACCATGCATGAGTGTTGGGCCTCTCGAACTATGACCTACTCATCCAAATATCAATATCAAGTTAGAAGATACTAGAAAGAATGATAAAAATTGTCAAAGTAATTGAAAATAAATAAAATTATAGTTTTCTGCTATCTGTGCATAATGCACATGACAATGGAAGCATTGTTGATATGCCATGATGAGGATTGTCACAGTGTGACAGATTAATATGCTCCAACGGTCACAACTACTACTTCCAGCACACAGTAGTACAATTTTTGTCTTTTGAACAACACACACCTACACAATCACAAACACACACAAAAAGTCTCTGAGGTCTTGAAGATTTGTAAGGTTTTATCTTTGTTTTGTTTCAAACCACGAAACTAGGCTGTTAAAGAAACTTTACAACTCCTCAAAAAAAAAAAAAAAGAAAAAAAAAAAAGAAAATGAGGCAAACTGAGGCATCAAAACTATGCTGTTTTGCCCGCACAGCAGGTACCCCTTGTCCGGTATAATTAATCCAAAGTCATTCTAACACACTTTAATTGGTCATATTTTTAATGATTCAATATTTTCCTTGCAATTTTGCTACTTTTCTTTCTACCTTTTCTATATTGAGTTTTAATGTCAACTTTACACTAAAGAAGAAGTAATGATGCTATGTGAGAATATATAAATATGTAACCCCTAATTTATTTTAGGTCTCTCTCACCATGTTATTAAGAGAGGCTTGAAACAAACACACGAGTCTCTCTCATATTTTGGTAGCCAGATGAGGAAAATGAGGCAAACTGAGGCAAACTGAGGCAGCCAAGTATGTACTAATTAAGTTAGTTGTGACTATTAGATGGTGCACTGCCATCTGTTGTTTTTTTTTTTCCCCTTTCCTGCAAATGTTTCCTATCCTTTAAATATAGCATGTCTGCATCGTACGTCTGAACACCATTTGATTAGTTTCCTATCCACAATAAGACCGCGTGCAATTGGAACATTTGATTAGTTTCTGCATCGTACGTCTGAACACCATTTTCCCACAATTCAATCAGTTCATCCACTAACAAGTGCAAGTAGACATCAATGTTATTGCCGGTGAAGAAGGACCATCAATGAGCAATATCATCATCATATGAGGTTGTTTCATGCACAACCACGGTGGCAAATTATAAGGCATTACAATAACTGGCCAACTGCTGTGAGCAACATTCATTGCCTTGAATGGATTAAATCCATCCGCTGCTAAACCTAGTTTGACATTGCGAGGCTCACTCGCAAACTTGGGATACAAAGTATCAAAATTTTTCCAGACAGGAGAATCAGCAGGATGTCTCATTTTGCCATCATCAATTCGGCCCTCTACATGCCATCTCATTAATGAAGCAGTTTTGGATGACATGAACAATCTTTGAAGCTTGGAATCAAAGGAAAGTATCTCACAATCTTCTGGGGAATTCTTTGTTGCTTCTTTTTATAATCATTCTTCTCACCCTCAAACTGTTTGTATCTAGGCGTCTGACACACTATGCAATCATCCCTACTAGCTGTCTCCTTCCAATACAGTGAGCAATCTCTTGGGCATGCATGTACCTTGTGATAATCGAGGCCCAATTCCCTAAGGAGTGCCCTCGTTGCATAGAACGACTTTGGCAAAGTTTCACCTTTTGGGAATGCATCCTTCAAAAGTTTAAGCAACATCGTGAAAGACTTGTCGCTCCATCCACTAAGGCACTTGATATGCAATAATCGAACAACAAATGACAACGTTGAAAACTTGTGACACTCTGGATACAACTCTCTTTCGGCCTCCTTCAATAAACTGAAAAATCTTTCAGTTTTCTTATCCGGGCCTAGTTCGATATTAGAACTTCCTGTCTCATTACTAGCAAGATGAACCAAGCTTGGTGGAGGAAGTCCGAACCCCTCATATATCATTTCATTGACTTCATCGCCATCATTCGAATCACTGACATTCTCATTCAATGGCACAGACGCTGGTAAATCTTCCCCGTGAAAAATCCATCTGGTGTAGCTTGGAAGAAACCCATTGACCATTAAATGTTCCCCCAAAAGGTCTTTCTTTACTAGTTTGACATTCTGACACCGTTTACATGGACATGTGACTTCAATTGATAGAGGATTATTTTGGCATGCAAGTTTAACAAATTCCTTAACCCCTTCTATATATTCTGGATGCAACCTATGCTGATTTATCCAACTTTTATCCATCTGACTTCGTCTTACACTACAAATGTCACTGTCAAATCAACAAAGTTTAAAATTATCATTTCATTTTAATTATTCTTAACCTCAATTAAGTACCTTATAATGCATGCGACATGACACCAT
Organism: Camellia japonica; assembly: GCA_030407325.1. Taxonomy (NCBI): domain Eukaryota; kingdom Viridiplantae; phylum Streptophyta; class Magnoliopsida; order Ericales; family Theaceae; genus Camellia; species Camellia japonica. The sequence continues at coordinate 55,939,941 of JAPPVO010000016.1, forward strand.
TCACCTCTAACTCTTCTCTAATAGGTTGGTTCATCCTACTTTCCCATTCAGGAATGCACAGTCTATATTGTAAAAAGTAGCTCATACCGCTCTATCCATCTCTAACGAAATTTCGGCAGCATCTCCCCATGGTTCTCCAAGTACATTACACAGACTGGGTGTATTGCTACACCTTGTCTAGTATGCACCTGGAGAACATGAGGAGCTACTACACGAAATCTCTACGAGATGGACTATATTTAAGCAATAGAACTATTAATTACAACATAGACTTGTGCTCCTGAACTGTCCAAACTGGACAATCCAAGAAGAGCCTCATCAAAGATGACTAGGTATCTCTGATGAAGATTCTTGGACGGGTCTACGGCTATTTATGCATGCATGGATAATTACTTGCTAAATTGACAACTGTCATGATTTTTGCATCCCGGTGGTGCAACTTGAATCAACACTGTCAAGCATACTAGAACCATTTCTAGCATGAAGCATATTAATGAAGAAACTAAAAGTTTCTACAATGCTCTTGATAGATTATGATATAGAACTTCATCAAGATGACTAGGTATCTCTAATGAAGATTCTACAAGAACAACCAGATTATCCTGATTGATCACAAAGTAAAAAATTCCATGATTGTAATTGATAGCACATAACAATGGCAAGTACTCGATATTAGGTATGCTTCATTTAGTTTGTTCTTGTACTCACAAGTAAGCAACAAGTTCTCACTACTACATGAACACCCACACATACCAATATATCTTAGTAGTGTTCTATTTCATTTGTATAGCACCATTTTTGTGTCCCTATCAAAGCCCAAAAAGAAAACTGTGCAGACGAGGGTAGATTTCAAATTACTTAACAAAAAATTATGATAAACATTAGAAATTCAAAATCATAATGTTACACAAAAAATATAAGCACAAAAAATATAGACCAAGCACACTTGCCAAATATATAATTAATTGCAAAAATCCAAATAATCTCATACATTGTCACTTTGAGATCATGAGACCATCTATAGTATAAGCTATCTAATCCCAAACTGTCTTGCAAATCAATTACCACTCCCTCTCAAAAGTAATGAAAACAAACAAATCTACAAAATCTTAAATTAGAGAGTTAATTGATTTGAAAAACAAAGAAAGTAATGAAAAACAAACAAAACTACCAAAGAATTAATTGCTTTCAAAAATGTACCTGAGATGAAGAGCAAGAGAGATCGATCTGGTTCAACTATCTGTGAAAGCAGTATATCAATTATCGTACCTCAAATAGAATATTTTGTAATACAAAAAATTAAATTAATTATGATCTAAAAAGCAGAATATTACTGGATAAGATGTAATAACACACCAAAAAAATGAAACATGAAACTCTTTTAAGATATCATTCTCCATAATCTAGACTACATGATCTATATGTTTTGACATTAATTGCTAATCAAAAAAATTACAAAAAAAAAAACTAATTAGTGTATATAGGAGCTCTTGTTAAACCCGGTAAAATGCCCTTGGTTTTGTTTTCTATACTATGGACAAACTTAAACTTCTTTGGTTTTTATAGCTTTAAAATTTGGAGTTTTAGTTCACAGTTAAACATGTTTAGAAGTGGAATAATGATAAACATACAATTTGATGGCACATTTGCAACCTGTTGGTATGATTGGTTTGGTTCGAGTTTCACTAATATTCAACGGTTCTAAATGTCTCACCAAATCAAATGATAAGAAAATGTGGCATGTCAATTTTTTTTCCCTATGAACACCGATTAAGAGAATGAAAATTGTACCTGAGATAGGAGCAACAGAGATCGATCTAAAGAATTATATAATATACACTACAGAGATCATTTTCCCTATGAAAATTATATAATTTTTTAGATCGATACAACGAATACGTAATTCGTACAATTATATAATTCTTTAGATCTAAAGAAAATGCATACTTAATATTATATAATTCTATATGACTTTCTCCGATTAAGAGAATCAAATGATAAGAAAATGTGGCATATTAATGAAGAAATTTTTTTTTCTTATAAATTTATTTTATTTACGGCGTACTCCAGAGATCTAAAGAATGCATAATTGCTAGAATACCTTCTCTATCAATCGATCTAAAGAAGAATAATGATCTAAAGAAAATGCATACTTTTTTTTTTTAAAGAGAGAAGATCAAACTTCAGCATGAGAAGTCATCGGCAGAACCTATGGAATACATATAAAAAAAACAGAAATCGATCTCTGTTGCTCCTATCTCAGGTACAATTTAGATCGATACAACGAATATACAACGTACAATTGTCTAAAGAATTATATAAACAGAAATCGATCTAAAGAATTATATAATATACAGAAATCGATTGCAGATTTTGATGGTCCTATGAAAATTGTACCTGAGATAGGAGCAAAATTATCCTGTTTGACAGATCGATGAAGAGCAACAGAGATCCAGAGTTCGACGAATATACAATGCAAAATATGCAATCGAACGAGAGAGAGAGAGAGAGTGTGTGTGTGTGCCTTTGATCTGGTTCGATTTATATCAGTCGAGGGCTTTGGAAGACAGAGAGAAAGAGAGAGGGAGAGAGACCATCAGTCGAGGGCTTTGATCTGGTTCGATGAATCTTAGTCGAGGGCTACGGAAGAGACGGAGAGAAAGTGAGAGACAGAAAGTGAGAGACAGAGTATGGATGGTGTCAATATATACACCCAATACGACGTCGTTCAACCGCGGTCTAAGACAACGTTTTGAAAACGTTGTCTTTCAGCCATCTATAACGGCGTTTCCCAAAACGCCATAAAAGAAACGTTGCTTTAGCCCATTTTTCCTGTAGTGTATGTTGAGTATACATGTTGGTTCAGCCAACTAAAAGTCACCATGTCTTTCTACTAAAGTTACCATTGTTTGGTACACATATGTCGGTCTAGATACTTGGTTTTTAATTGATATATTTTGTAAAAAACAATGGGTGGTTTGTTTTCGGGGGGGAAAAAAATTATTAAAAAATTTGAAATTAATTTGATAAAAATAAATATCAAAAAAATATTTTAAAAAAATGAATTTTGACCTCCCAAAAGATGAAATTATATAAAAGTGTTAAGTATTTTTAATTTTTTTATTTATTTCACCAAATGAATTTTTAGTTAAAAAAAATTGAAACAAGCTTTTAAAAATCAAATCAAACATGGGCAAAGTGAATATGCATGAGCTGGATTTATTTGGTTGTAATGTTTTTTTGGGTGGTTAACACAATGAAGAAATTAGCAATTGCTTTGGTTATACCCATTCAACTTAATCACTCAAGCAAGCAACCAATGAACAACAATGCTCAAACAAGATTACATATTTTTATGGTTAAACCATTTGTCAAACAAGACAATCTAATATGTGATTTTCTGATTTGTAATTTTTGTAAGGATAATTAACTAGTAATTCCAATTTTTGGGACTTATTATTCATTAAGTCATATTGATAAATTTATCAATCTCTTTTATTTTTATGAATAAATTTACAGTGATAAATTTGTTAATAGGATCTGTAGGTAAATAAATCTAGTTAATATCTCCCTTTTTTTTTCTTTTTTTTTATTATTTTTTATATAAAGATGATACTTAATTTGAATTTAATGCTCCCATACTTAAATTTTTGTATCTAATCAAGTCTATTTGTAGATTGATATTACGATCTTAAAATTATCTAAAAACACCTTAATAATACTATATATTGTGGTGCATCTTATTCTCAGTTAACAATAGCGCGATTCCCACGTGCGGAGTGCGTAAGAGTCCAACTAGTATATATATATATATATATGACATGAATGATATGGCAATACTATTTTAATAAATAAATATCATCTTTGTGGATGTTTGATTTTAAAATAAATGATTTATATTGAATGACATCATTATATATCAAAATTATGTATAAATTTTTTATTCATATATCATTACTCATGATTGCATTTGTGTTAATGTCTGTCTTTCTCTCATTTAATTAGTATGTTTGATAGGGAAGGAAGTTAAATTTTGTTTTTCCCATTTAGTTGTCCAAAAAACAGTGAGGAAAGTAAATATGATGCAAAAATGAAAAAGAGAGGGAATTTCTGTAACTTTGAATTATTATTATTTATTTATTTTAAATGGAACTGATGTTTTATTTTTTCATGACGGACTAGTTCTTTCATTTTTTTTTTTTAAGGATGTGTTTTGGATTATGAATGTAGAAAAATTTTAAAAAAGAAAGAGAAATGGTGAAGGTGGTTTGAATAAAATATAAACTAATTTGATATCTATTTCCTTAAGGTGAGAAAATGGTAAGACTTTGTTTGGGATCTTTAAAATAAGTAGTAGTATTTTGTTTTTATTTTGGTTGCAAAAGCCAAAAGAAAATAAGTTTGTTTGAAATGATTTTTCCATAAATAAATAAAAATAGCAGTTTTTAAAAAGATTTATAAAAATACAACTTTACCCTCAATACTTTCAAAATTCCAACAGGCTTGTTTCAGCACTCTACAATATTATAAAGATAATATAGGTGCTGTTTGGGAACCTAAGTTTGAAGCTAAAATAGTCTCAAATATTAAGAAAGTCAAATAGTTTCAAATAGTACCTTAAACTAATGATTTCTATATATATATATATATATATATATTTTAAAAAGAAGAAAAGTAGCGCGGCAATAGACAGCCTACATTGTCACGTTGACAATGTAGTGACAGTTTAGGGACAGCCTAGTCTCACAAATAGTAAAGGATAATTTTGTCCTTTTAGATCAATTTTGGAAAAAGTAAGGTTAGGGACAAATTTGTCATTTTAGCTTCAAATATCATTTCAAACACATTTTTCAATACAACAACTCAAATAAAAATTCATCCAATCTTCCCAAATACAAAAACTAAAATAGCCAAAAAATCAAAAAATCTAAAAAATAGCCACTTTTCAAGCACCCACATAGTAACTTCTCATAAAAAAATAATTTCAAAAGACCCAAAGAAATAATTTTTTAACAATTACCAAACGCATCAATATTTTTTTGTCTCCTAAACAAACTAGGGTTAATTACAGCAACATACCCTAAAAAATTAGTGAATATCATTTTACTTTTCTCATCTATTAATACGTACATATTGAGCCATTTATCTATGAAAATTGTACAGAATCTTCCTTTTTACGATGGTCTGAGGGAGGTAAAAGTGAAACATTTTAATTAAAGGAGTCAAAATAAATATAGGGAGTGATGTGATATTCATTAATAGTTGAGAGAATATTAGTGTAATTAACTCAAAAATTATTAAAAAAATAATTGCCAAGCCCTAGCTAAAATAGGGGTGACCTAAGGCACTTTTGCACACATTTTTAAACAATTTTATTTATTTATTTATTCCGATCGGAATGAATAATGCTATATGTACCAATTAATATATCAATTAGTATATTAACAGATGATGTGATATAATTTTAGAGGTTTTAAATTTTTGTAGTTTGTATAATGAGTGAGGTCATAATTTTAAAGTGACAATGACATAGTATATATTAATACATTAATTGATATACCAATTAGTATATGTAGCACTATCGAATTAAAATCGCATTAACATTTTCCCTTCTTGTAATGTGTTCTAATCAAGGGCCGCGCAATGTATACTTTCTAGAGTCAATTAATTCCATCAAAAAAAAAAAAAAAATACATAATATATTCAGCTTTTAATATACATTATATATGACTCACGCTTTTAATATAAACTTAAACTCTAATATAATAATATATTTTTTATATTATGTAACAGTTATTGTAATATTTTTTGTTTAATTTTGAACAAAAGTTAGTTTTAGTAGTAAGGTGAGAAAAACTTGAAACATAAAGGGTCAAAGTAAAAAAAAATAAATTTAAAAGACCAAAATGAAAAATTGACAAAACATAAAAGGACAAATTGTAATTTATCCTTGGAATTTTTATGTGATCTTATCAAATTACTGAAGAAGTGTGTAAAGTCAAAGAGTTTGGCGTCAATTTCGACATTGTCTACCAATGAGGTGAATCTAACGTTTTTGTTCACTACTTTCAGTCACAAAAAAGTATATATATACAAATTAAGATCTCATTTTTTTAAAATTGGGTGAAATTGAATTGATTTAAAATTAAATGTTTTATGAATAATTTTATTTCAGTTTGTTGTAATTCAACTTGAATTTTTTTTTTTTTTTTTTTGAATAATTCTATAAAACAAAATTCTTAGTGCCGCCACTTGTCCAAGTGAGTGCAGTGGGAATTCATGCATGATTCGGGTCTAATTAAGGTAATCACACATTGTAATCTCCCATATTAACACAAACGTATGACTTGATTGTCACCTATTCTCATTTTCTCACCATCTTCTAATATCTAACAAGTCCATCTAGTTTTACTAATGAAAATTCTAAGTTCTAAAATAAGGAATCTTTCCAGGTTTTGTAGGTGTGTATGTGTATGAGCCTCCTTTGTTGACTCTCTTTGTATATTATTCATATGATAATTAATATAACTCTGATAAATCATGCCTCACATTGGACTAAACTCTTATCTGAATAAATTATGTGACATTCATATATATGAGAAATTCTATAATGATGCATCGCTGCATATCACATCGATAACTCATTAATATTCTCTTCGTGGGGCCTAGTTGAACAAGTCTGCATTAGGAAATACAGATGCAGTTATGAATGCGATACATATGTAATATTAAAATATAGGGTTAATTATATCAAGACCCTCTCAATTATTATTGAGTATCACTTTATTTTTTCCATTTATGAACTTGTACATACTGACTCTTTCAATTATAATTTACCGCTTTTAGAGATGGTCTAGAGGGGTAAAAGTAATTCATTTTTATTACTACATGATATATACAACTGAATATTATAATTGTAGTACTAAATGATATATAATAATTAAAAATTAAATTTAAAAAAAAATAATTAAATTATTTTGTAATGATAAAAAAATTATAAAAAAATTGTAAGTATATATATATTATAATTTTGGTAGTTGCAAAAATATTCTATATTTTTACAAAATTATATATATATAAATATATAGGGGGATGCACCAATAAATCCAAAATTAATAACTTATACACTGTTTAGTCCTAAAATTTTTCTTATAGATTGAAAGGTCCCATTACAATGTTTCAAATATCAGATTAATGTTTCGAACATTAGATTTCAAACATCTAATGTTCATCAGATTTCAATAATGTTTGAAATTATAGGATGAATGTTTCAAACATTAGATTTCACACATCTAATGTTCATCAGATTTCAATAAATTTTGAAATTATAGAATGAAACATCAGATTCATTTACATCATGAACATCATGATGATGTATAAATAAGACTAAATGGAGCATAAGAAAACTTTTAGGACTAAATGGTTCAACTTTTCAAAAACTAGGATTTATGGGTAAATTTTCCAAATATATATGTTATGACGTACCCATAAAAATATATGAAATATAGTCATGTCGTACTCGAGAGTCATATCCAACATATTTTGTTTACTTTGATATGTATTTCGAGTATTCAATACTCGTGCAGCCATATCGGTACGCGTATTTGAGCACCTAATTTTCAATTTAAGGTTTAAACATTTTCAAATTGAATTCAAAACGACAAATTTCAAAATCTCTCTATTCTAAAATATGAAATTTCATTGTTTTCATTTTTAGAATCAATACTAAGCAATGGGTCTTTTTTTTTTCCCCCCCAATAAATAGGAGAATAATTATATTATGAGAAATATTTACATCATTAATGTTAATGTATATTATATTATACTTATCTATCTATATCTGTATCTCAATCTCATTCTCTACTTATTTAGGTTTCTTTTCAGCCAATGTATACAGGTTTCTCCTATTGTATTTATTCATTCAATTCAATATAATACAGATACATAATTTTCCATTTCTTTCAACCATTCTAACATGGTAATAGAGTGTAAGTCTTGAATCCTAACTCCTCTTTTCTCCTGCTTATTACCCGTACACAGTGGCATTATAGCATCTCTCTTCTTTTTCATCAATACACCATTCTTTGTTCCACAACACTATTTTGTCACTGTTCCGTTATCATTTTTGACCAAAATTTTATAAATTTTTTACCACAGTACTCGGAATTTTGCCCTGGTTCCAACACTAGACACCTCTGCATGCGCTCTCACGCGCCGCTTTTCTAGTCGGCGCATCCAACCTTCCGCCGTCACTCTCCCACGTGCACACACACGCCCTACCGTGCACCCACCTACGTCATTCCTACTACCGTACACCCGTCTGCGCCATTTTTGCTACTGTTCACCGCGCGCTCTTGCTGCTATTGTACACCGTGCCTTTACTGACATCATCCAGCTTCCTGCTGATGTCGTCTCTGCACCATTTAGCCCTTTTCTAGCTATTTTTGTCCTTCCGGACTCACTGGTACGATTTGTTTTATTTAATTTTGCTCCTATAATTCTGTTCTTATTTATTTTGTCCTACCACCATATTATTATGGATCGTCATGATGCCTCTAATCCAATTTTTGTTATGTTTGATGGATCCAATTATGTCATGTAGGCCCAAGCCATGTCTTCCTTCCTCAAAGGTCGAAAACTCTGGCGCATTATCTGGGGATGTATCAAACCAGTGATACAGGCTGTTGAAACTGCTACTAAATATGAAGACCGCTTAGAAGACTGGAACAGTAAGAACTACCGAATCATTACTTGGCTTCGGAATACCTCTGTTCTCTCTATTAGTCTTCAGTTTGGTCGTTTTCAACTTTACTCTGTTACTACTCATGCTAAAGACATTTAGGAGTTTTTGAAAGAATGATACCAGACTACCCGTCTTGCTCATCAGTATCAACTTCAGAGTCAGCTTCACCGCATATGTCAAGAACCTGGTCAGTCTATTAATGACTTTCTTTCTCAGATGTATTCTGTTTGGGACCAGCTTGCTCTTTCAGAACCTCCATGGCCTCACCTTGAAGATGCTACTTTATTCATTACATATCGTAATCAGTAACGGTTGGTTCAATTTCTCATGACTCTCACTACCCATTTTGAGCCCGTGTGTGCATCTCTCCTTCATCGCACTCCATTACCCATTCTTGAGCAGGTTATTTCAGAGTTGTTATCTGAGAAAACTCGTCTTGGTACTTTCCAAACTCATTATGCAGACTCTGTTCTTGCCACTCTTCAGTCATAGCCTTCTTCTTCCCTATCAACCTAGCGATCCACTGCCTGTATTTATTGTCAGAATCAGGGCCTTCATTCTACTCATCTTCTGGTTCATTGCTCAATCAGACCCTGCCGGTATTGCAACAAAATTGGTCCTGGCCATCCGCAGTATGATTATTTTCGCAATCCCTCCCGGTCCTCTTCCATTGGTCACTCCTCTCGCGATGGCTCTTCTAGGAGTAGTTCACATCGTCCTGGGAATCAGTCTAGATCTTCTTCTACTCATCGCACTACTGCTGCTGCCTCTGAGGATTTTTTTAAGCCTCTAGACCCGTCTGCTCCTGTCTTCTCCCAAACTGATGTTGAGGCCATATTCAAACAATTTCTCTCCTCCTCTGGTGCACGTCCCCCTACTGCTCTATCTGTGACTTCAAGTACCTCTTTTTGGTATTTTTACTCCGCATGTTGTAATCATATGACTTCCAGTTCTACTACCTCATATTCCCTCTATTTATACTGTTGATGGTTCTCTCATGTTTGTAAGTCATGTTGGTTCTATTTCTACCTTTCAATTGTCATTACCACAAGTTTATCATATCCCTGCTATTACCTTAAACCTTATCTCCATTAGTCAATTATGTGAACTTGGTGTAATTGTCACATTTTCTGTTAATGGTTATTTGGTGCAGGACCCTTAAACAGGACAGACTCTTGGGATCGGCCGTAAGCATGGACGTCTCTATGAGCTAATTCATCTTCATGTTCTAGACTCCACACAGTTAGCTGCTCCTGCTTCTGATTCTTTTTTGTCTCATTTTCATCTTTGGCATTATCGCTTAGGGCATATTTCTGTTAGTATGTTAAAGTCATTAATTTCTAGTAGTCAGTTGGGTCATGTACTTCCCGATCATTTTGATTGTTTGCCTTGTTAACTTGCAAAACAACCTGCTTTATCTTTTAATAAAAGTACTTCTGTTTCCCATGCATCTTTTGATCTCATACATTCTGATATTTGGGGCCCATCACCTACTACTACCATTGTTATTTTATTATCTTTGTTGATGATTTTTCATGGTTTACTTGGCTGTTTCTCATGAAAAATCGATCTGAACTTAAACAAATTTATTATACCTTTGCAACAATGGTCCAAACCTAATTTTCAAAGAACATTAAAACATTTTGCTCTGACAATGCTATGGAGTATCAGGATTCGGATTTCCTCTATTTTCTTCAGTTTCATGGAACTTAGCCTCATCGTTCCTGTGTTGGCACATCCCAGCAAAATGGACGTGCTGAACGGAAATATCGACATATTCTCGACACTACTCGAGCTCTCCTTCTCTCTTCTTTCTATCCTGAAAACTTTTGAGGGGAAGCTGCACTTACTGTTGTGTATACTATTAATTGTGTTCCCACTCTTGTCATCCATAATCAAACTCCCTTTGAACGTCTGCATGGCACTAGCCCTCCATACACACATCTTCGGGTTTTTGGGTCTGTATGTTTTGTCCTCCTTCACGCTTATGAACACACCAAACTTGAACCTTGTTTTAGTCTTTGTTGCGTTCTCGGGTATGGGGTTGAACATAAAGGCTATCGCTGTTGGGATCCTATCTCTAAGCCTCTTCGTGTATCCCGTCATGTGGTTTTCTGGAAGCATAAAATATTTTCATCCCTATCCTTCAATAGATCTCTTCTCTAATGCGTTTGCTGCAGGTTCCTCATTTGTAGAGACACCTTTGCTGACCCTGATCTCGTCCAAATTGTTCTCTGATGGTCCATTGCCCATTGCGCCTTCCAGCTCGTCTTCTACCTCTCCATCAAACCTTCCCCCCACAGCTCTTCCCATTGGTCGTCCACATCGAGTAACTCAACCACCTCTTCATCTTCGTGATTATATTGTCGGGTCTATTGCCTTTTCTACTTATGAACCTATCTCCTATGGTGAGGCTTGTACTAATCCTCTTTGGCAGCAAGCTATGACTGATGAATTACAGGCTTTAGACAAAACTCATACCTGGGATGTTATTGATCTTCCTCTTGGAAAGACGGCGATTGGCTGCAAATGGATATACAAAATCAAGACCCATTCTGATGGCTCTATTGAGCGTTACAAAGCCCGTCTTGTTGCAGGGCTTCACCTAGGAATATGACATTGATTATGAGGAGACTTTCGCTCCAGTTGCTTGACTTACCTCTGTGTGTAGCTTAATTGATGTTGTCGTTGCTCGCCACCGGGATCTCTTTCAGATGGATGTCAAAAATGCCTTCATTAATGGTGATTTTCTTGAGGAAGTCTACATGCAAACTATAGCTTACTCTCTATGGTCTTAAGGTTTGCAAACTATGGCTTGCTCTTTATGGTCTTAAGCAAGCCCCACGAGCTTGGTTTGCTAAATTCAGTTCCATCATCCATGACTTCGGCTTCACCACCAGCTCATATGACTATGCTCTATTTGTTCGAACCACTCCTCATGGCACCACTCTTTTTCTTCTTTACGTGGATGATATGATTATCATCGGTGATGATGTGGCTGATATTCTTAACCTCAAACAATTTCTCGATTGTCAGTTTGAGATGAAAGACCTTAGTACTTTCAATTATTTCTTAGGGCTTGAAATCTCTCATGATTCCACTGGTTATTATTTGTCACAAGCCAAATATGCATCCGATCTTCTGGCATATGCTGGTCTTACCGATTGCAAGACTACATCTACTCCTGCTGATCCTCAAACTCGTCTCACTCCTTTAGACGGGGATCTTCTTTCTAATGCTACTCTTTATCGCCAGTTGGTAGGTAGTCTTGTTTATCTCACTGTGACCCATCCTGACATTGCTTATGCTGTCCATCTTGTTAGTCAGTACATGTGGGCTTCCCTCATCCCGCATTATACTACTCTACTTTACTATCTTAAAGGCACTATGTTCCATGGCCTCTACTACTCTGCTCACTCTTCTCTTGAGCTTCGTGCCTTTTCTGATGCTGATTGGGCTGGGAACCCTACTGATCGACGCTCCACCACGGGTTTCTATTTCTTCTTAGGGGATTCTCTTCTTACTTGGCGCAGCAAGAAACAGTCCCTCACTGCTCGCTCTAGTACTAAACTGAATACCGCGCTCTTGCTGACACTACTCAGGAACATTTTTTGGTTTCATTGGCTTCTTGCTGATATGGGTGTTTCTTTCCCTAGTACTACCTCTCTCTATTGTGACAATCAAAGCGCCATTTAGATTGTTTACAATGATGTCTTCCATGATCGCACCAAACATATTGAGATTGATTGTCATTTCATCTGATAGCATGTGACACGTTGCATTGTTTATCTTCTCCCTATTTCTTCTGCTGATCAACCTGCTGATATTTTCACCAAGGCTCACCCTCCTGGTCGTTTCAGTGATCTAGTTTCTAAACTCAAGTTGGTTGGTGCTTATCCACCTTGAGTTTAAGAGGGGCTGTTAATGTATATTATATTATATTATACTTATCTATCTGTATCTTTATCTCCTTTTATACTTATCTAGATTTCTTTTTAGGCTATATACACAAGCTTCTCCTACTTATCTATCTGTATCTTTATCTCCTTTTATACTTATCTAGATTTCTTTTTAGGCTATATACACAAGCTTCTCCTATTGTATTTATTTATTCAATTTAATATAATGCAGATACATAAATTTTCCCTTTCTTTCAACTATTCTAACCATTAAATAGATCACCAACCCACAATAGTTTAAAATCAACAAAGTCTAATAACCAATCCACCAAGCCACAAACCCACCAAGCAAAGCCCAACAACCAATACTAATCGCATACGGCCCCATAATAGGGGTGAAATAAATCAACCATCACAAAAGGTATAAAGCTCTTCTCCATAAACCAATTACAAATGGTTGTGTTTTTTTTTTTTTTTTGGTTTTTTATTATTTATAAAATACACTAACTTCTTTTGAAATTTAGAAAAAAATATAACAATTCTCATAAGTTTGACATAATTACACTAGATTGTCTCAAGATTTTAATTCATATAATATTTTGCCCCATTTTTATCAAAAATTTGTTAGTCGTATGAATAAAAAAATGATGTTATCATTTCTGTTATATTAAAATATATATATTACCTTGTGTATCTTTACTTCTTCATATCATTTTCATTAATTTTGATCTCTGTAATCTTACTAAAAGGGAGGTCAGCGTAATTATATGAAAATTGTGAAACTTACTTTATTTTTTCTAAACCTCAAGGGAGGTCAATATAATTTTTATTTTATTTATTTATTTTTAAGTTTAGGGTAAATTACACTCACTTCTTCTGAAGTTTTGAGAAAATATAGTCAGTCCCAAACTTTGGACATAATTACACGAACCTTCCTTGAGATTTTAATTCATATTATATTTAGATCATTTTTCATTAATAATTAGTGAGCCGTATGAATGAAAAAATAATGTTATCGTGTATTTTCTACTAATATATATATATATATATATATTCCTAAACATGCCTACTTATCATCTGCGTTAGTTTTGATGGTTTTAATCTTACTAACAAGGAAGTGAGTGTAATTATGTTAAACTTGTTGGGTGAACTGTATTTTTATCAAACTTTAAAAGAAATAAGTGTAATTTGCTCATAAGTTTATGAACAAATTAGTTACAAAAATAAATATAAAACAAATACCTTGTCTTCTAAAATTTGATAATTAAGAGATCTCAATTTTGAAGCATATAGGACTGGATTTGGGGTGTTGTGTTTTCGGCACAATAGTGATTATTGTGCAGTTATTGTGGGATTCACTTTGAATCTTATTTTGATAATTCAAATCGTTTAATTTTTAAAAAATGTCAAGTAAATCATATCTGTAAAAAATTAAATTAATCGGATATCAATAGGCTCATTTATCAAATCACATTTATATTTAGTTTGATACTTACATATTTATTTTATATATATACACAAATATGATTTGATGAAATGACTATTGATATTTGAATAATTTAACTTTTTATAAATATATTTTATTCGATATTTTTAAAAAAATAAACAATTTAAATAATAAAAATAAGATTCCAAACAAGTATCAGAAGCTGCACAACCATCATTGTTATGCATTAGGCACATTAGTAACCTCAAAGTCATATAGGACTTCAACATTGTAAACTAATTTTTCCATACAATAACACCTAACACCCACTTGATTGCATGGCATGAGGGTCTAGTTATGATTTCGTTAAGATAGTGTTGTCAATACCGTATTGTATTGGGTTATATCGGTTGGTATCACACCTGTAAAAAATGATATTAGGAATGGTGAATTATGTTTGGGTCAATTTCTTGGGCATTTTGTGTTTTGTGTTTTTGTGTGTTTTTTTTTTTTTTTTGGGTGTGATTGTAACTTACTTGCACAGATGGACATAACTTATGTATTTATTTCAGATTTATTTTATTGTCGAACTCTTATGATCGACTTCTACTTCACAGTACGAATTTTATGTTTTGATATATGCATAGCTTCTCCTTGGTGTTTCATTTAAGGATTTTTCCTTTGTTTTTTGAATTAAGATTTTTCCTTTATTTGGTATAAGTTTCTTGTTGATGTCTTTGTAAGTGTTGTTTGGCTAATCTTACTTTAATGAAAATGACTATTGATAAAAATTAAAAATTAAAAATTAAAAAAAAAAGCACTAAATGTATATTATTTTTAGTTTATTCTTTAGTCAATGATAAGAAAATTGATGACGATGCAAAACAATATTAATTCATATGCTTTTATTTATTTATTAGGATAAATTACATTGACCCTCTTTGATGTTTAGAAAAATATAATTAGTCTTACAAATTTAATATAACTACACTGATATCCCTTGGGAATCTAATTCACACAAAAATTAAAACCTTTTTAATCACTAATTTGTCATATGAATAAAAAAAATAGTATTATCATTTTTTTCCTACTAAAATTATATTATTATTTGTTTATTTCAGTATCTATATATTCACTATTTACATTAATTTCAATCTATGTAATTTTATTGAAAAAAAGATAAATATAATTATATTAAAAATATAAAATTGACTGTATTTTTTACTCACAATCGGCATGCCACTATGTGGCCCAAGAAGTGATAGTCCAACCTACCTTAAACCAAAAACAACTTTGTCGGTATATGGTTGTATTCTATATCAAAACTTGTAGTCGGACAATTGGGTGGAAACAAAAACAAAAACAAAAACAAAACAAAACAGAAAAAACAAAACAAACAAACGAGCGAACTTAAGCATGAATTTTTCTGGGTGTTGTATTTGATTGGAGTCTTTTTTTTTTTTTGGCTAATGAAATTTA
Source organism: Camellia japonica (assembly GCA_030407325.1). Lineage (NCBI taxonomy): Eukaryota > Viridiplantae > Streptophyta > Magnoliopsida > Ericales > Theaceae > Camellia > Camellia japonica. Next base: position 55,955,488 of record JAPPVO010000016.1, read on the forward strand.
TTTATTTATATATTTTTTTTAAGGCAACTCATATGTACAAAGTAAACTTGAGAGCTTAGATCGCAATATCACGAAGAATTACTCAAAAAGATTCGAATTCATGATTTGATCTAAAAATCCTTAACAATTGAATGACTTGTACGAATTAAAATACAATCTACATAATTCTACCCTTGAGACAACAACCCTTGGCCAAGTAAGGTTCCTTTGGTTATCATTAAAAGGGATGTGTAACCTCCAAATGCATTAGAAAATTGGGGCTGGCTTTTCTTTAGCTTGTGATCGGATTGGAAGATATTATTAGACCTATAAGGGTCCACAACTGGTCCCATTTCGATAATCTGAATCGTTTAATATATAAAACTCGTCGAGTACTATATGCCTGTAAAAAATCACGTTGATCGGATATCAATAGTTATGTGATCAAATCAGTTTCGTATAAAAAAAATGAATGGTAAAAAAATAAATGGTTGATAGAAATCTGAATCGATGAGATGGCTATCGATATTCGATCAATGTGATTTTTTACATATATATAGCACTCGACGAGTTCTACACATTGAACGGTTCAAATTATTGAAACGGAATCCGTGGTGAGTCCCACGAGCCTAAGAGTACTTTCCAATCTGATCACGGACTGGAAGGAAGTACAACCCTAGAAAATTCTCGATGACCTATTCAATGTTTGACATTGCGTTTTTGTTTGTCTCATAGGTTGTTGAGCAATATGAAACTCGAGAGAACAATGATACTTAAAGAAATTCTTGTTGGGTGTTCTTCCATTGAATAAATACTTGTTCCAAGTACAAAGAAATTCTTGTTGGGTGTTCTTCCATTGAATAAATACTTGTTCCAAGTACAAATGTTGGAGCATCATGTGAGTGATATTGTTTAAATGGTGATTTAAATCAATTACACAATGAAAAAAATTCATGAATGGCACATGCTGACTTATTTTTATTAAATAGTTAAAAAAATAATGAAAACATTGCATCTATGGGGGATTAAATGGTATTGAAAAAAAATTCTAACAAAATTTTATACTCAACATTTATACACTTTTCTATTGTTAATTACAATAGCATAGGGGTTGCAAAAAGCTTGATAATACGCATACTAATGTTTGTGTCTATTTAGCTAAACAATTTAAGCAATGCTTTTGAATTTAGGCCATTTTTCATAAATGCTAACACAAAATTTTATTTTTTTTCATTAGTATATGTCGTAAAAAAATTGAGAGGCCTAATCAGTAATAGACCTTATGCCATCATAATCGGATTCTCTCTAGCATTTTCTTCATCGATTTATTATCTAACAGTTGATCCAAAAGTTACAAGCAATTCCAATTGTCACAACTAGTGATAATGACTATCTGTTGAATTGTGGCATTTAAATCAACTGTTAAATGATGGAGACATGGAGAAAGTAATAGAGAGGAATAATATTTATTTTTAAAAAAAATAATGAAAAAATTTGAAATATAATATTTTCATCTCATTTTCATTTTCTTATGATTTAAAACTCAAAATAAAAATATTTTCTTAAAAACGAGTTTTTTTAAAAAATAAAATTTCAGTATTACCAAAACATTTTTTTTTTTTTTTCTTGAGAATGATGACCAATAACCAGCCAGTTCCATTTCATTGTGTTTCTAAAAGCAAAAAATATTGGCAGTTCCATTCCATTGTGTTTCTAAAAACAAAAAATATTGGCAGTAGCATGGGGCTTTCTTTTTTTTTTTCCTATGGGTTGAGGGAATTTATTTATGGTAAAAAATATTTTCAATTAAATAGTAATGGTCTATTCGGTTAAGTGGGATGAAATAAAATGGTCATTCTCTAAGTTTTTCAATGATCATTCCCTTATAATATTGAATAAAATGTATTTTTCATTATTTTTTTAGTCAACCAAGCATAAGAATAAAATTTTGATAGAATGATCATTTTATTAATTTCATAGCATTTTAATGAATCAAACACTTCATAAGAGTAATAGAACCTGTGCACCATTAAGGACCTGTGCACCATTTAATCCCACAAGTGTTTGTATAGATTTAAAAAATCCCACAAATGTTAGTGATGTTTTTTGTGACAATTTTATAAATCTGTCACTAAAAATTGATAATTAGTGACTTTTTCTATGATGATTTTCTAAATCTTTTGCTAAAAATTAATAATTAGTGATTTTTTTTTTGTAATAAAATTTTCAACTATTGCTAAAAAAGTAACAATTAGCGACACTTTTTTTTTTTATAAAAACGCCACTAAGAAAATAAAAAATTAGACTTTGTGGTTACAATTTTAAGTAAACATGACTTCTAAATAAAGAAGATTTATTGGTGCACACATCTTCCTAATATGACTTTTTAATCCATTCCCCTAGAATAAAATAAGGGTTTAGTAAATGAAAAATGATATCAACCCCACTTACACCCCGAATTTACCTCGAATGAGAGTTGTATAGTTGAGATTGAATTTATGTAGTGTAGGGTCCATGTGTATAATAAATGTAAACCACAAGATAACAATTCTGGGTAGTTAAAGTTAGGTTTGTAGGATTACTCTTAGACTGTGTTTGATTTATGAATTTAGAGAATGATTTGAAAAGAGAAAAGTAAATGGTGTGTGAAATTAGATAAAATGTAAATATATTTTATTTATATTTTACCTTATTTTCTCTTTTCTTTTCGAAATTTCTCCTCAAATCCTTAAATCAAATACAGTCTTAGTAAATGGACCCGTGATTTGCATGTGAGAAGAGAACATCAAACAAATGGAGAAGAGGTTGGAATATTCAGATTGGGCCCAGTTAATATCCAGCTCGATTAACAGACACTAAAAGGCCCACGTAGTTGGACTTTCCGTAACTTCATGGGCCTCACACTATCCATTCGGACAACACCATTCTGTGAATAACTCGAGCAGTGTGGTATACACAATTGACTATTGGGTAGGGCCATCACTACCAATGGGCCAAAACAAAAACCCTCTAGGAGACTTTTTATAAAAAGTCAAAGTATGCACTAAAAACTCTAAACTCTCTCTCTCTCAATCTATATCACTAATAACGGGAAATTATTTAATACTTCCGGAGTATCATGTAGTCATATTCTAAGTCAATCACCAATAATTTAGCCTCATGTTGTTCCCCATTCCCAACATAAATTGTGGGCCTTTACGCCTCTCCACCAATCAAAATTTTATGGAGCATCACGTGTCTATACTCCGAGAGTACTGAATAATCACCCCTAATAACGGGATCGGAGGATTTTTAATTGGCACCACACCGGTGCCCCAAAGACTCACTTTATCTTCTGTTGCAAATTATTGGATCACATCAGAACCATACAAATTTGATTATCATCATGTTTCTTAAATTTTTATTTCTTTTGTTGTACATTCTACTTAGTGGAAAAAAATAAAAATAAAAAATTTCTTATTTGACAGAATCAAGGCGCTCTTTTCAGTATTTACAAAATCAATTAATCAAGATAGCATAAGATGTTTTTATTGTTGTAGATTTGTTGGTTGCCAATGTATGGATGGTTGCAAGCTGTTTTCAATCCGATGCAAGTCCATATCATACGGTCCAAAACAAATGGCCAAGCATCCTATGTACCCAATTCTCTCTATCTCTCTCTCTCTCTCTCTCTCTCTCTCTCTCTCCCTCCAAATCCATTCTTAATGCTAAAACATTTAAATATCCCGTGTTAAAAAAGAGAAATAGTTTATTTGGTGAAAGCAATAAGCCAACAACTATTGATAAAGTAATTAATGAGAAAGACCTTCCGTTAGTTTATTCCTAGTTGTAGTGTTACATTTGTTAACAAGTAAGAATTCATCAAAATTGAAAATTTTCAGATGAAACAAGCTTTATCCAAACAAAATGAATCCATATATTACTGTATTTGACTCAATGTGAATATACACAAAAATCAATCTATACAGTATGAAATAGGTATAAGTAATCTGTGTCTCCCCTACCAAAAAAAATTGTGTTCTTAAACTTCAATCAATTCCAACTAGAAACTCTCACTAATGGAGTTCCCAAAAAGCACAAAACCACTTCATTTTCACCTTCCCCTTCACTTCTTACCCAACATGCACCATCACCTTCTCTCACCAGTTCTTTAGCCTCTGCAATCACATCTTTGCTCATCTTCAATGCATTCAATCCCATCTTTGGGACAAGCCCACCTCTCCATTCTCTCTCCTCAAACTTCTCAAAGCAAGCAAGAGAAGAAACATAGGGTGCCACAAATAGACACTCCATGGCTATTCTTGCTTCTTTAAGGTGCACAGGCATATGCCACTCCATTGACTCGAGCAAGGCCGTGACATGCCCCAATTGGCCTTCGAAGAAAGAACCAAAACCGCGAAATTCACTCATCATTGTCTCCTCCTCTGCTCCATGCCCATCCCCAAATGTTACAATGCCCCTATCTTTCTTACCGGTGTTGATTGATTCTTGAGCTATCTTTAGAAACTCGGTCACTTGCCTAGAACTCCTCTGCCTCCCCATGTGGGGGAGACCGACCATACAATTGAAGGCTAACCATTCTCTTCCTCCACACTTTTTCTTGATGTTCTTCATCTCGGTTGACAAGCCTTCCATGTCCATCTCCTCGACCTTCAACTTCAAACCTGAAGAAAAGGCGTGCTCAAAAAGCAGTGCCTTTGCCTTCTCAAAGTGCACATTCACACCATTGGAGTCCTCACATTTAACTGATATTATTCGCATAGCCCATTGGCGTTGCCTTCCAAGCGCCTCAATCAAGGGAGGCCATTGCACTCCTTCACCCATATCAAAGTCCACAACATGAATTACCTCTGCGTCCTCAGGTACAGCTTCTAGTATCAACGTATTGGCGGTGAAGTGAGCGAATCTACCATAAGGGAAAATCTGATAGAAAGCCCTAAACGCTGCTGCAGAGTTCTTGCTCGCTTCTTGTGTCAGGTAGTCTAAATGTTGATCCAATGATCGGATCAAGTAATACGCCAAGCGTTGAAGAGCTATGCCTTTTGGACAAGCCTTCTCGTCTAATCGCTTCAAAATTACCTCCACAAGCTCTTTTTGTTGATTCTCCATTGCCTCTCCACACGCCTTGAGCAAATGAAGAATGCTCAATTGGTTGTCCAGCTCCATATCTTCCTTGGGAAAGAACAATGGTTTGTGCACTGATTCGACATCAATTGATGATGGCTCGATTTGTATCACTTTGTCTAATTCTTGTGATTGTGGACCGCTCTCGCTTCCTATCCAGCTGCAAATTAGGCCATCAACCTCATCAAACGCCATATTTTCGTCTGAAGTAATACCGGACTCTTCCAAATTTATCAAACACTGTTGAATTGGGGATAGGGCTTGGAAACCCTCATTCCAACAGGGGTAACTATGCGGCTCATCATAGTTTGCGGATGAGATGTAAGGAACAGAAGCGGAAACTTCAGAGGAATCCTCAGTGGTAGAGAGGAACGATGAAGAAAACTCGCAATTCCCCATATCAGTATCCATTTCAAAACCATGAAAACCAACTTCATCAAAATATGAATCAATAGTTTTGAGGTATGACCATGATTGATTAAGCTCTTGCTCAAGCATCATCATTTCCATGGCGGTTAAGGGTTGGAGATTCATGGAACAAACAATTCTGATAGAGTGTATATATAGATACAATCATGGAAAATATAGGATTGGGAGGAGAGAGAAGATAAGTAGATCCCGGCATCATTGTCTCATAGATTTACTACAAGCTTCTCCAGTTCCATTGGCAACTTCTTTAGGAGAAGAGTATATGGAGTATATTGGTTGATTTGTTCAGATAATTCAAGAGAACAATTGGACACAAAATACAAATCACTATGGTCCAAACATGTAAAATTAAATTCAATGAAAACCCATCAAAATCTTCGTTCAATACTTAAAAAAAAACAATTAAGTTTCACATTATTCATCAATATCTTAGGACCTCAACCTAAAAGAACTTGGGGGTGTGCTCTCTCCATATGTTCAACTCTGATTGGTACTATCAATTCTTTGGGTCATACTTGTTTATCCGATTCAAAGTTTACCTAATTCTCATGATGTTATTAATTCTTTGGAGTCACATCTGCGAATCCTGTTCAAAATTTGCCTAATTCATATAGAGGGACACTTTACGTGAATCTCAAAATTAATCAAAATGGACGTAAGCTGAACCGGACATCCATACATCAAAAAAAAAAATCTTATGACCCCACTATTAAATATGTTTTAAATGTTGTTTTCAAACTTACGTACGGAAAATGAAAACAAAATCACAAAATCTTTTCGCGGCTGACTTTAATGTTGTGGGGATTTAGAACGTCTACTATTTAGATTAGGATTATGTGTTGTGAAAATTAATATAATAATTATCATTGCGAGGATTGCTAGAACAAATCTGTTAGGCAGAACATGTGTCGTAACTTTGTGGATTAAGTATAACTGTCTTATTGATTTCGTCAACCAAATCTTAGGATAGACTTTATACTTTGAATACAATCCAAGAAATGGAAGTAGGGACAATAAACTTTAGGTAGGTACTAGGTAGGGTTTGGTTTTAAAAAAAAAAAAAAATGCTTGATAGTCCGAATTTGCGTGGCTTGAATGGGTCGAATGTGTCAAAACGACGTTGTTTACATCTAAAATGACGTTATTTCGAGCCATTTAAGCCATGAAATTTCAGGCCACCTAACATTGTTGTTAAAATATATATATACATATATATATATTTATGTTAATTTTTGTAATTAAAATTAAGAGTTAATTATTTAAAAGTCCTATTTACAAAGGTTATAATAGCTCAAGTCATATTTAAGATTTTTGAATTAATAAATTCTATTTAATAAAACTAAGAATATTATCAGTTTTTTTCCTAATTTTTAAAACTAAGAACATTATCAATTTTGCATAATGATGTTCTAGATAATCGTTTCATTAACTGATGAAAAAAATAGGGCATGATATTAAACGTTTTTGTCTTTCTACTTATTGGTTTGATTTAACTATCCAATAAAAACGGGAACATTATCAGTTTTTCTAGTTTTAAAATTGAGATCATTATCAATTTTATCATTTTTAAAGTTATTTATTTATTTTTGGGTTAATTACACTAATAGTCCCTACAGTTTGGGACTTGTGTCACTTTGGTCCTTGACTTTTCAATTGTGACACATTTGACCTTAAATTTTGAATCTTGTTCCAAATAAGGACAATTGAAATATTATTAGATTTTTGAAGGGTAAAATCGTCAATTTGATAAAATATAAACTAATTTGACAAAAATAAATGTCGAAAAAATATTTTTAATTTTTTTAAAATTATTTTTATCCACCAATGATAAAATTATGTAAAATTAATAAAAATTACATGATTAATTTTTTAAATTTAATTTTACATGATCATCATCCAAACACATAATAAAAATTAATTTGGTAAAAATAAATAAATAAATGTCTAAAAGATTTATCAATTTTACATAATTTTATTTTTAGTAAGTAGAAATAATTTTTAAAAATTCAAAAATATTTGTTTGACATTTATTTTTGTCAAATTAGTTTATATTTTATCAATTTGACAATTTTACCCTTGAAAAATCTAATTATATATTCAATTGTCCTTATTTGGAACAAGATTCAAAATTCAGGGTTAAATGTGTCACAATTGAAAAGTCAAGGACCAAAGTGACACAAGTCCAAACTATAGGGACTATCTGTGTAATTTGCCCTTTATTTTTAGTTTTACAAATCAATATTCTATCATTATGTTCTTTTATAGACACAAAATTTTCAGTTTTGCACAAAAATAATTTAGTTTTTTCAATTTTTTCAAAGAAAAAAAAAAACATTCACTTTGTTTGTTTCTGGTTTAGAAAATTCTACTTTTTTATTTTCTGTATTTTAATGTTTCAATGATTTTTTTTTAAATATTTTAAGCAATTTTTTTAATTTTTAGACACACCTAACATAAATACACTTAAAAAGTATAATATTTTTAAAAAAGAAAAAAAAACTTTAAAAAACACTAAATACCAAAAAATACAACAAAAAAAATATGAAAATTCAGTATATTTTTCGTATTTTTGTGTATTTATTAATTTTTTAAAATATTTTTCCACAAATATTTTACTATTTAGATACATCTAAGTAAGATGCATCTAAAAGAGTAAAAAAATTGCTTAAAATTTAAAAAATATTCACTAAAAACAAAAATAAAAAACTCAATTTTCAAAAACTTTTTTTTGCACATAATTTTTTTTAATTTTTTCAATTTGAAAGTTGATATTTTAAAGTTTTTAAAATTAAAATAAATGTCAAATCATCATGTTGTTTTATAGATAATCATAAATGATGAACAATCATTATTTGAAGGATAATTTCGACTATTAAAATTTTAATGGGACTTGAAGGTTCCAAAAATCTTAATTAGGACTTAATAGAATATAAGGTCATAAATTAAAACTTGTATGTAAATATCCCTAAAATTAATAATAAACATAAAAAATAAACACGTTTTGGTGAGTTACTAGAAAGAGTACTCAAAGAGCATGTTTGTTTGGATGAACTGGACAAGATTAGATGTGATTAGCATTTCTAATATTGTTAATCTTGATCATCAATCATTTTGGATTGTATATCATATTTCATGTCCCAATAATTTAGAATTACGAGGAGGGGACTAACAAAATTCTATCAAGTTTACATTTAACTAATTAGTCTAAACCTCTCACTAATCCTCCATTTTATATCATATCACCTCTTGAGATTTAATTCCCTCATATGAAAGATAAGATGTCCGGATAAACTAGTAATTCGAACCTTGAATTTCTTAGTTAAATATCAAATTATGTTTTTTTTTATTTTTGTTGAATTACTAGTCTAATTCCAAGGCTATTTCCACTCAAACAAACATGCCAAAAAAACATGCCAAGAGGGTTGGAATTGTCAAAGGGTGGACGGTGGATAGAGGGTGATCGAAAATAGTTACTGACAAAATAATGCAGGAAATAGAGGAGTGAATGAAAATTTGATTTCAAAACAAATGAAAATTCAATTTCTATATTTTTAAACTTTTGTAAATTTTGAAAATTGTTTGCACTTTATTGAAAATGTAAATTTTTTTATTTTTTATTTTTTTGATGGTGAAAAATGTAAATAGTTGTCAAACATGTTTTTTCTTTACAGTTCTCATTTTTTTTGAAAACAAAAAGGGAAAGAAACCAAGATGTTTCCAAATATTGTACAGTTTTTCATTAAATTTTGGGTAGCGAAATTGTTACTACGGTGTCATTCGTTAAGTTTACAATTTATTATGAAAATGAAAATGAAAATAAAAATTAGGGCTTGTTTGGTTTGTGTTTCAGAAACATGTTTTGGAAAAAAAAAGTACGAAAACATGTTTGGTTTGGTTTTTTGGGAAATTTGTTTTGAAAAATTGTTTTGAGAGAGAGTTTTGGAAAAAGTGATTGATTTGATGTGTGTGTGAGAGAGGTTTGTTTGGAAAATTTGTTTGGTTTGTGTGTTTTGAGAAATTTTTTTGGAAAAATTTGTTTGGTTTCATTTTTTTTGGAAACTTGTTTCTGAAAAAAATTTCTGAAATTTTTTTCAGAAACACTAACCAAACAAGCCATATATGTTTCTTAGTAGAAGATATAACGGAACTTCGTGGATTAAGAATAACTATTTTGAGTTTGGTCTTGTTGATTTTGTCAACAAAAATCTTAGGATAGATAGTTGAATACAATTTTATTTTATTTTAAAGATGGTACTTGAATGTAATCTAATATTTTAGCTAGTTAGGATTTGGTAAGGCCTTTTTTTTTTTTCATATATGCAAAAAAAATAAAAAAATAAATTTTTGTTATAAAAAAAACATGATAAGTTGTTGGAAGGCGTGCCTAGATTTAGGGTGTTAGAGGGTGAGAGGTTGCTGGAGAGGGTGGATTATGGATGAGGTAGTTAGGGGTGTAAAAATGGCCTGCGGTTCGTGGGCAGCCCGATGCCTGCCCGTGGCCCGAGATGGGTCCGGCTTGTTTAGGCCTACTTGGGCCCAGGCCCGAGCTCCTGGGCTAGGGCTTGGACCATTGTTTTGAAGCTCCCTAGCCCGTTTGGCCTTAGTCCCTCGGCCCACTTAAGGCCCAATCCGAAACCCAGCATGCTCGGCCCGCCCAAGGCCCAATGTATTTTTTAATGAAAAATAATAAAATTTTGGTAGAAAAAAATTTAAAAATAAAAAAAAATGGTTAAGCCCGCCCAAGTCCAAGTCCAAGCCCAAGCCCAAGTCCAAGCCTATTGGGCCAGCCCACTGGCCCGCCCAAGGCTCGAATACCCCTAGGCTTGGGCCTAGGCCTGGACTTTATTTTTTAGCCCGTGGGCCGGCCTGACCCTGCCCAAATTTTGGCGGGAACTCACAAGGCCCGACATGGGCTTGGCCCGGTCTGAGCCCAAGTGGGCTAGGCCGGGCCAGATTTACACCCCTAGAGGGAGTGGTCGAAAGTGATTGTCAGTAATAATATGGTTTAGAGTAAATGAAAACTTAATTTCAAAACAATTTAAAACAAAAGTTTTATGTTTTTACACTTTTGTAAATTTTGAAAATTGTTTACACATTTTAGAAAATGTAAATTTGCGTATTTGGTTTGAGTTTTTTGGATTAAGTTTTTTTTAAAATTAATTTTTTTTTATTTTTCGTGTTTTTTTTTTTAAATTTTTAGTGAATATTTTTAAAATTATAAGTATTTTTTTTTACTTTTTTAAATGCACTTTACTTAAATGTATTTAAAAAGTAAAAAATTTGTGAAAAAATATTTTAAAAAATTAATAAATACATAAAATACGAAAAATATACTGAATTTTCATATTTTTTTTGTACTTTTGGTATTTAGTAAATTTTTAAAAGATTTTTGTCAAAAAATTATACTTTTTATGTATATTTATATTAGGTGTGTCTAAAAATAAAAATAAAAACGCTTCAAATATTAAAAAAAATTCAGCAAAAAAAAAAAAAAAAACTAAAAACAAGAAAGTAGAATTTTCTAAAAAGTGTTTTTGGAAAACCAAAAATAAGCAAAGTGAATTGTCAAAATGTGTGTGTGTGTGTGTGTGTTTTTTTAAAACTGTTCTTAATTTTTTTGAAAACAAAAATATTACCAAATATTGTGCAAGGTGTGTCATCTGGTAATGTTTCTAGTTTACATTTTATTTTAATTTTTTTACAAAAAGCATTTATTATTATTATTATTATTATTATTATTATTATTATTATTATTATTATTATTATTATTTTTGTAAACATAGAAATAAAAAACATATTTAGTATATATGTATTTTTGAAACTTATTTTGAAAACAAGTGAGGGATGATTGACGATGGTTGAAGATGGTGACTAGAAGTGGTTGCCGGCTACAAGAAGTGGCCAAAGGTCGATAGTCATAGATGTGGCTAGATGTGGCTATTAACTGTCCGAGAGAGTGACTAAAAGTGCTGGTTGAAGATAGTTTTCAACAAGAAGTGATAGTCGAAGGTAGTTGTTGATGGTAAAAAGTAGTTAGCAACAATCAAAGATGTTGACCAGGGGTGGAAAAAGGAGTAAGGGATGAAATTTTTTTTTCTCCGCTAATGATACCAATTTTTTTTGTAGGTTACAAAAATTATGTAAATTTAGTGAGTATTTGTAAATTTTAAAAACAAAAATTGACACCAAACAAATTTTTGTTTATAATTTTTAAATTTTTATAAATATAAATGTAAACATAAAATTACCAAACGGACCTTAAAACATTTTCCTTCGTATAATAACATTTTAATAATATTTCAATATGTTTGAACTATTTTTGATATAAGAGCAACTCTAATAATCAAGCCAAAAAACTGTTACGCCTAACAAAAATTCATCTCGAATGGTACCCATTGCCAAAAACTAACAAAACTAATTCTTGTGTCAAATTTAGCTCAAAACTTGATAAAATCATATTTTATTGCATGAAATTTTCTATAAAAAATTCAACTCTTTTTCTTTCCAGAATTTACAATCTTCACAAATTAAAACTCAAACAGAACTTGTCAAATTATCAAAAAAAATTATACAAATAGCCAAATTCTACCATGAAAAGTCATCATTGGAGTGGTATAGTAAAAAAAAAAAATAGTGCTTTTATACCGTAGCAAATCAAAAATAGTTGACAAAGTCATTTTAGTTAGAGTTACTCTAATTTGCATTTGTCTTATGTGAATAATAATATACAAACAAAAAAAAGAATTATATAAAATTTTGATACGAAATAAAGTGACCAATGTAAACTTTTCTTTAAAATAAACCACTTACGAATATGAGTTTTATTTGCAATTCTTGTGATATTTTTTTACTGCATTTTCTATATGAATATAATTATTCTTCTCTTATTACAAAGTAATTATTTAGTAGTGACAAAATATTACATCATATTGCCCTACTAATGAAGCAACGAAAAACTTTATCGATAAGAAAAAATTAATCAACCCATCTTTATTCGTGAACTGTACAACACCCAAAAAATTGTATTTTATAAGGGAAAATATTTTAAAGTTCTAAAAGAAGCGCTTTAAAAGGGTTTTAATTAATCATTTTTTTTTATTTTTTATTTTATTTTTTTCACTACCTGCTGTGTAAAGCTGCTTTTAGAGCTGCTCCTCTATAGCTCTGTATTACTACCGTTTTATAAGTTGGGTTGGGATTCATCACAAGCTAATTTGAGATGTTTATGGGCTCAGTAGTTTCATTTTGATAATTTTAACTATTTATTTTGTAAAAATTTTCATATATATTATTCATGAAAATATTGAATCTGTCTAATAATTGTAATCTTTTTATTTTATTGTGTTTGTTTTAAAAAAAATGAATGATTATTTTAAAAAATATACTTGACAACTATTTTTTTTTTTATGAATGATATATTTTAAACAATTCAAAAAATGAATGGTTTATTATCCATGAAAAAATTGGGTAGGTTTGATAATTTTTTCCATAAATGATATATATTAAGAGTCTTATTAAATAAATAATTCAAACTATCAAAAAGGACCGTGATGAATTCTACCGACCCAAGTTGTTTCAAATTGAAATGTGAATTTGACAAAAATTCAACTTTTATAATTTCTTTCGTTTGGGAACCTTCTCTTTTAGTCAAAAAGCCAAAAAGTTATTAAATTAGCCAAAAAGCCAACAACTCATACCAAAAAGTCAAAGATTCTCTTTTCTCTCTACTTTTTGCACATCTTTTCGTAAAAAGCCAAAAAGTCATCCCAAATATACTAATTTTTTTTAGCTCATATTTTAGTCAAATAACCAAAAAGTTACTAAATTAGCCTGTTCCCAAACGGGGCCTTATTTGACGAGCAAGTTTGGGAACTGACTTTTTTAACTAAAAAATCAACTATTCAATCTACTTTTTAACATATTTTTTCGTAAAAAGTTAATTAAAATAATTAATTCCTAAAACAACATATAATATCATAAAAAATATCACATGATACTTTAATAATATCCAATAATTTTCTCTTATTATAATGGCAACATTAAGGCCTCCCTTGGGATACACATGTTTTAATCTAAAAACTAAAAAGTTATTAAAAAATAAAAAAGTTTATAACTTATGCAAAAAAATTAAAGATTTTCTTTTTCTCTTTACTTTTTTTCTATCTTTTCGTGAAAAATTATAAAATTATTTTAAATATACTAATTTTTTTAATTCATATTTTAATTAAAAAATTAAAAAATTATTAAAATAATAAGTTCCCGCCTAACCCTCGAATCTTAGGCCTAGTTTGACATTTCTAAAAAAATTCAAAAAGTCAAAAAGTCACTATCCTATTTAAGTCACATCATCTTATTTAAGTCACATTACCTCTCTAACACATCACTTCAAACTCAATTGATACCCAATTCATATTTTATAAAAAATTAAAAAATACACTTATTTAGATTATTCCAAACTATCACTTAAGAAGGGATAAGCACGGGAGGAGAGGATTAGTAGTAGAGAGTTGAGAGATAAACGTATATCGACCAAGTGATTGAGTCGAATCTTCATATACGTTTGCCACACCAACCGATCACCAAATATTTTTTAAGATTGACAAATATTTTGGCTTTTGTATTTTATGTAGTCTGACAATACAATGAAACTTTTTTTTTTTTTTTTAACTCACAATCCAATGAAACTTTGGTGTCTACCATGAAAGAGTTTGCGAATGATGGCAATATCCTGCTTACACCCTCGTCCAGTTGACCTCTGTCTCTGTCACGTATAATTCGAAATTTAACAACGCTACATATATATATATATATAAATAATACATTTTGGCTTTTTATTTAGCAATATCTAAAAAAATTAATTTATTAGTTTATTGACTTACTTAAGTCACATTACTTGTTTATTTTTCTGCACATCTTTTCGTAATAAATAAAAAAGTATATTCTCAAAACAATCCTTATAAATTAAAATTATTTTAAGTGTGATTCACATCCTATTAATTTTAAATCTATACCGTTCAACTCAGTTTTGAAATAATTTTTGAAGTAAACTTTCGTAGCTCCTTCCTAACATTTTTCTTAGAGACTAGATGAAAAATAGATAAAATATATGCACAGAAAATTTAGCATGTGATTTAATTTAATTTATATATTGTAAAATTTACATATAAATCTGAATCACACAATAATTTTCTCACTATAATTCCACGAATGAATTCTGTCTACCTTGTATTATTAGATGAAAATTTGTCCAGTTGTACTTAGCTGGATAAAATGTTTGGTTATATTTGGTAGAACTTTAGAATAATGATTTAAGAATAAAGTTGTATTTTGAGTTTATGAGTTTTGGAATTAAAATTTGAGTGTGGAATATTTGTTTGGTTATAAATTTTAAAAAGAGTTTTGAATTGAATTTGAATTTTAATGATGTGACATATGATATTTGATTAAAAAATTTACAACTCATAACTAAACATACAATCCAAAATTCTATTCAAAACTTATAAAAATTTTTAAAAAAATTCACAAAATATTTTTTATTTAAAATATAAAAATAACAGGTGTAAAAAAAAAAAAAAAAACTGTTCAGTCAACCGGCCAATCAACTGGCCGGACGTGCGGGGAGACGATCGGATAGACAAGTTTTCAAACGCGGGTATGAAAATGATTTTTGAAACGCAGAACCAAAAGTAGCATTCAAATCAATGGGTAAAATTATGATTTGAGAGTCCTACCAAACACAACTTTTGTTTATTTTTTCTCGACATGTCAGGCCATTGGAAATCAAGTGATTTGAGTTGAATCTCTCATATATCAAATCTACACAATTCACCTTATTTTCAAGATAATTTTCGGGGTAAATTTTGATGATCTTTAATATTTTTCTTTGAGACTAGATGAAAACAGATAAAATATGATACTTATATGTAAAATGAATTTGAGTCTCATAATAATTTTCTTGATAACCGAACTAAACCAAATCTTAAGTTCCATCAAATGGGGTCGACTAAATGAATCTTTCCTCTCTACTCGATTTTATCCAAAGTCATTTCATTAGTCAAATTAAAGAGATTCATATCTCTATTTACTACATTAGTCCATGTCAATCTAGGTTTGTTCCTTCCCCTAGCACTTTCATCTATCATCACTGTATCGTATCTTTTCACTACTGCCTCTGTTGGTCTCCGTTGTATATGACCAAACCATCTCAATTTATTTTCTCTCAACTTATCTTCTATCGGTACTACTCCTACCCATTCTCCAATATACTCATTTCTAACTTTATCTTTTCTAGTCTTATTATACATCTACCTTAGTATCCCCATCTCAGCGACACTTATCTTATATACATGTTGTTTCTTAGTTTCCCAACATTTCGATCCATACAACATCGCTGGTTTAATAGCCGTTCTATAGAACTTCGCTTTTAGTTTAGTGGATACTTGTTTATCGCACAATACCCCAGACGCACTCTGCCACTTAAGCCATACCGCCTTAATTCTATGGACCATATTCACTCCAATCTCCCAAACCATTGTGATAATCAATCCTAAATAACGAAAATGTTCACTCTTAGGTACTTCTTGGTTCTCAATCTTTGCTTCTCCTTTGTTTCCATTGCTACTGTTACTAAAAATACACTCCATGTACTCTGTCTTGGTTATATTTATCT
This sequence comes from Camellia japonica, assembly GCA_030407325.1. Lineage (NCBI taxonomy): Eukaryota > Viridiplantae > Streptophyta > Magnoliopsida > Ericales > Theaceae > Camellia > Camellia japonica. The sequence goes on from JAPPVO010000016.1 coordinate 55,971,689, forward strand.
TAAATTCTTTAGATTCAAGTGTTTCTCTCCAAGTCTCTAACTTAGTGTTAACTCCTTCTCTAATCTCATCCACTAACATGATATCATCTACAAAAAGCATACACTATGACCCATTATCTTGAATATTTCTCGTCAACTTATTCATAACTAAAACAAAAAGATACGAACTTAAGGTTAATCCTTGTGTAGCTCGACTTTTCGTGCCCCCTTTCGGAAGACGAATAAGCCCTACAGTATCGGACTTCCGCGGTTCTGAATCTGATCTCACAAGTGCAATGTGAAATAGATAAACACCAAAGAGTTGAAATCTGATAAATCTTTTGAAAAATCGATTTTGAATCAAATTGCCAAAAATAGACTGCTTTGCCAAATACAAAGTTGCCACCTAAATATTTTTGAAAAATTTAGGGAACCCATGACTCGTGCCGAAGGCCACGTGTTCGTTATCATCAAGATTATCTCGGCTCAGGAACTTAGGTACGAGAGGGGAAGGTCGCCCGATCAAAGATCGGCCTCTACTAATCATGATGTGAATCTTATTTACATTATATGTTCTTGTTCCGGTTATTAGGCTAGCATTACTATGTGATGCGCACACACACAAATATAGACTAGCTTGCAAAAATTGGAACACTAGATTTCATGTTTGGTTTGCAAATTGTTTCGACTATGTACCACTTGAAAAAGTGATCGCATATGAACATTACTCAAATTGCTTCAATTCAAGCAACTAGCCTTTATCTACAGGCATTCAAGCAGTTTATCATTTAAGCAATTAGCCTCATGGCAAGTATGCTAGACATGGCAACAATCACATTCGTGCAATATGCTAAAGTACAAAAGAGCTCACCTAGTACTCCAAGCACAAAAGAGCTCACCTAGTGTAGACGTCCCCGAACGTCCCGGGAGGGAATCCCGTTTTGTTCATTGGGCTCACTACAGTTCAGGACTCAATGTCACGGTCCTGTATCTAATCTCGCAGAGTGTAATGCAAGACTGATGAATCATCAAAGAGTCCAAATCCGGCAAATCGTTTTTGAAAACAGATTTTTTGAAAGAAGTGCCAAACATGGACTGCTTTGCCATATACAGAGTCGCCACCTAAATATTTATTTTGGGGGAATTTAGGAAACCCTGACTCGTTGCCCAAGGCCACGTGTTCGTCATCACCAAAGTTGCCTCGGCTCGGGAACTTGGGTACGATTGAGGAAGGTCACTTCGTGAGCACCTCCGCTCGCCCGATCAAAGATCGGCCTCGACTAACCATGATATCGAGTTTTGAAAACATTATGTGCTCTTATTCCGGTTATTAGCCTAGAATTACTATGTGATGCACACAGCATACAAGTATAGACTGGATCGTTTGAATTGGAACAAAACATTTCATGTTTGAAAGATGGTTTGATGGTGCTACTCGCAAGTAGGCTAAGACATGGATTTGCCACCCTCGGGTGGGCTTAAGAAAACATGATTTTGCCATTCTCAAGTGGGCTTAAAAACTCTCAATTGGTGAATTGTTCCACTTCAAATAACCCAACCTTAACCCACAGGCATTTAGGCAGTTATATCACATAAGCACTTAGCCTCATGGTAAGCATGCTATCATGGCAGTCACTCACACACATGCAAGGATGCTAAAGCATAAATACTTACCGAGTACTCCAAGCCAAAGAAAGAAGCTAATTAGAAATCATGCATGAATCCTAACTATGCTGAGATGCCTAATGCAACACATACAAGAATGAAACTAAGATAGGCTCGGCTATTCTAAGATGGCATATGATGATGCTACACCTAACACGTATTCAACTTGGAATTGAAATACAATGCAATTAGTATGATGCGCTGAGCCCGGTGCATGCAAGACAGAATGAATGCAAATATGCGAGCATAAGTATGCTAATTGAAACGTGCCCTAAAACTAACCATCATAAGCTGGTAAATAAAAAGGAGAAAGACGTGGGGTTGGAAGACATGCATCACACGCACGCACACTTATTACAAAATTGCCCTTCTCGGAGGGTCCGAATAAATAATACACTACTCTAGCTAATTAAATATTACAAAACCCTAATTAATTAACAAATTAACTAGGAAAGCGAATAAACTAGCATGCAAGCTATAAAATGGACTGCCTCAGCTCTTGTTCCGAATGATGAAAGATGCATGCGTGCTCGGGTCGCTTTGTCGGGAAATTCCTTGCGATGCCCCGATTTGCCTCTGTTTTGCAATTGGTCCTAGAACACTGTACAAAGCTCCAGAAGGCTGTTTGACCAGTTTTTACTGCTGGTTTCTGGTTTGCTGCAACAGAGAGCAAGAAAGGGGCATGGCAAAGTATTTTCAACATATGTATGCATGACCACTCTCCCCGTCATTGCATAAGCTCTAGGGGGTGTAGACCTCGATCCTCGTGCCATCAATTACGCATCTCGATGCATGATGGCCGAGGAGTCGAATTGCACGACTCAATGTGAAATGAATGCACATATAAACATAACAAGGCCTAAACTCCACCATGGGTAATCCGAAGTGTCGGCGATTGGGAATTGAGACATGTTTCGTCACTTGGAGTAGGAAACGTCCCTCGTTTCCCGTGTTTGGACTAACCCTACTCCAAACACAATGCAATGAGATGGCATACACAATGCGACTAATATGCAACCCTAAATGCAATGTAACCTAATCATGCTGGCATGCGAGGGATGATATGCAAACATGCAACTAGCATACGCAATGCTATGAACTGAGGATGGCATACTCAATGCACACGAACTATATGGCATACGCAATGCAATATGGACTTAAACTAAAGTGAGTGGACCTCAGCCCTACTCAAATCAGTGGCCATATGATGGAAATGAGACAACCGAAATACATGCAAACATGCACAGATGCAAAGGACCGATCCTAAGGCACAACATGCAACTCTAACTAAGCATGGCAAAGGATGAAGTATGACATGCAAACACACATTTTCTAGCTCTGAAACATAATGTACAATGGTCTTGAATCATGCAAATATGTCACATAATGCATGCAAGATGGCTCGAATACCGAAACTAGTGAAGCGGGTTACACTAGAGGTACACAAGGCAATGTATAAATGGCAAAACTAGCCCCAAACAGACCCTAGGCAGGTCTGAAACAGTGGGCAAATGGCCCAAAATGATGACTCAACATGCAAAGAAACGAAGCTCATGCAATGGTCCGAAAACGAGGCATTTATGCACAACTCTAAACACATTTAAAGAGTGGATATCATGGGAATATGGCATTCATATAAGCTCTGAAATATGATGTATAATGACCCCAAAGCATGAAAACATCTCAGTAGATGCATGCAATAGACCTCAAATCTCAAAGCTAGGCATGGATATTGAACTACAAGCATGCAAAACAAGTATCATTCGACCATGAGACCCAAAAATAGAGCTAAGGCAGTCCAAAATATGCACAAAATTAGTCTAAGGCATGGCCAAAAAGTGCTAACATGAAGGGCCAAAACAACATGCAACATAGGCTAGTAAGTATGGTTTACACTACATGTATATGAAGCACATGAGGGGCCACCAAACCAGCCAAAAACACAAATATGGCATGTCAAAATATGACCAAAAACCCACTGAAACTCAATCAACACATGTTAGAATGAAGTGTTCCTTTGAAAGGCCAATGAGAGGGTTGTTCTACACATGTATGATGGACACACAAAATGGAAAAACTACCTCTGGATAGAGGTTATGAGGGCCCTAAAACTCACTGAAAAGGGCCTGAAATGAGTCTAGGAAGCATGCAAGTAAAGGCCCCTTTGGAAGACCTTGAAGAGGATTACTCTACACATGCATAATAGACATTCAACATGGCATAAAGGGCTCTGGAAAGAGCCTATGCAGGTCACAAAACTCACAAAAAGTGGCCTGAAACATGGCTTTGAAACATGCAAATAGGGGCTCCTTTGAAGGGCCAAGAAAGCTAGTAAACAAAACAAGGGGTGAGAGGGTCACCCCTCTCTGATTTTGATGCTCAAAAACACATTTTAACCACTAAAAATCCGCTGGATTTCAGTGGCTAAAAGGCCAAACCAAGGTCAACACAAATGCTCTAATGCATAGCTCAAAACAAGAGGAAATGAAGTATGTAAGGGGGTAGATGACCGCCAACAGAAAAATAGTCTTAAACAAACATGTTTAGAAGCTCAAAACAAGACTTTTTTCAGTTTATGACAAAGCCTAAATATGCTTGCAAATAGAGCTAAACTATGAAGCAAAATAAGGCTACAAAGAGGGAAATATAGACTTACCCTTGTAGAGAAGAAGGCCAGCAGCTTCTGGACCAAAATAGGAACTCTTCAACCTCTAAAAATGAGCTCCTAGGTGCTTAGGTTGACCATGGAGGTGTTGTGCTTGGAGGTGTAGTGCAATGGGGCCAAGAACCTTACACTTTCAAGGCCTAATGGGAGAGATACAAAGGGAGAGTGTATGTATGCCTTAGAGATTTTCTTCAACCCTTGCAATGGAAGAGGAGGCCTCCCTTTATAGAGAAGAGAGGCCAAAGCTTCTCTTGGAAGCTTCAAATCAAGAATAAACATCCTCCATACACGTGTATGGAGGATGCAGCAAATGGCTCCCAGCTGGCACAGCTGGAACACACTCAGTGAGACAAAAAAGTAGGAAGCTGGCCGACCAGTTCAGGTGGTCGGCCGGCCACTCCCCCTGGTCGGCCGACCAGGGGTCAAAAGGTTCAAGATGAAAAGGTGGTCGGCCTACCCATATTGGTGGTCTCCCAGATGAATGCAACTCAATGGTGGTATGGGAGACCAGAAATTGTGGCTCAAAAGTGAGGGAGACCAGCTTCCTGACAAGAAAACCGGCCGGCGGGAGAAGAGGTGGTCTCCAAGAGAATTGCTGGTCTCCCACCCCCGTACCACCTTCCTAACAATGAAACTAGGGTCCATGCCAAAAATGAACCCACACCGATGCAAAACGAGGATTCGGGGGTCAAAACGCGCGGGCCAGGGGCCCCGAAAACTGGCTATTAAGCACCGGAGGTGGCGTATGACCACAAAGGTGGTCTCCCGGGCCACAGTGTCCCTCTAGGGAGAGGGAACAAGGTGTGTGCCAAAAACTGGAGCAAACGAAGAAGGTTAAGCGGTCCCGAACAGAGGCGCACGACCGACGGCTCTGAAAATCGGAAACTGGTCTCCAAATGGGAATAGTGGCCTGCGACCACGAAACGTAGCCTACGGCCACTGAGAGATGGTCTTCGAGACCTCTCTCTCCCTTCGGGAAGAGAAAACAGAGAAAACAGGACCTGGTTTGCAAATCGAGGCAAAGCACAAAAGAGTCCCGAAGTCCGGAGGCAAGGCTCTCAGCCGAGACTTTGTGACCTCAGAACGAGCACAATATGCAACATCACCGAGCGCTTAGTTGGTGACGTCTGAGTCTTAAGGTCGGTCAAAAATGGGGTGTCTACAGTTGGCCCTCTTTGACAGAACTCGGAAAGTCATAATTGACAGGAGTGAATGTCAAAGCCTAGAGACGACCCATTTTTGACAAGGCTGAAGACTTAGACAAACAGGCAAGATAAAAGAGATGCGCTCGCAGGCATGCCCGCAGGCGGGGGCAAAATGCAAAACGATATGCACAAAGCCGAATGTAACTCATGACCATGCAAAGCAGCAAGCTGTAATGAAGCAAATATTCACAATAGATGCAACAGTTTTAAGCAAGAATGCAAAGCAGCAACTACATTTCATGTAGTAAGAATGTGGAGAATTATTCAATTCTCGCCACGTCTCACACGGAGAAGATACAATACCTGTGCGGCTCGTCTGGTCGCACTAGCTTCAAATGAACTGTACATACAATATTGTGCCTGCAAAAAAAAGAGAAACTGAACAAGCACAACATAGTTAGCAACATATGTTCAACGCTATATCGAACGCAAACAAACATGGTGCCGATGGGAAAGTGCATCGCAATGCGAGGAGAAACATGCGTGACAACGCAAGTTAAGTATGGAGGTATGACAATACCGGTGAAACATGCACAACAATGCAAGCGATGTTCACAACAATGCGAGTGGCATGCATAACAACGCAAGATAAGTGCGACTTTACGAGCATGTTTAAAACAAAACATCGAGCAAAGAAATGCGAGCTTTGACGAGGACAACTCAATCGCAACCTCCAGTTTACCTGCCGGAGGGGTCGCAACGTACTCAAAAAGGATACACCTTGCTTTTGACGAGTAACGATGAAACACGCATCGAAAGTTGGAGTTGAAGTTCCTGCGGAGGGATTTCGTGCTGAAAAGTGCACTTTCCTTGTACTTTCTCGAGTGCCGGGGACTCCGATCACCACCAAATTTTGCAGGGAGCTCAAAGAGGCATTGGAGACCACCTTGGGAGGGCCACCGACCAGGTTTGGAGGCCACCGACCAGGTTTGGTGAGAGGGGGTGGTCGGTCTACCAGAAAAGGTGGTCGGCCGACCACCTTGCCAAAAACAGGGGCAGTTTGGTACTTTTGCATTTGTTTCTTTAAATATACTTGGCCAAACACTTTTTGCTCACAACTTCAGGCCCGAAATTAGCTCCTCCTCCTTCCTAGACCATTCTCTCTCTCAGATCTGCTCTTTATACGCGTTTTCCAACGCCCCACGCAAAGTTGTTTCGCAAAATCTTTCAGTTTTCTTCACTTTGGACTGATTAAAATTTGATTTCGGGGCTTTTTTCTCCATTTTCACCACTTGAGGTAAGTTTGTCTCAACATTTGGAACATTTTCTCGGGAGTTGACTTTTGTTGACTTTTTCATTTTCCGAGAGTTGACTTTTGTTGACTTTTTCCAATTTTGGCTCATTTTTGCTCCTTTTTGCAGATTTCTCGAAATGGCGGGTCATTTCCCTCATGGTGGAGGTCCTCCAAGCGCCGGGGATGAGCCAGACATTATGTCTTTGCCTCCCAGGATTCGGCCATTTGATCCCGAGAGGTACGACCCTCCAGAGCACATCCTTCCCCCGAGTGTTTTCTACCATTTCACCGACTTTGATCGCCGGGCGCCCACAGACCTGCCGTTACGGGAGCCAGAGTCCCACCTCTCTCACCAGGCACGAGAGGTACGTACTTCATTTTTTTACATTTTCTGCAATTTATTCTGCATTTCTTGCGCATTTCCTGCTTTCGCTATGTATGCTTATCCGCTTGTTCTGAACACATTTGCGCATGCCATCCGGCCCACTTTGGCACACAACTTATTCTGAACGCTTAGTCTATAACATGGCATTCTGTTTGCATTTTGAACACACAGCTCAAGCATCTGAATTTCTGAGCACACATCCCATACTTTTTATCGTGAACACGCAGCCCTAAACTCTTGATTATGAACACACAGCCTACATTTTCTGAAATTTGAACACGCAGCCCAAACTCTTGATGGTGAACACACAGCCCACGGTTTTGAAATTTGAACACGCAGCCCAAACTCTTGATTATGAACACACAGCCCATAGTTTTTGAAAGTTGAACACGCAGCCCAAACTCTCGAGGTGAACACTCAGTCCACAGTTTTTGAAATCTGAACACGCAGCCCACCGTTTTGACGATGAACACACGGCCCACTGTTTTGAAATCTGAACACGCAGCTTAAACTTTTGATGGTGAACACACAGCCCACTGTTTTGACGATGAACACACGGCCCACTGTTTTGAAATCTGAACACGCAGCTCAAACTTTTGATGGTGAACATACAGCCCACGGTTTTTCTGAAATCTGAACACGCAGCCCACACACTTCAATTCTGAACACACAGCTCATATACTTTATGTTGAACACGCAGCTCACACACTTCATTTCTGAACACACAGCTCATATACTTTATGTTGAACACGCAGCTCACACACTTCAATTCTGAACATAGCTCATGTACTTTACTGATGAACACGCAGCTCACACACTTCAATTCTGAACACATAGCTCATGTACTTTACTGATGAACACGCAGCTCACACACTTCAATTCTGAACACACAGCTCATATACTTTATGTTGAACACGCAGCTCACACACTTTAATTCTGAACACACAGCTCATATACTTTATGTTGAACACGCAGCTCACACACTTTAATTCTGAACACACAGCTCATATACTTTATGTTGAACATGCAGCTCACATACTTTAATTCTAAACACACAGCTCATATACTTTATGTTGAACACGCAGCTCACACACTTTAATTCTGATTTGGTTTGCACACAGTTCATACTTTCATTTTGAAACTGAATACATGTGTTCATTCTGAATACAGGTATCTTCCCGTGTTACACGAGGCTACGGCTCGATCGTCGCCAGGGAGTGGTACGCAGAGCTCCCAGAGGCCGTTCGTGATCTGGTTGATGAGGCAGGGTTCGGACCGTTCTGCGCGGGGATATCTCGCTACCCCGCGAGTAGGACGCTGATGGGGGCACTTGTGGAGAGATGGTGGGACACCACCAACTCTTTCCACTTTTCGGCTGCTGGGGACATGACGATGACCCCGTTTGACTTCGCCCTGTTGACTGGTCTTGACGTGGCCGGCCGACCGGTCCCATACGATGCAGATATGGGTGAGTGGGAGGCAGCTTGGATTTACCTGCTTGGAGCCCGTCCACCGACCGACAGATCATCAGGCAGGGTCAGGTATACTTGGTTTTCCGCACATTACAGGGGGACTACACCTGGGACTCTCGAGGAGACAGAGCAGTATGCTCGAGGGTTTTTGATGTTCCTCTTCGGGACTACTTTGTTCTCCGACAGGGGGAACACAGTTGGGCTATATTTGCTCAGTGCTCTAGTAGACCTATCACAGGTCAGTTAGTACGACTGGGGTGGTGCCGGCCTTGCTACCCTTTATTGCTACATGAGTGCGACCTCCCGCGGGCGGGAAAACATAGTCGGCGACTATTGGAGAGCTTGGGAGGTACTTTCTGCCCTCTTGATTTACATTTCTGCTTTTCATTATCTGTACATTGCACACACGGCACACTTTACATTCTGTACTTTACACTCCGCTCTCAGCATTCTGCATTCACATTCTGCACTCAGCATTCTGTATTCTGATAGCTATTGCCCTGTTTTCCACAACTATGGGTTTTTGCGTACTTTCCGACGCTAGTGTAGACACCCCATTTTTGACCGTCCTCAAGACTTGGACGTCACCGTTGGAACACTCGGTGATTATCCATGTTTGTGTTCGTTTGGAGTTCTCGGAGTTCTCGGCTACGCGCGCCTTGCCTCAGGACCTCCGAACTCGACCATTTGGTGTTTGGTTTCGCACCAAACCCTTGTGTTTTGCCTTGGGAGGGCAGGGAATGCTTTGTGAGGCATCCCCACATACCACCGGCTGTGGCTAGAGGCCACCGGCTGGCTGGTGTGGACACCGGCACTATATTGTGCCGGTCGGCACTATTTTGTGCCGGTCGGCACTCTTTTTGGCAAAATGACCATTTTGCCCAGCCGGCTACTTTACAGCTGCTTTCTGAGATATTTTTAGACAGCTGTTTAGCTCTTGTTTCCCCTCCATACACGTGTATGGAGGGATGAGCCCTTGGATGACTTAGTTTGTAAGTCTTTGTTGCCTATAAGGAGAAGGCTCTTCTCTTGGCTCAAGGGTTAGCAAAATTTAGAGAGCTAGAGGGGAAAAGAGAGAGAGAAGCTCTGGTTTTTCTAGGGTTTGAGTTGCATACACCTTCTATCTCTATTCTTCTCTTGTGTGTCTAGGTGTTTTGTGCCTTACTATTGCACACAAACACCTAGTGTCTCACCTTCTCCTTGCAACTGAGGTTCTAAGGGCTGGTTTTTAGTGTTCTTGACTGGTTTGGAGCTCAAGGAACCAACAACTCCAACCTTTGTGAAGAAAAGCTTCAAGGGTAAGAAACTTACTTTATTTACCCCATTTTTGCACTCCTTTTTTACCTGGTTTAAAACAGTTTTTGAGCTTAGTGTTTGGCATAAAAAAGTTCTGTTTTTTAAGCCTCTTCATTGTATATTAAGGGTGTTTTGTGGTTTGGGGAAGTTTGACCCCCTTTAGGCCTTGAAAAGGGCTCATTTTTGTGCTATTTTGGAGAGATCCGGGACTTGTGTGCTTGGACCTCTCCACCACTGAAATCTTGAGGGATTTCAATGGTGGAGAATTAATTGGTGCTATAAGAGTATTGATTCATGCTCTCTATATCTATATCTATACTATATATTAAGTAAAAGAGAATTTTTAAACCCCAAGGCCTGTGAGAGGTTCAACATTCCAATCTGAATTTTCTAAATTTCTTATTAAAAAAAAAAAGCACTTAGCATTTATTGATTTAGTCAAAATCCCCTGATCAGCATTTATTAATTTTTTTCAATCCACATGTCTTTCCACACGCCTGCATTTATTGATTTGGTCAAAATCTCTTGACCAACATTTAAAATCCCCTCATACAAATAATTATAGATACAATCCGTGTATAGTTACTGTAGTATTCTTTTCAACTTCTCCCATATACTGTGATTAGTGATAAGATTGTTAAATTTTTTTTTATAAAAAATCTTAAAAAACATAATTTATATATTAAAAAAAATCTAAAACAAATATAAATATCTATAATTATCCCGTGTATAGCACGGTATTATGATGCCTGCATGTATTCCACATGTAATATATATATATATATATATAGTCTTGACCCATTAAATTATAGTTTCCATTAATTAAATTTTTTTGTTTAGCTCAGTATTTATTAAATTTTCCAAAGTCTTTTTGACTTCTCCTATATACACATCATTTTTAACTCTTTTTTTATTTTTTTTATTTTTAACAAATATAAATATCTAAAACAAATATAAATATCTATATCTATCTATCTATCTATACTTACTATATATTAAAAATGTTGATTTCTTTAAAATAGATATAAATATCTTTGATTTTTTTAAATATCTTTTAAATATAAATATCTTTTAAATATCTTTGATTTTTTAGATATAGTAAATTAAAATATCTTTGATTTTTTTTTTTGATTTCTTTCCTGTTCTCAATCTGAATTTTCTAAATTCTTTATGAAAAAAAAAACTCAGCATTTATTGATTTGGTCAAAATTTCCTGATCAGTATTTATTAACTTTTTTCAATCCACATGTCTTTCTATATACCGGTATTTATTGATTTGGTCAAAATCCCCTAATCAGCATTTAAAATCCCCTCATACAAATAATTATAGATACAATCCGTGTATATTACTGCAGTACATTTTTCAACTTCTCCCATATACTGCGGTTAGTGATAAGATTGTTAAATTATTTTTATAAAAAATCTTAAAAAACATAATTTATATATTAAAAAAATCTAAAACAAATATAAATAACTATAATTATCCCATACATAGCACGGGTGACAAGCTAGTTATATATTAAGTAAAAGGAGGTTTTTAATCCCAAGTCTTGTGGGAGTTATAATCTCGCAATTTAAATTTTTTGATTTTTTGATTTTTTTAAAAAAAAATCTTAGCATTAATTAACTTCTCCTAACCCCTAAGTCTTACCCTCGTAATAACACTTTAATGCATTAAGAACAAGTATAAAAAAAAATTCTTTGAAATCCAACACATATGAATTCCTTGAAAAGTCCCAAAACATATGATTATTATCCCTCATAATAACACTTTAATGCATTAAGACCAAGCATAAAAAAAATTTCTTGAAAAGTCCAACACATATGACTATTATCAAAATATTAAAATTTAATATAATATAATAAAAAAACATTTAATTTCTTGAAAAGTCTAACTCATATGATTATTATCAAAATATTAAACTTTAATATAATATAAAAAGAAAAAAAAGAAGACTTTTAAAATAAAAAAAAGACATTTAAAAATTACAATTTATATATATAGATAATTGTAAACACAATCCGTGCATAGCACGGGTAATATGCTAGTTATATATTAAGTAAAAAGGGAGTTTTTAACCCCAAGGCCTGTGGGAGTTTCAATATCTCAATATGAAATTTTTAAATTTCTTATTAAAAAAAAAAAATCAGCATTTATTGATTTGGTCAAAATCTCCTGATCAGCATTTATTAACTTTTTTCAATCCACATGCCTGCATTTATTGATTTGGTTAAAATCCCCTGATTAACATTTAAAATCTCCTCATACAAATAATTATAGATACAATCCGTATATAGTTACTGCAGTACTCTTTTTAACTTTTCTCATACACTATAGTTAGTGATAAGATTGTTAAATTATTTTTATAAACAATCTTAAAAAACATAATTTATATATTAAAAAAAATCTAAAACAAATATAAATATCTATAATTATTCCGTGCATAGCACGAATGATAGACTAGTTTATGTTTAAACAAATGTTCAATTATTCTCTTCAAATGAGGCAAACAAATAGTAAAATTAACTGTTTCAACCAATAATATTTCTATAAAACTAACTGTTCCAACCAATAATATTTCGGTTGGAGTACCACTTAAATTTATTCCCGGGCAATAAATAATTTCTCTGCTTAAAGTGCTCACATGGATTTCTAGGCGTAATGTGATCTTACTTTCTTGGCTCTCTCCTCCTGGAAGACTTTGGGTTATTTTCTATTTTATGTAAGGGAATATCATGTGGTTGAATGAACATGGGACTTTGGGTGATGGTTGTATAAGGATGCAATAGTCACAGTTGTGCCTTAAATGAGATCTATTTTGGATTTTATTTTAATAATTTGAATCATTTATTTTTTAAAATCTGTCTAGTAGTATATTTTTATAAAAAAAATTAAGTTAATTCGATATCGATAATTTTTTGCTCAGAACATATCTATATCTAAAGAAAAATGAGTGACAGTTGTGATTTTTGAGTGTCAACTTGAATACAAATATGATCTGATCGAAAGGCTACTAATGTTCGATCAACTTAATTTTTTGCATGAATATATTACTCGACGAACTCTAAATAGTAACAACTTAGATTATCCAGTTGGAAAATGATATACCAGTATACTTTGTAGATTTACATTCTAGACATAATGATGTGTAAATGAGATGATTGGTAGATACATGGCTGGTCCTGAGAGTAGGCGACCAAGGTTGCCTTGCGCCCTCAAATTTTGTTTGAAAATTAGGACCCCAAATATTTTAAGGCTTAAGTAGTGTTTGGTTTATTGTAATGAAAAAATGATAGTTCTATTCATAATATCCATTATCATGTTTGGTTCACTAAAAAATAAAAAATACAAATACAAATAGAATCATTATTCACCATTGTAAGTGAGTGATCATTTCATGTAGAGTAGTAGGAATGAGCATATAGCGTTTCTGGTTTAGACTCGACCCATTGTATGTTTTGGATCTGGGTTTCATTGTCCTATACAGTTGTTCACATCTTATTTTCCCTTATCTCTCTTTGAGTTTGGCATTTGGGACGTGTTGTTTACATTTAGAACAAGTTGATAGCTTGTTTTTCAAATTGTTGATGTGTAGAATTTTGTTCCTTCGCTCGAGCGACACTTCTTGCGCTTGAGCGATCTTTATGAACCTCCAGTACTTTTGCAAGTCTGTAAAACTATTGGGAGTTTGCATTCTTCGCTCGAGCGAAGCTTCATACACTTGAGCGACGGTCTTCTGTTTGTAAAACTACTGGGAGTTCGTATTCTGCGCTCGAGTTAGGTTTCTTGCGCTCGAACGGTGCAACTTATTGTGTCTGGTCACTAGCGCGACACATCTTGCGTTTGAGCGAATTGTGCGTATATCAATTCGTAAACAGCCACTTTTGATTCACTTTTTCATCTCTCTCTTTTTCTTTAAACATTTCAAAACCCTAATATCTCTCACTCTCTTTCTAAAACTCATCTATTTCCCTTAAATACACCTAGATCCGTCGATTTTTTTCACCCGTGTGCCTTTATTAAAAAGGTAGAGGTTGACGAGGGCTTCGTTCTAATCAGAACAAAGTTGAATTTTGACGTCTTTGAGTTTCCATGTCTCTTTCATTCATCTTCTAAGCTTGAGGTAGGGCTACTATCCACACTTTGTATGAGTTTTAACTTAGTTATTTGTTATTTCTAAACAATATTGAGATTTTTGGAAGATTTGGAATAATCTAGGGTTTTGGGTAAATTCAAAAGAGGAGTTTCCAAATGGATCCTTGAAGATGATTTTGATATAGAAGATAATGTTAAGTTGGGAATAAATTGATGATTTTGGATTGATTTTTGGAAAGAAAAAGAATTTTGCCCTAAATGTCTCAAATGTTGATTTTATATAAATTATGAGATTGATATTGAAATTGTGAAATTGGATTGAGGTTGATGAGGATGGTGGAGTTAGATATGTATTATCACCGACCTCTTGAAAATTTGAAGAGTTTATCTTTATTGATAATTGTTTATCGGTTTAGAAATATCTATTTTTGGGGTATCGGTGGAGGATAGTATGAGTGTTGTAGAAATTGCATGTGAATCAGGAGAATTGAAACTGTTGTCTCATTAGCATTACCTCACATTTATGCATTGGAAATATTTCTATTGTGAGAAAATGGGTGAATTTAGGAAGAAATTGTTGTTATATCAAATAAGTTGGCCTATGTGTTCAGAGTGAAAGTCCCGAAAATAGCGCGTATATACGGGTGCCGATTTCGCGGATGAAATTTCTGTGAAATGACAATAGTAGTGCTTGTATAGCATACGTTTACATGGGTCCCAATTTACGGTTTCCTCCGGACGAAATTTCTGAGAAAGCTCGTATTGTTTTGAAATTCCCAGGATGTGATTCACTGTCCTATTTTCTATTGTAAAGGAAATGATTTATGAACCATGATATTAACTTGGCATTGCATGGTTTTGGAAAGAGACGTAAAATGTTTTGACATCATCATTACATATGTATTCACCTTATAGCTTTGTTAAGATACATATACTGTGTTGGATTATTTCTGCTAGGCTTTGGCTCACCCTTGTGGGAAAAACATTTCAGGTGCCAATGATATGCTTCCGCCAAGGCAATAGCTTGGGAGGACTTGGAACGAGAGTTTCTTTTGTGTATTTACTGTATTTACTTTTGTACAAGCCAAGGGCTTTAATTGTATTGAACTTAAGTCCACTTTTGCTGTAACCAAATATCTTCTTGGAAAAATGTAAGCCTTTAGGGCATTTCTTTTTTATCTAACTTTTATCTTGTCTTTCAATTATACAACTCTTTTATAAAGCTTAATTGTAAATTAATGAAAGATAAACACTTTATCATTGTGATCACTTTTTGATGTTGAATATGGGTTATAGTAATTATTTTGGTTCGTGACAAAGCATTTCATTCCATTTCACTTTCATTTATAGAAAATAAAACATAAAATTATTGTATCAATAGTTAAAAAATAAAATTTTATCAAAATAATTAAAAAAAACACCTGAAGTGGTGAATAATTTAAAAGTAATGAGTGATTATTTGTCAAATGCATTTATTGTTTATATAAATATTGTTGACTTTGTCAACTACAATTGCCTATGAAAAAATAAAAATTTTAAAGTTGAAGTTGATCAAATTTTATATTCACTCAATCATATCATAAGAAATATTGAATAAATTAGCTATCACAATAAAAATTGAATAAATTAATTATGTCATCTATTGAAGAATATGTAGTACATAAGTTAGATTATGCCAATTCAATTAGTAATTTTACATTTAAAAATGTGAGAAGAGTAATATTTAAGTGATATTTTGATTTAATTTTTATTTCATATTATAGTTTTAAATTCTTCTTGAAGTTTTCTATTCTTAAAAAATTGAAAACAAGACCATATATATATATATATATATATATCTTTTTGAGTTTTAAAGCAACAAAATCATTTTTTTTTGACTTGTAACGATATGTTTTTATCTTAATCTATCTAAGTAAATTTTAATATATATATATATGAAAACAAACTTTGTGTGAATATTAACAAATAAAAAAAATATGCACACATACCTGTAGACACCCCATTTTTGACTGCCCGCAAGGCTCGAGCACTTTGCCCAGTACACTCGATGATGAAAGTGGTGTTGTGTGTAGTTCGAGGCTTCAACGAAGGGGCCATGTTTAAGCTCCGAAACAATACCAAACCTCCCATATTCCCATTGATTATACCGAAGAAATCCATTTTTACACATTGTGCCACCCTATGCTGAGTCTGAAGCAGAAAAACAGGGGAACACATTGAGGCCCGGCCGTGGCCGTTGAAGGCCGGCCGTGCCTTAGTAGCGAGAAACATTGTTTTGGGCAGGAGCCCGCCAACTGTTCATTTTTAAAGATATTTATGACCCCTCTTGCTCAAATTCTATAAAAACGACCATATATCTCTATTTTGAAGGGTTGAAGAATTTCTAAAAAGCCTCTACACCTTCTTGAGAGCTCCTTCTTCTTGTGCAAGCAACACTTTGAGCAAACCTGTCACTTTGACTCTATATCCATACACCATATACACCTTCACACCTTAGCCTAGGAACCTTGGTGGAGCCTTGAACGCCATAATTCAAGTTTGAGAGTGTGTTGGGACTTAGTTTGATTCATAAGCAAAAGCTCACTTCTTTGAGAGGTATAAGCTTGTCATCCTCTCTTTTACTTCTTATTCTTTCATTTACTATCTAGTTCTTGTAGGTTTATGTTGTTTTGATTCTCTTCCAAGTGTTTAAGTTTAGTTTTGGAGAGCTACCAAAAGGGTAGAGAGAGTTTACACTCTTTCTACACCTTTACCTATAGCTCAAACCCTTACTTTTACACTCTTTTTCTTTGCTCCCTAACTGATTTTCAGAGTTAAAAAAGGGCTAAAAATCATGCTTTGAAGTCTCAAAAGTGGAGGGGTTAGCCACCCCTCTTTGTTCTTGTTTACTAGCTTTGTTTTCTCTCTTTGTTGATTAGCTTGTTAGGCTCTTTTTATGCACTTTGAGCCACTGTTTTTCATCTCTTGAGGGCTATTTTAGGGCTATTCTAAGTTGCTTAAATAGTTCATACCCTGATTAGCTTGATTGTTGTCTCATAAGTTTGCATACATAGCTTGTTTTATATTGTTATAAGCTTTTCCTTGTCTAATTTCCATGTTTAAAAACCTCATTTTAATAATCAACTTGCCATTCATCTCTTTCATTTGAGAACTATTTCAACCGGTTGACGGTTATTCAAAACGTGAATTAGCGATTTATGCTTAATGGTTTAATCTCTACGGAGGTTCATTACCAACGGTGTAGTCTCTTTTTCATGTTGAGAATCGCCTCCCGTTTGACATATTTCTCACTTAGTGGACGTAATCTCTAATGGACGTAACAATCATCTTGGACTTAATGGATTAAAGGATGGTAAAGACTAATGAATTGGCTTAAAATGAAACAACTCACATAGAAAAAATGAGTTATATTGCTTGGGGTTCGGCCAGACGTTATGCCGAGTCCATTGTGTCAAAGGTTGTTTTACATCAATTCATGATGTTTTGATAAACCTTGAAGCGTCTCTACCTCCCTCTTTGAGTTCACTCTATGATAGGAGGGAGGGGTGGTTGTAGTTCCTTTCATTTATTAATTTTTGTCCAAATTGTACCCGAAATCATCAAGCAATCAACTTGCTCATTGATGGTTTTGGAAACGATTCCAACCTTCTCTCGAGGCGTTCCTATGACAGAGAAGTGTGAGAGGGACAAACAGAGTCCAAAATACTCTATCTGCACTGTTTTCACTTCAGAGCACAAAACAGAATTTTGCATGAAATTGAGGCACGACCAGCCTTCTTTAGGCCCAGCCGGGCTTCATTGAGGGGCGGCCGATCATCAATGTTTGGTCAGCAGTGTACTTTGCAGAAAATAGAGGGCAGTGGCTGAAGGTGAAACGGAGCAAGCTTAGGCAGATAGAGCTATTCTTGGACACTATGCATGCAACCCTTGCGCATCCTTGTTTACATCATTATTAGCGTTGCAATTTATTTATTATTGTTGTTATAATTAGTTTGGTTAATTATTAGTGTTGTAATTATCATTATTGTTTATTTTTAATTGTTATTAGCTAATTAACTTAGATAGTTAGTTTACTTCTCATGGTTATTCTTGTTGTAATAAAGTAGTTAGATAGTTAATTCTTTGCTCATTTATTCATTCAGTTTTGTAATAATTAGTTTAATTTAAACTTTTGGACTGTGATTCACACCCTCTTGCACGAGGGCAATTATGTAATAAGTTGTATGTCTTTTAACCCCACGTCTTTCTCCTTTTTACTTACTTGCTTATAATGGTTATCATTTTTTCAAATAAGCATTCTTATGCTTTGCATCCATTGTCTTGCATGCATCCAAGGTTTGGCTCATCATACTAACTCAATGTTCAAATTCATTACTTGAATACGTGCTTTATCGCATGTCTTGAATGGAATCATATGCCATGATCATAGCCAAGCCTATAAAATACATAATGTGTGCGTTGCATTTAGTCATATTGCATTAATTATGAACATGCATATTTTTCTAATTATTTTGCTTTGTTTTGGCTCGGAGTACTAGGTGAGTAATTTTGTGTTTTAGCATCTTGCATCGAATGTTTATGTTGCCATGCCAAGCATACTTCCATAAGGCTAATTGCTTAAGTGATATAATTCTTTTAATGCTAGTGGATGAAGGCCTTTTTACATAAGTTGGGATAAATTGATTAATGTACATGCAAATTCACCTTTTCAAGTGACGAGTATCAAAAATAATTTTTAAAACAAACATGAAATTAAATGTTCCAACTTTTGCAAATTGGTCTATACTTGCGTGTATCACCTAGTAAAGTTAGTTTAATAAGCGGAACAAGAGCATATAATGTAAATAAAAATCACATCATGATTAGTAGAGGCCGATCTTTGATTGGGTGAGTAGGGTGCTCAATTCACGACCTTCCTCTCTCGTATCTAAGTTCCTAAGTCGAGACACTTAGGTGATGATGGACTAATGGCCTTTGGCACGAGTCTCGGGTTTCCTAAATTTCTCAAAAATATTTAGGTGACGACTCTGTAATCTGGCAAAGCAGTCCATTTTTGACATTTGATTCAAACATCGATTTTCCAAAAAGAATTACCGGATTTGGACTCTTTTGAGTTTTCACTATTTCACATTGCAGTTTGTGAAATCAGATTCAGAACCATAGGAGTCCGAATTGTGGGGCTATTCGTCTTCTGAAAGGAGCACAAAAATTCAAGCCACAATACCATTTTACAAATAATTTATTTTAGGATAATTCTATTTGCACACAGTACAAACTCTTAGTACACATCACAAATAGTGTTTGGATATAAATATTCGAACAAAAGTCAATTTTTCGAATATAAATTTATGAACATAAAGTAGTTGTTTGGATATAAATAATTG
Organism: Camellia japonica; assembly: GCA_030407325.1. Classification (NCBI taxonomy): domain Eukaryota; kingdom Viridiplantae; phylum Streptophyta; class Magnoliopsida; order Ericales; family Theaceae; genus Camellia; species Camellia japonica. Next base: position 55,991,070 of record JAPPVO010000016.1, read on the forward strand.
AACATAATATATATTTGAATAATTTATTTTCATTCATAATTTTAAATCTAAATATTTGACATTTGTTTGAAAGTTTATATCCGAATACTATTTTATTTTTATTTTAACTAGTAGTAACCCGTTTTATGCTCGGGATTTTATAAATTAAAATAAACTATTATAAATATCTTGCAATGATTTAATATTTTGTCTTGTACCATGCATGAAATTGATAGGTTACTTTTATGTTTATAACTTTTTAAATCAGAGTTAATTGTTGAAAAGTCTACTTTACCATTTTTTGTGGCATTAAGTCCAGTGGATATTTTTTGTTTGTGAGAGATCCACCTATTGTAAAATAGTTTGGTGAGAAGTCTTTTTGTTGATTTTGAAGGACATTTTGTTTTCAATTTTACCCTTTAATTTATTTGTTAACTTTTTTGACAATATGTTCAAATTTATATCTATCTATTCAATTTTTTTCCTATCAGTTCAAATTTGAATCTATTTGTTTAAATTATTTTCTATCTGTTTATCAATTGTTTTCCCTAACAGGAGCCAAACAAACCCCTATTTGTTGCAATATAAAGCCAAACCAAAACCTATCTATTCAAAAAAAAAAAAAAATCTCTATTTATTCTAATTTTCAACAGATTCGTAGATCTGTTGAACAACAACAATAATTTTATCTGTTCAACAACAATAACAGATTTTTCTATCACTATCTGTTGTAATCAACAACAATAACCTATTTTAGAAATGCATAGGGTTGCAAAATCTTTAATGACTAAAATAAATTAGACAAATCTATGGAGCATAATTAGACAAATAGATCTCTTGCTTTGTGTTGCTTCTTCCTAATAAAGATTTGGCTGACATGTACAAAAAACAAAAAAAATGATAAGAAGAATAAGTATAAGGTGGCTCTAAAAAACAAAAAAATTCTAGGGATTTATTCCCAAACAACAATGGAGAAACTCAAAAATGAAATCCACTCTCAGATCCGAGAGAGACAGAGAGACAGAGAGACAGAGAGATCTAGACAGAGAAATAGATAAAGACTCGATCTTTCTTCGAACGAGAACTGATGTTACTAGCACAGATCTTGGTGGTTCCATAATCAGCACATGTTTTAACGTGGATTCCTTCAGATGAGACCCACTGGAGATTTACTGATCATGTCTTCAGACTTTAATCTATGCATCGCACTATCAAATCAAATTCTCTATATATATACATATATCGAAGATCAATCAAAGTGAAAATATCATTGCAACAATAAATAAAAAAGTCACAATCACAATTCTATTATAACATTTCAATCAAACTCATTAATAGAAGAATGAGATCCATCTAGACTTCCAAACATCAAAATCGTCGGACAGAGGAGGTGGCCAGACGGCGGTGGTAATGGCGATGACTGGCTCGACTAGATTTCTGACCACCGTGACTAGATCTATGATCGAGGAGAGTCATCGCTAGGTGGGGATTACTTGTAGGTGACAGATAGGGTTGAATAAAGTGTCGGATGCGAAACCGCAGTAGCGGCTCCATTATTGATAGACGATGATAAACACACACACACACACACACACACACACATATAGAGAGAGAGTGGAGGGAAGAGAAAGAGAAGTAAGAATGTGAGGGTGCCTGGGATAGTAGAGCGGTGACGGATTTGCAGCAACTAAGAGAATTGGAAGACGACGATAATAGAGAGAGATATGATAGAGATAGTTGTTCGACTGCCATCACTGACGAACAGTGAGAGAGATAGAGAAGATAGAGAGAGATGTGGAGATGAAAAGAGAGAATATAATGGTTCTAGTTTAGACCCGACCCATTTCATGCTCTTAGATTCTGGGATTCTGTGTCTTTGATTGTTGTTCATACTCTTTTCATATTGTTGGTGGTTGAGTTGAGTGGAGTGTTGGTTGTGTTTGAAACAGGTTGGGAGTTAGTTTTTCAAAAGAGTTGTTGTCTAGTTTTCTGCTTGTTCGTTCGAGCGGTGTTTTGGTTACTCGAGCGGTCTTTGAGATCTCCCAGTATTTGTTGGTCTGTAAAACTTCTGAAAGTGGTATGATCAATGCTCGAGCGGTCTTTTGCAGTCTGCAAAACTTTTGCAGTAGAGTATCTTTGCTCGAGCGGTCTTTTGCAGGTCTAAACTTTTGGAAGGGTGTCTTTGTGCACTCGAGCTGTGTTTTCAATCGCTTAAGCGGTGTCACTTATCGTGTCTGACGCTTGAGCAATGTTTGGTCGCTTGAGCAGTCTAAGCGTATATTAGGTTGGAAAAATGGGTTTTTGAATCATTTTCATTTCCTCTATCTCTCTAAAATATTTTAAAACCCTCGTTCTTCACTCTCTCTCTCTCTGGTTCTTTCTTAAAACCTTAAATACACTATCACCCATTGATTTCTCCACCATAACTCTTTGGAGAAAAATATAGAGCTTGTCTAAAGCTTCGTTTTAATCAGAGGAGATATCGTTTCCGACTCTACCAAACTTCAACCCTTGCTCTCTCTTTTATTCTTATCTTGAGATAGAGATTTCTTCAACCTTTGGTATGATTTTTAGCTTAGTTATTTGTTTATTGAAAGAATTTAGTGATTTGGGTATTTTGGGTTAAACCTAGGGTTTGATTTTGAAATGTAAAAGAGGGGTTTTCAAATGGGTTCTTGAGAAAGGTTGTGGGGATGTGTTTATGGTTGAGATATGTTAAAATGGTAGATTTCTTTACTTAAATTTGATTTTGAAAGTAAAAGGGGTTTTTGTTCTAAAATCATGGATATTTGGTTTGTGAAACAAAAAAGGAAAAGACGTTGGGTTTTGAAAGGACGAAACGAATGTATATGTTGATGATGATGGTGGAGTTAGATATGTAATATCATTTTCATTGTGAAAATGATGAGATCATATTTATTGTTGAAAATTATCTGTTGAATAGAAATATGTGGTTTGGGCTATCGGTGGAAAATAGCTTTGATTGTTGTAGAAATTGCATGAGGATTAGGTGAATTGAAACTAATTTCTCATACATCTTTGTAGACCGCCCCGAGAACTCCCGGCTCTCCGCGTTGCGAGGGCGCGAATCGCTTTGTTCTAAGCTACCACAGTTCGGACTCGTGTCACGGTTCTGAATCTAATCTCACAAAGTGCAATGTGAAACCGATAAATCACCAAAGAGTCCAAATCCGGCAAATCGTTTTGGAAAACTGATTTTTATAAAGAAGTGCCAAACATGGACTGCTTTGCCAGATATAGAGTCGCCACCTAAATGTTTTGTTTTGGGGAAATTTAGGAAACCCTGACTCGTGCCTAAGGCCACGTGTCCGTCATCACTAAAGTTGCCTCGGCTCGGGAACTTAGGTACGAGAGGGGAAGGTCATGCAATGAGCACCCCCGCTCGCCCGATCAAAGATCGGCCTTTACTAACATGATATTTTGTTTTTGAAAACACATGTGCTCTTATTCCGGTTATTAACCTAGAATTACTATGTGATGCGCATAGCATACAAGTATAGACTAGATCGCCTAAGTTGGAACAAAACATTGCATGTTCGTTTGTTTGAAAACGGTTTGAAATTTGCTACTCGCCAGTAGGCTAAGTCGTAGATTTTGCCACCCTCAAGTGGGCTTAAAACGTACAGTTTGATGAATTGTTCCAATTCAATCAATCTAACCTTCACCCACAAGCATTCAAGCAGTTAATCACTTAAGCAGTTAGCCTCATGGCAAGCATGCTAACATGGTAACATACACATCTCATGCAGTATGCTAAAGCGTAAACACTCACAGTGTACTCCGAGCCAAAACAAAGAACTAGTTAGAAATCATGCATGATCCTAGTTCATGTTAAGATGGCTAATGCAACACATACAAGAATACAACTAAAATAGGCTTGGTTATCTAAGATGTCATGTGAATGCGACAATTCGATACATGTATTCAAATTGGAATTGAAATACAATGCAGTTAGTATGATGCGCCGAGCTCGGTGCATGCAAAACAGATGAATGGATGCACACATGCAAAGCATAAGGATGCTAATCAAAATATACCCTAAAACTAACCATCGTAAATGGTTAAGTAAAAGGGAGAAAGAAATGGGGGTTGGAAGATATGCATCACACACACGCACGCTTATTACAACAATTGGCCCTCTCGACGGAGGGTTCGAATAAGAAGCTAATTAGCTAATCTAATCTAAGCTAATTAAACTAATTATTACATCACAAAACTAATTAACTAACAAACTAACTAATTATGATATTACAACACAAATAAGCAGCTAAACGCATTAACTACTTAGGTACAGATCCAAAGCATAAACTAGCTAAGGGAAGCAATAAAAAGAGGTCCTCGGGATGAGGAGTGCATGCATGCTCGGTTGCCTCGTTCGAAAATCCGTCGCGATGCCCCAACTTGCCTTTATTTGCAATTGTTCTCAAAACCTTGCACCAAGCTCCAGAAAGCTTCTAACTTACCTTGGGGACCTATGGGAGGGCTGCTGACCACCTAGGGGTGTTTCCAGCCACTGGCCGACCACTTTCTATTGCTGCAGACTAGAAAAAGTGGTCGGCCAGCTAGTTTTTCTGGTTGGCCGAACAGTTTTTGCTGCACTCTTCCAGTTTGCTGCAACAGAGAGCAAGAAAGGGCATGGCAATGTATTTGCAAGATATGTGTGCACAACTACCCTCCCTATCATTTCATAAGCTCAAGAGAGTGTGGTTCTCGATCCTCGGGCCACCAATCACGCATCTCGATGCATGATGCTCGAGAAGTCAAATTGCACAATTCAGTGTAAAATGAATGCACACATAAACATATAAAGCCTTGAAACTCTATCATGTATGATCAAGAGCGTCGGCGACCGAGAATTGAGGCACATTTCATCACTTCAAGTATGAAACGTCTCTCGTTTCTCGTGTTTGGACTAACACCTAATCCAAACAAATGCAATGCAACTCAAGCATGCAAAACAAAATGCCAAGAACATGCATGCACGATGCAATGTAACATGGCATACACAATGCAATATCAATATAGCATACACAATGCACCGTAACATGGCATACACAATGCAATATGACATGATCAACTAAACAAAGCTAATGACATGCAAACAATGTTAATGCAACATGAGCATGCTGTCAAGACTAATGCATGCATACACAATGCAAGGCAACATGAGCATGTAACAACGTGAGGCAATGTAGCAACATTCACATAACATGCTCGATGGACTTAAATCAAAATGGACAGACCTCAGTCATGCCTAAATCAGCGGCCATAATGCTAAGAAATAAAGGCACAAAAGCTTATATAAGCATGCACATGCATTGGCCTATCCACTAGGCCTAAGAGTACAACCCTCAAGAGTGCTCAAAGAGTGACAAATGTGGAAGTGTAACAACACTATAAGCTCTGAAATTAAGCAAGAAATGATGCCAAATCATTCAAACAATACAAGCAAGGCATGCTAGGGTCCTTAAGGCATAAGGCTAGCAAAGAGGACTATACAAAGGGACATGTAACACATGGCACAAATGCATGAACCAACCATGGACAGAGCTTAATTAGGTCTAAACAAAGACCAAAACATGTTAAGATGAGGGCTCAAGGACCTAGGCAAGACGGCATACATGCTAGGCCATAAACAAGGCAACAAATGCATAACACTCGAAGGCATTCAAAGCATGAAAGAAGTGGGAACATGGCAGTCCTATATGCTCTGAAATGTCATGGTAAATGATGCCAAATCATGTACACAACACAAATGAAGCATGCTATGGTGCTCAAAACTTGAAGTTAGCAAGGCTAATTGCACTACAACTATGCAAAACATGAAGCATATGGAAAAGGTAACCCAAAACAGTCCTAGAGCATGTCAAAATGATGCTAAAATATGTATGGAAGGAAGCCAAAACAAGCTAGCATGAAGGGCACGGAGCATGGAATATGCAAGGCCAAAAGGGAGGATTATACTACACCTACCAAGACCAAGCATGAGATGGCTTCGCCAACAAAAATCAAGTTATATTATGGCAAAATAATCCCAAAAACCCACTGAAATGATAGCTCGCAAGCTTAGGCATGAAGGCATACGCAATGACTCATGTTTAAGGCATAAAACACCAACTCTCCAAAGCAAGGAAAGAGTGACAAATGCAAGTGCATGACCATGAAACATGCACTGAAATCTCATAACAAATGATGCCAAACCATTCAAATAGGCCAAGTAATGCATGGTAGTGGACTTGATACACAAAGCTAATAAGCTAGAATGCATTATAGCTATACAAAGCATGGCATGCTTGACCAAAACAACACAAATCAGAGCTAGAGTATGCTAAAACATGGACAAAAGCTTCTTAGAGTTAAGCCAAAATCATGCTAGAATGATAGTCTAAAGCATGATACACATTAGGCTAGTTTGTGGAATTGCACTACAAGTGCATGGAGCATGCAAGGGGCTATCAAACCAAACCTTAACAGAGGTATATCATGGAAAAACAACACCAAGAACATGTTGAAATGGACTCAAAACAAGTTAGAAAGACATGCTACTTCATGCAGCATACAAGACTAGCTTGTGAGAAATACACTACAAGTGTACTAAGCATGCATGAGGTGACAAAACCAAACCAAAACAGTGGTATGCCATGTCAAAATAACCCCAAATACATGCTAAGATGGAGCCAACATAAGCTTAACAAACATGCTCAAACATGAGGCAAATGAAGCAAGTATACAAAATACAAGGAGAGGGGATGACCCTCTCCTTTTTGGGACCTCAAAACACTGTTTCCACCACTGAAATTCCTCTGGAATTAAGTGGTAGAAAGGCCATGCAAAGGCTAAAACAATAGCCTAAAGGGATGGCTCAAAACAAGGCCTAACAAGGCCTAAGAGGGGGTAGACTTACCCCCAACACAAAAGAGACCTTAAACAAACATGTTAAGCATACAAAATCAGAACTTTTTGCAGTTTAAAGTCAAGCCAAAATAAGCATGCAAATAGGTCCAAAAGCTTAAGCCAAAACAAGGGTTTTAAGGGTTAAAAGCTCATCCTTGAAGAACACCTTCAAAGCTGCAACTCCAGCAACTTTTTTGAGCTCAAACCAATCCAAAAACTCCAAAACCAACCTCAAAGAGCCTCAGCAACAAAAGGATGGTGTTTGAGTGTGTGTTTGTGTGCAATAATATGATGAATATACACTTTAAGGCACAAAACAAGAGCAAACAAGGAAATATAGAGACAAGTGTGTATCGATATCTCAAGCCACAAAATCTGAACCTGGAGAAGGAGGGGGGAGGTTATCTTATATAGAGAACCAAAGGTCAAGCTTGTTGGACAAGCTTTAGGCCTAAAGCCATCCCTCCATATGTATGGAGGATGGCTTCTATGCCTTCCAGCTGTAACAGCTGGCCTAAAAATATCTCCAAAAAGGTGATGGAAAGCTGCCGACCACTTGAAGTGGTCGGCCAGCAACTTCTACTGGTCGGCTGACTAGTAGAAGTGGTCGGCCAGGGCAAAAAGTGGTCGGCCAAGGGGGGAGATGGTCTGCACACTGAAAGCAAGTAAATGGTGTGGTGGCCGACTAGAAAAGGTGGCCTAAAGACCAAGGAAACCAGTTGCCTAGCCAGAAAACTGGCTGGCAGGAAGGAAAGTGGTCTCCAAGGGGAAGAACTGGTCTCCCACCCCTGTACCACCTTCTAAACAAGGAAAACAAGGTTTGTACCAAGAACAAACCAAAAAGGATGCAAGACAAGAGTCTGGGAGGCAAGGCGCGCAGCCGAGAGACCCGAAAACTAGTCTACGAGCACCAAAAGTGGTCAACGACCCCAAAAGTGGTCTCCCAGATTACAGTGTCCCTCTAGGCAGAGGTAACAAGTTGTCGTTCAAAAACCACGCCAAACGGAGAACGTTAAGCGGTCCCGAGACAAGGCGCGCGGCCGAAGGCTCCGAAAACTGGTCTCTAAGAGCGAAAAGTGGTCTACGACCACAAAGAGGTGGTCTACAAGACCACTTCCTCCCTCCATGGAAGAGGAACAAGGCTTGGTCAGCAAACCGAGCCAAAACATAAAGAGTTCAGAGGCCCGAAGGCAAGGCTCTCAGCCAAAAACCCCGAAAACTCGAAACGAGCACAACATGCATAATCACCGAGCGCTTAATCGATGACGTTTGAGTCTTAAGGTCGGTCAAAAATGGGGTGTCTACAGTTGCCCCTCTTTGACAGAACTCAGGAGTCAAGAAGTGACGGGAGTGAATGTCAAAGCCCAGAGACGACCCATTTTTGACAAGGCCGAAGAATTAGACAAACAGGCAAGATAACAAAGAGATGTGCTCGCAGGCAGGGGCAAAATGCAAGGACACGCACAATGCCAAACATAACTTATGATTATGCAAAGAAAGCTGCAATGAAGCAATTATGCAAAATAAATGCAACAGTTTAAGCAAGCGAATGAATACGAACCAAACTACATCTCATGCAGAAAGGATGTAAGAAAATTATACAATTCTCACTGCGTCTCACACGGAGAAGACTAAAACATACAACATCGTCTGGTTGCACCAGCCTCAAATGAACCGTACATACAATATCGTACCTGCAAAAGAGAGAAACTCAACAGGTACAATATAGTTAGAAACACATGTTCCACGTTATATCATGGTACAATTCTAATGCGAGATAAACGCGTGTATACACAATGTCGATGGAAAGGTGTGTAGCAATGCAAGTGAAAAGTGCAAATAAGGTGCGCAAGATAGCGTGATCAGTGCAATGCACTAACAAGTGCAGATAAGGTGCACAGGGTAGCGCGAATGATGCAATGCACTAACAAGTGCAGATGAGGCGCACAAGATAGCGCGAATGAAAATTGCACAAAATAATGCGATGCGCAAAATAACATGATAAAATGCATGCACAATGCAAGTAAGGTGCACAAAATAGTGCGATGCACAAAATAACGCGATAAAATGCATGCACAATACAAGTAGGGTGCACAAAATAGTGCGATAAAATGCATGCACAATGCAAGTAGGGTGCACCAAATAGTGCGATGCGCAAAATAGCACGATAAAATGCATGCTCAATGCAAGTAGGGTGCACAAAATAGTGCGATGCGCAAAATAGCGCGATAAAATGCATGCACAATGCAAGTAAGGTGCACAAAATAGTGCGATAAAATGCATGCTCAATGCAAGTAATAAATGGACATGCAGTAGATGCAAAGGGTAACATACTGTAACCATGCTGGAATCATGAGAGGAGGAAAAACAAATCCCAAAACAACCAATCAGGAGCGTGCTCAACGCAGCCTGAGATAAATTCCAAACACGCTGAAATCGTGTGAGGAAAGGGACACTCAAATCACGCTAAAATCGTGAGAGGAGGTCCAAAACAACCAATCAGGCGCGTACACAACGCAACCTGAGACAAATTCCAAACACGTTGAAATCGTGTGAAGGAAAAGGGACAAACTCTAACCATGCCGAAAACGTGAGAAGAGGTTCGAAAACAAACCGATCAGGTGCGTGCACGACGCAACCTGAGACAAATTCCCAAACATGCTGAAAACGTGTGAGGAAAAGGACATTCAAACTACGCTGAAATCGTGAGAAGAGGTCCGAAAACAATCGCCTAGGTGCGTGCATAACGCAACCTGAGATAAATTCCAAACATGCTGAAATCGTGAGAGGAAGGAACAAACTCTAACCACGCTGAAATCATGAGAAGAGGTAAACAAATTCCAAACACATTGAAATCGTGTGAGGAAGGAACAAACTCTAACCACGCTGAAATCGTGAGAAGAGGTAAACAAATTCCAAACACGCTGAAATCGTGTGAGGAAGGAGTAAACTCTAACCACGCTGAAATCGTGAGAAGAGGAAAACAATCAGGAGCGCGCCCGGCGCAACCTGGGTAAGCCCCAAAGGACAACGATCCTAAACGCTGCTCAACGTAAAAGGATAAACGATACCAGATAACACAAGATGCAAATAAATGCAATAAGTGCGATGATACAATACATGTTACAACATGTTACCAGTAATGTAGGGCATGATGTTTAGGGAATGCAATAAACAAACGAAGCGGTGCTTTAAAAAGCACCTCAAGGGGTGAGTGGCGATGAACCGCTCTACTCTGACGGGGATCTCCCCTTTGTGCTCTTCGAACACTTACCTTCAACTCACAGTACAAAGGTTTTGAAACGCTGACAAGGGGTAACTTCTGCATGTAAAAACCACAAATGCCGTTTTCCTTCCTGATCACATTCACAACTTTCCCCATTCTCCAACGAGGTGATAGACTAGGTTGGCTCAGTATCCTGATTTGAGGCGCGCACACACTATCTCAATCTATAGGGCTGCCATACAGATTTCAAACTGGGGATACACCCTTGGGTATTGAAACCAGACTTTAGTCTCGGAAATCCCGAACCTTTGCGTTCTAGGCAATAGCCATTTGAACTCTAGTTTCCACCGTCGCAGTTGATCTTCTAGGAACTCATTGCAAACACAGCCAAGACACCTTTGGTAGGGAATGGTTTTCAGGGAGAGCACTTCTGATTGCCGTTCTGGCATCGAAACAGTCAACACAGTATTCGGTTCACTTTGAACACATAGCTCGTACAGCACACTGCTCATTCTGAACACACAGTTCATAACATAGTACTTAGTTTATTTGGCACACAACTTGTACAGCATACTGCTCATTCTGAACACACAGTTCATAACACAGTACTTAGTTTATTTGGCATACAGCTCGTACAGCACACAGCTCACTCTGAACACACAGCTCATAACACAGTACTCGGTTTATTTGGCACACAGCTCATACAGCACACTGCTCACTCTGAACACACAGCTCATAACACAGTACTCGGTTTACTTTGAACACACAGCTCATACAGCACACTGCTCACTCTGAACACACAGCTCATAACACAGTACTCGGTTTATTTGGCATATAGCTCATACAGCACACTGCTCACTCTGAACACACAGCTCATAACATAGTACTCGGTTTACTTTGAACACACAGCTCATATAGCACACTGCTCATTTTGAACATACAGGATGTAGTGACGGAACTCGCAGAAGTTGAAACAAACTCAGGCGCTCCAAATTTTTCCTCTTTTCTTTTGCTTTGCAGCCCGGAACTTTCATAGCTTCAGATAGGTCCTGGTTTTGTTGCTCTCGCATGACCCGAGTTGAACCCTGCAGTTTTATGAAGGAACAAATCCTATTTTGCACAAATGTGAAGAACGACACGGCACTCTGAGCACAAAACGATTTTTTGAAATTGAAGTTGAGAAATGAGTTCCAAACCGAGTATTGAGCCTACGACTGAACATAGTGCACCACGACTCAATAAAGGAAAACAAAAAGGGTAAACAACGTAAACATATCGAGGTACACTCGAAACGATTCAAAACAAGAATCGAGACAAACAAAACACACACATAACACTCAGATGTGTTACAAAGACGAGAGACCTCTCAGTTCGCGAGGAGCCAGTTTCTTTGGATATTGTTTTCCACCCTTTCTTATTTGTGATTCTCACATCACTCTGGCACTCAATCTCTAGTTTTCTGAAAAAGCCCTTTTCTCACTTTTTCTCTCAGCGCACATCTCTCTATTCTTCAATCTCTCTTATTTTTTTATCCCTCCCCTTGGTGGTTGATGGATAAACAGGAAGTTGTGAGTTCATGCCCAACATATTCAGCTCGCGGCTATTTCTTCCGGCGACGTCTAGTCGGTGCCCCAGATGAGGGAGTGAAATATCTTGATCCATTCCAGTTCGTGCTTCGCACTCGGCTTGATACCTCGCTACTTGGAGAATAAGAGAGCTTTCTGCCCTTTTGCTGGTTAGCTTTAGTTGTGCCCTTTTCCGGCAGGTAGAGTGCCCTTGCTGGCAAGTATGTTGTCAATGGGGAAAAGACAGAACACCTCACTCAACTGTGCTCCTAGTTCATCATTTTGACAATTTTTTGTTTTTGAGCTTCTGTTAAAACAATTTTGACCAACATGAAAGTTAGATTAACATGCTTGTTCAACTTTTTGATTTGAAATCATGCAAGTCAGGCTATAAGCACTGAAAATTTTCCTTTTTTGGGTCCAAGAAATGGTCTAGTTTTGGAAAAGATGGAATAATTTTCGAGAGAATTCGTCAACCTCAGTAAAAATTCTCAAAACTATTTTTACAAATGGCCACTGCTCGACCAACACAGAATTTACTCTTGAGATGCACAACCTTGGATCCAAAACAATGGAAAATTGCCCCTTGTCGCAACAGAAAGTCGCCCCTTGTTTGAATAGTACCGCAGCACACTGTAATCGGTACTCAAAGTGACGATCACAACCGAACTCCCGGATACAGAGAAGACAAAGATGATCGGAACCGTTACATGGACACAGTCGATTCGGAAGTGTTTATGGTTGGACTTCAGAATGAAGTTGCCTACGTATCCCAAACATGGGAATCAAGCCTTACATAGTTTCGGGTTAAAGTACACTCGGGTATTAACCTCTCCTTTTGCGCTCTAACTTTTGCCAAGGCTGCCCTTTCTGGGTTTTTAACCTTGCGAGCTCTGTTTTTCTTTTCTTTTCATTTCTTCTCATTTCATTTCTTTTCATTCTTTTCTTTTCAAAATTTTTTTATTTTCATTTATTTTCATTATTTTCTTTTCTTATTTTTTCTTGCTCTAAATTTTGCCTGGGTCGTCCTTCCGGGTTTTTGGCCCAACGAGCCTCTCAAGGGTAAAAGGTTTAACTTTGTCCATGTTGAATGGTCGGTGTTGAGATCTCGAAGCCACCTGAATCCAAGAGAATGGCTGCTGTTCGCTGATGATGTAGGAGTCCATCCAACGGGGTCTGAATTGCCCCCAGCGTTGTGGATAGGAACTCGATTGTCCTTCAACAAAACTTTCTTCTTTCCTCCCTTCTGGGATTTGGCATTCTTGCCGATCTTCATTAGCTCGAGAAATGTCCCAATTCTTTTGACTCTTTGAGCGCATCTGACATTTTTTTTGCCCCTAGTTCAAGGGTTGCTTCTGATCGAGCTTTGCAAGCTTCTCTTGACGACGTCTGACCTTCTTGATCTGACTTTCTTGCCCCTAGTTCGTGGGCTGCTTCAAATCTGGCCACATAGGCCTCACATCATGATTGACCTTGGAACATTCTGAATCCAAGTTCAAGGTTTGAAAGCGAGGGGTCGAGTCTCGAGGCAGAGAGCGATCCTAAGCTGCACAATCTCAAGAGCGATTCCACACAGGTCTTCGCAGGACGACGCAAAACATTTTTTTGGAATCTTTTAAGAAAGTGACTAGTCGCTCGCACTGAAGACGATGTAGAACCAATCTGAATCAAGCCAGGATCTTTCTCAGTACTCACATTAACAAGCATGATCTCATTCATTAAGGGCTTAGCACGCCTCTCTTTCTCTCAGTTGATCAAATTTTGCAAAACCCGAGGAATTCCTCCATTTTTGTCTTTACCACAGTGTTCAAAAAGTTTTGAAAAACTTAGGTCAATGCAATAATTTCAAGGCACAGAAGAGCAGGTGAAATGCACTGCCATTTCGTTCAAACTTGCTGGCACAACTAGCTCAAGGCAGAAACAAACACAAAAGCGTGAAAATCACTGCTGTTTCATTCATAACTTCTGGCGTAACTGGCTCCGAGGCAAAAACAGACTCAAAAGGGTGGGTTTTAAAGACAAACACCAAAGCAAGCAACTGATATCTGAGGTAACACCCCCGAAATCACCTGACTCCAACAAAACAGGACTGACTCGATACAACAAGACAGACCTAACTAACTCAGTACAAAAAGACTGACTCTAAACAACGAGACAGACTCTAAACAACGAGACAGAAAGTACAAAAACTAGCATTTGCACAAAGCTCAAAACAGTGCGGGCCATCCGCCACATCCGAAGTAAACTGGGTGCCATCCGCAAGTGGCTCATCCCCCCCGATCACATCACATTATCCCCCAGGTTCACTGATCCAATGATGATAGACCTTGCTGAGCTAGTGGTATAACGACCTTGTTGTCGAACAAATCCTGTACTTCGTGGCGAAGACGAAAGCAATTGTTGGTGCTATGACCGGTTTGTTGATGGTAGGCACAGTACTGGGTAGCATCATGACTGGGTGGAAGACGACCAGGGAGAGGTTGAGGCTCGAGGGGTTTGAGATGGCCTTTTTCAATGAGGATTTGAAGAGCCTTGGACAAAGGCATATAGAGGGCATGGAAGACCCTGCGACCTCGGGGTAGATACTTCGAGGTTTGTGGATTTTTGCTAGGCGCACCAGTGAAGGGGTCAGCAGGTGCTGACTTGGTTTTCTGATCTCTTCGGAGTGCAGGATTAGAGCTAACAGGATCGTTTCTGGTACGACGGCCCTTCTCTCTGTTTCCCCTTATTCGAACTGCTCTCATTCTGAGTGACGAAAGTGTCGTCCACAGTTTTTGCAACAATTGCGAGCACTTGCTGTTTGTTCAGTCCTTCGGCTTTTAAAGCCTCAACAACCCACATAAGGTGCTCATAGGGATCAATTTCTGTCCCTACCTTGTCCTTTCCACTTGCCTCAGCTTGGTCGAAGGTTTAGGTCGCTACATCAGAGCGGAGCCCTGTTGTTGTCGACATCTCATTGCCCAAACTTGGGGTGGCTTCAGGTTGGCCAATTTCAATTACAATTCGTTCCAGGAGTGGGGAGTCTTCTGGTGTGAAATTTCCGGCATGTGATATGGTCGATGGCGGAGCCGATAGTCCAAAGGCTAGATCAGCCACAGTTCTCTGAAGATCGCCAATCATTCCCACCAGCTCAAAAGTAGTGGGCTCACGGGTTTGGAATGATTGGGGTTCCAAGACTGGATGTATGGTAGGTGCCCCAGATGGGCGTTGCATTTCAGTATCGGTCTCACCTTGCATGGCGATTCCCTGGTGTAGACACCCCATTTTTGACCGCCCTTAAGACTTGGGCGTTACTGATGGTTTACTTGGTGATGAAAGATGTGCAGGGCAAAGGTTCGATTTCATTGGCAAGAGGAGAGTCAAATCCTAACCTCACACCCCATTTTGGACCAAAGCTAGTTTGAATGGTTTTTAGATCTTAAACTCCTTTCTTTCAAAATATTTTGAAAAAGGTTTCTGCGATGTTCCGAGGCTCGCATTTTGTCAAATGTTGCGCTTTTCGATAAATCGAGCAAGGACAAAGTGGAAATGAATGAAAGAGAGATGAAATCTTTGAAAAATCTTTCAAAACACCTTGTTTAGGGGTTTGGAGTTGAAGAAAAGAGGAGAAGAGGGACGGAACCAAGTTGAGGAAGAAGTTGGGTATGAATCGTTAAGAGAGAGACGAACAGTCCTTGTTAAATCGGGCCTATCCTTTTGTATACTTGGATTTAAGCTATGAGGCCACCACCATTAGAAATAAGACTTCCAGGGCTTCATTTTCCATTCAAGAATCTCCTCAAACCGAGTCCGGATGGGAGAGATATGGTTGGTTGAATTTGGGCATCATTCCGGTTGGACCAAAACTGAGCGGTTTCACCAAAACATGCATAACTTTTTTCAAAGTTGGAGTTTTGATGCAAGGATGACACCATTGGAAAGCTTACTTCCGAGGCTTCAATTTGGACACAAGAATGACCTAAAAAGGAGTTCATATGAAGGAGTTATGCCCATTTAAAGTTGGGTCTGAAAAATAGATTTTATTGGCCGATCGGCCGAAAAAAGTAGCAGATAAGTAGCAGATCGGCACAAAAGATGGCCGAACGGCCAAGAGTGACCCAAACTTAGATTTTTTGAAGATATTTCATCTCCAGCTGTTTCCAGCATGCTCCAGCTGTCCCAACTTAGATATTTTCGACCAAAAGCTCTTGAATTGCTATATATGAACCTATATCTCATATTTTTGAAGGGGGAGAACTTCTTGAACAAGTTTGGGAGCTTCTCACACTAAAATCTCTCTCTCTCTCTCTACAATTTCCAGAGCTAAATCTCTGCCTCTCTCTCTCTTGCTCTTTGGTGCATAGAAGTGCATAGAAGTAGAGTTTGGTGCACAGAAGTGCATAGAAGTAGAGAAATACTTCTATTTTGCCTAGGCATCCTTCATCAAGGTTGCATATCTATGGTCTGAGGTCCCTTGGAGCTTATTTTTGGGCAGATAGAAGGTCATTTGAGCCAAGAAAGAGGCCATTTTGCTGCTGTGCTCCAAAGGTAATCACTCACCCCTTTTAGCTTATTTTGCATACTAGCTTTGCCGTAGTTTTCAACTACTTTGGGGCTGTTTTTTGGGGTGGTGTTGAACTACAAAAACCTCTGTTTTTCCTCTATTTTTCAGTCCTAAAAGTCTTGGTTTGTGCCTTGGTTGGCTAGGGGGTTGTTCTCCATTTTGCTCCTTGGCTTGTAAGGCCTTGTGAGCTAACTTTCAAACTTTTCAAACAACTTCTTTTTGGCCTTAGAACCACTGAAATCCAAAGGATTTTCAGTGGTAAAAACCCAATTTTGAGGGCCCAAATAGGAGAGGGTGGTCCCCTCTCCTCTTGTCTTGCTTGCTAGTGTTGATGGCCAACCAAATGAGCATGTATTTTTTACTTATTTATGGCTTTGTTTAGGCTTATTTTTGTGACTTATCAGACCTGCCATAACTCTGTTTTTGGCTATCTTGGTCACCTCTTGCATGCTTATTGCACTTGTAGTGTAAATCCTCTGTGCTAGCCTTGTTAGCCTTACAAAGTAGCATGCTTTTGTGGTTTGAATTAGCTTAGTTCAAGCATGTTTTTGGTGTTATTTTGACATGTTATAACTCTGATTTTGATTGGTGGACTCACTCCTTGCATGGTTTATACACTTGTAGTGTATTTCTCACAAACTAGTCTTGTATGCTTCATGAAGCAGCATGCCTTTCTAGCATGATTTGACTCTATTTCAGTATGTTTTTGGTGATGTTTTTCCATGTCATACCTTTGTTAAGGTTTGGTTTGGTTGGCCCTTGCATGCTCCATGCGCTTGTAGTGCAATTCCATGAATTAGCCTAATGTATATCATGCTTTAACATTACATTCTAGCATGATTTTGGCTTAACTCTATAAAGCTTTTGGTCATGTTTTAGCATGCTTAAACTCTGATTTTTGTTGGCGAAGCCATCTCATGTTTGGTCTTGATAGGTGTAGTGTAATCCACCTTATTTGCCTTGCATCCATCATGCCTTATGCCCTTCATGCTAGCGTATTTTGGCTTCCTTCCATACATGTTTTAGACTCATTTTAACATGTTTTAGGACTGTTTTAGGCTGCCTTGGTCATATGACTCATGTTTTGTATAGCTATAGTGCAAATGCCTTGACTAGTCTTGAGTTTTGAGACCACTAGCATGCTATATTTGTGATGTATGCATGACATGGCATCATTTGGTATGAAATCTTCCACTTAAATCACTCTTTAAGTGCTTTTGGGAGTTATGCCTTATATCTTGCTAGTGAGCCAATTTGTGCGCATGTTTGTCTAGCCTTTTGAGCTTCAATTCCAGCATGTTTAGGCCATTATTTTGATGCGATTAAGCTCTGTCCAGAGCTGGTTTAGTCCATTGAGCCTTGTATTGCATGGTTCTAGTGTTGTGTTTGTAGACACCCCATTTTTGACCGTCCTCAAGACTTGGACGTCACCGTTGGAACACTCGGTGATCATCCAGGTTTGTGTTCGTTTGGAGTTCCCGGAGTTCTCGGCTCGCGCGCCTTGCCTCAGGACCTCCGAACTCGATCGTTTTGTGTCTGGTTTTGCACCAAACACTTTTGTTTTGCCTTGGGAAGGCAGGGAATGCTTTGTGAGGCATCCCCACACACCACCGGCTGTGGCTAGAGGCCACCGGCTGGCTGTAGTTTCCACCGGCACTATATTGTGCCGGTCGGCACTATATTGTGCCGGTCGGCACTATTTTGTGCCGGTCGGCACTATTTTTGGCAAAATGACCATTTTGCCCAGCCGGCTACTGTGCACTTGCTTTCTGAGATATTTTCAGACAGCTGTGTGCAATGATTGATTCCCTCCATACACGTGTATGGAGGGATGGGCCCTTAGTTGCTTAGCTTGTAAGTCTTACAAGTTCTATAAGAGGAAGGTTCTTCCTCTTGGCTTAGGTTGGGGATTTCTTGAGAGGCTTCAGCCATTTTAGAGAGAGAGCAAGCTCTGGTTTTAGGTTAGATCATATATCTATCTTATCTCTCTCATTTCTTGCTTATTTAGTACACTAGGTGCCTTAGTTCACACTATTGCACACAAGCACCTAGTGTCTCACCTTCTCCTTGCAACTGAGGTTCTAAGGACTGATTTTGAGTGTTCTTGACTGGTTTGGAGCTCAAGGGACCAACTACTCCAACCTTTGTGAAGAAAAGCTTCAAGGGTAAGAAACTTACTTTATTTACCCCATTTTTGCACTCCATTTTGCTTGCTTTAAATTTAAAACAGTTTTTGTGCCTGGTCTATACACAAAAAAGTTCTTTTTTTTTAGCTTCATTGTATATTAAGAGTGTTTTGTGGTTTGAGCAAGTTTGACCACCCTTAGGCCTTGAAAAGGGCTCATTTTTGTGCTATTTTGGAGAGATCCGGGACTTGTGTGCTTGGACCTCTCCACCACTGAAATCTTGAGGGATTTCAATGGTGGAGATGGTGCCTTAAAGTCCTAGAAAGGGGAGGGCCACCCCCTCTCCTTGATGTCCTTGAAAAGGGCAAGTTTTGCTTCCTTATGGAGCTTCATGCTTGAGTGAGTGTTGAGCATGTTTGACTTTTTTCCATGCTTATATTGCCATGATATAACATGATTTCAAGTTGGTTTTGGTCTCCTATGCATGCTTAGTATAGTTGCCTTGTAATGCCTCTTTATGCCTTAACATGTCTAGGTAGTGTGCCTCCATTTCTAGCATGTTTTAAGCTTGCATTTGTGAAGCTTGTATGCTTTATTTTGCCATGATTTAGCTCTTTCCATAGTTGCTTTGGTCAATCTCATCATGCATTACATAGCTCCTTTGTATTTGGCTTGT
>JAPPVO010000016.1:56010199-56070378 GCA_030407325.1 Camellia japonica
TGCTTTCTTTGCAGGCCACGATATTGTATGTACGGTTCATTACCGCTGGTGAACCAGGCGACCGCACAGTATTGTATCTCCCGAGTGAGACGTTTGAGAATTGCATAATTCTCTTACATCCTTTCTGCATTGTGATGTAGACTGTTGCATGTTAGCTTATAACTGTCGCATGTATTGCTTCATTACAGCTTTCTTTGCATGATCATAAGTTATGCCGGCTTCTTGCATTTTCAGTTGCATTTTGCCCCCGCCTACGGGCGCATATCTTGTCTTCGGCTTGTATGCTGTGCATGAACTACGCTGGTTGATTCCCTAAGGGATACGTAGGCAGCTTGCGAGTTCAACCATTTGCGCTTTGTATGTCTGTCCAAGTCTTCGGCCTTGTCAAAAATGGGTCGTCTCTGGGCTTTGACATTCACTCCCGTCATTGTTATGACTTCCGAGTTCTGTCAAAGAGGGGCAACTGTAGACACCCCATTTTTGACCGTCCTCAAGACTTGGACGTCACCGTTGGAACACTCGGTAATCATCCAGGTTTGTGTTCGTTTGGAGTTCCCGGAGTTCTCGGCTCGCGCGCCTTGCCTCAGGACCTCCGAACTCGATCGTTTTGTGTCTGGTTTTGCACCAAACACTTTGTTTTGCCTTGGGAAGGCAGGGAATGCTTTTGAGGCATCCCCACACACCACCGGCTGTGGCTAGAGGCCACCGGCTGGCTGTAGTTTCCACCGGCACTATATTGTGCCGGTCGGCACTATTTTGTGCCGGTCGGCACTATTTTTGGCAAAATGACCATTTTGCCCAGCCGGCTACTGTGCACTTGCTTTCTGAGATATTTTCAGACAGCTGTGTGCAATCTGATTCCCCTCCATACACGTGTATGGAGGGATGGGCCCTTAGTTGCTTAGCTTGTAAGTCTTACAAGTTCTATAAGAGGAAGGTTCTTCCTCTTGGCTTAGGTTGGGGATTTCTTGAGAGGCTTCAGCCATTTTAGAGAGAGAGCAAGCTCTGGTTTTAGGTTAGATCATATATCTATCTTATCTCTCTCATTTCTTGCTTATTTAGTACACTAGGTGCCTTAGTTCACACTATTGCACACAAGCACCTAGTGTCTCACCTTCTCCTTGCAACTGAGGTTCTAAGGACTGATTTTGAGTGTTCTTGACTGGTTTGGAGCTCAAGGGACCAACTACTCCAACCTTTGTGAAGAAAAGCTTCAAGGGTAAGAAACTTACTTTATTTACCCCATTTTTGCACTCCATTTTTGCTTGCTTTAAAACAGTTTTTGTGCCTGGTCTATAACACAAAAAAGTTCTTTTTTTTTAGCCTCTTCATTGTATATTAAGAGTGTTTTGTGGTTTGAGCAAGTTTGACCACCCTTAGGCCTTGAAAAGGGCTCATTTTTGTGCTATTTTGGAGAGATCCGGGACTTGTGTGCTTGGACCTCTCCACCACTGAAATCTTGAGGGATTTCAATGGTGGAGATGGTGCCTTAAAGTCCTAGAAAGGGGAGGGCCACCCCCTCTCCTTGATGTCCTTGAAAAGGGCAAGTTTTGCTTCCTTATGGAGCTTCATGCTTGAGTGAGTGTTGAGCATGTTTGACTTGTTTTCCATGCTTATATTGCCATGATATAACATGATTTCAAGTTGGTTTTGGTCTCCTATGCATGCTTAGTATAGTTGCCTTGTAATGCCTCTTTATGCCTTAACATGTCTAGGTAGTGTGCCTCCATTTCTAGCATGTTTTAAGCTTGCATTTGTGAAGCTTGTATGCTTATTTTGCCATGATTTAGCTCTTTCCATAGTTGCTTTGGTCAATCTCATCATGCATTACATAGCTCCTTTGTATTTGGCTTGTTGGCCTTGAGAGCATGTGAGTGTAGCATGCCTTGCTTGCCTTATTTATTATGGTTTGGAACCATTTAGCATGGTATTTCAGACCTTTTAGTGCTTGTATGCACGCTTTAGTTGCTTCTTTAATGCTTTAAAAGCATGTGTTGAATGCTCCATGTTTTGGTCATGTTGCACGCCTTTGTGCTTGAACCTCTTAGATGCCATCTAGGTGCTCCTTAGGCTTTGTTTAGGTCTGCTTGTGACCTGTTTTGAGTCCCTTTAGCTTTGTGAGGCTTGGTAGACTTGGCCTTAGTTTAAGCCTTAATGGCTTGTTTCAAGACTTGGACCATTTGTTGCATGCTTTGGCTTGCTTTGTTGCATGATTTGGCATCATATTTTGCATGATTTTCAGAGCTTTATATGCATGCCAATTGTCCATGTTTAACTCACTTCAAGTGTGCTTGAATGTTGCTTGTTTATGCCTTGAGTTGGTACCTTAACATGTGTATGTGTGCATGTGTGTTTGGCCCTCATAATTTAGCACTTTGGCCACTGATTTTAGGCCTTTTAGAGTTGCCTAATTCATGTATAAGTCCATCCCCCATTGGTTTGCATGTTTGCTTGAATGCCTTGCATAAGTGCATCACATTGTTCACTTTGCATGATAGATAACATGCTTAGGGTTGCATCACATTCGCATGCATGTTAGGCCTCTTGAAGTGAAGTATGATAGAGGTTTGGCACCCTTGTTTGCTTGATTGCATTGCATGCATTTGAAATTAAAATTGCACTCTCGATTCTTTGGGCCATCATGCATGGAAATGCGTGATTGGTGGTCCGGGAACCGAGGCACATCCCCCTTTGAGTCAAAAGTATGATAAGGAGTGTGTTTGGTGCATACATGCCTTGAATTGCATTGCCATGCATTTTGTTGCCCTCTGCTGCTGTGAGTTGCAGGTTTTGCAGGCATTTTGTGCCGACCGGCACTGTTTAGTGCCGACCGGCAGTGAATTGGCAGCCGATGGCTTCACTCAGTGCCGGTGGCCTCCCCCTTCAGCCGGTGGTGCTCTACCCCAGCCGGTGGTACTCCCCAGTGCCTGAGAGGCACTCCTGGGATTTTGGTAATTTTCTGAGGAGGGTAGCAGGGAAAACAGAGGCACACTTGTATGACAGTGCGATTCCGAGCCAATTCCGAGCGCGCGCCACATCCGGCCCTCTCCCCGAGGGGTTTACTGCTTTAATTAAATTTGTTAATTTAGTTAATTTGTAATAATTAATTAACTTGCGTAGTTAATTATTTGTATTATTATTTTGGTCCCCCCCGAGCGAGGGCAAAAATGTAATAAGTGTGCGTGAGTGGGTGTATGTCTTCCAATCCCCATTTCTTTCTATCCCTTTTATTTATCCGCTTACAGTGGTAAATTAGGGCATTTTAAATTAGCATACCTTATGCAATGCATGTGTGCATTCATGCATTTGTCTACATGCATCGGGCTCGACACATCATGCAAACTGCATCGTACTTTCAATTCCAAATTGAATACGTGATAGTTGTTGCATTTCATGTGCCATGCTTAGGGTAGCCGAGCCTGTCTAGATTACATTCCGCATGCGATGCATTAGCCATTTAACATGAACTAGGTCATGCATGTTTGCTAACCGGGTTATTTGTTTTGGCACGGAATACGATGTAAGTATTTTATGCTTTAGCACTTCGCATGCGTGTGAATGCTAACATGACAGTATGCTTACCATGCGGCTAAATGCTTATGTGTTATAAACTGCTTGAATGCCTGTGGGTGGAGGTTGGATTGCGTGAGTTGGAACAACTCATTGAAATCCGTATTTTAGCCTACTTGCGAGTAGCAAAAACTAACACGTTTTTCGAGACAAAACGGATATGCAGTGTTTATTTCCAAATTAGGCAATCCAGTCTATACTTGTTTGCTGTGCGCATCACCTAGTAATTCTAGGTTAAATAATTGGAATAAGAGCATGTAATGTTTTCAAAATCGGATATCACGGTTAGTAGAGGCCGGTCTTCGGACCGGGCGAAAGGGGGTGCTCATAGCTGACCTTCCCCGATCGTACCCAAGCTCCCGAGCCAAGTCACTTTGGTGATGACGGACACGTGGCCTTCGGCACCGAGTCAGGGTTTCCTAAATTTCCCATTTTAAAAATATTTAGGTGGCGACTCTGTAATCTGGCAAAGCAGTCCATGTTTGGCACTTCTTTTCAAAAATCTGTTTTTCTTCAAACGATTTGCCAGAGTTGGACTCTTTGGTTCAGACTTAGAACCGCGACACAAAAAGGGAGTCCGAACTGTAGAGCGAAGCCCACGGGCGCGTCTACAGTGTTCTTCACTAGTTTCAATGTTTAAGCCTACTAGCATGTTGTACTTGAAGTGTTTGCATGTTCGAGTCCTTGTTTATCATGCCATTTTAGCACTGAAAAATCTTCCATCTCCCTCATTTCTTCATTTTTGATTTGTTTTGAGGATTGGTTAGTCTTGAGGTTGTGTTTAATGCTTGGGATTGAGGCCTATGCTTAAATGGCTTCAACTCTCTTTTGAGGGTTACTCCTAGTAAAAAGCATTGGTCTCTCCCATGCCTTAAACCATTCTCTTTGATAGACCTCTCTCTCATTAGAGGACTCTCATATTTGGACAAGTTGATTAATGAATGGATTGGTAATGTTAAAATGTGAAAACAAAATCAATGAAGTAAAATGTGTCAAGATAAGCATGTTGCATGTGTGCGTTGCATTGTGTTCAACCGGACGTTATGTTGAACACAAAGTGAATTGGTCCATTTCATACTTGAAGTGATGAAAATGGGCCAATCCCCTTTGTCTCCATTGCCTTTGATTATCCATGATAAGGTGATGGTCCAAGTGTCTTGTTTGTCATGCATTTATTGAGTTTGTGCAAGCTTGACTCTTTGGCCATCATGCATTGAGATGCGTGATTGATGGTTCGAGAGTCGAGTACCACACTCCCTTGAACTTGAGAAATGATAGAGAGGGTGGTTGTGCACACATACCTTGCAAATATACTGCCATGCCCTTGTTTGTGCTCTGTTGCAGCAAAAAGGAGGAGTTTGCAGGAAGAGATGGCTGATCGGCTATCTAGTGTGCCGATCGGCTACAAATATTTGGCCGATAGTCTCAAAATTGGCCGATGACCATTATCCACTGGCGATGGCCACCCCTCTTGGCCGATGACCTCTTAGAATGTCCATGAGGTAGGTTAGAAGCATCACAGAAGTTGGCATAATTTTCAGAGGTACAGAACAGTGCAAACAGAGGCAACATGAGGCATGGCAACGGATTTCCGAGCGAAGTCGATCGAGCATGCATATGCCCCTCTTCTCGAGGCCGTTTTAACTGCTTTGTATAGTTAGTTAATTTGTAATTAATTAGTTAATGTGTTAGCTAATTTAATTCAACGTTGTAAATTCTTAATTAGCTTAGCTTAGCTTGGCTTAGCTAATATTCAATTTGATTATGTAATAATTAGTCTAATTAGATTTTCAGATTAGTTAGAATAGCTTAGCGTAGCTAGCTTGTATTATTCATTCGGACCCTCCGTCGAGAGGGCAAATTTTGTAATAAGTGTGCGTGAGTGTGTGAATGTCTTCTAACCCTACGTCTTTCTCCCTTTTACTTATCAGCTTTTGATGGTTAGTTTTAGGACATATTTCAATTAGCATCCTTATGCTATGCATGTTTGCATGATTCATCTGTCTTGCATACACCGGGCTCGGTGCATCATACAAACTGCATTGTATCTCAATACCAATTTGAATACATGTTATCTAGTTGCATTCACATGACATCTTAGAATAGCCGAGCCTATCTTAGTTGCATTTTGCATGTGTTGCATTAGGCATTCTTAACATAGCTAGGATCATGCATTGATTACTAACTAGCTTCTTTTTTGACTCGAAGTACTAGGTAAGCTTTTACGCTTTAGCATCCTTGCATGAGTGTGAGTATTGCCATGATAGCATGCTTGCCATGAGGCTAACTGCTTAAGTGTTTAATTGCATGAATGCCTGTGGATGAAGGTTGGATTGCTTGAATTGGAACAATTCATCGAAATGCGAGTTTTAAGCCCACTTGAGGTGGCAAAATCATGTTTACTAAGCCCACTCGAGGGTGGCAAATCCACGTCTTAGCCTACTTGCGAGTAGCACCTTCAAACAATTTTCAAACAAACATGAGATGTTTTGTTCCAACTTAGGCGATCTAGTCTATACTTGTATGCTGTGCGCATCACGTAGTAAGCTAGCTAATAAATCGGAATAAGAACACATGTGTTTTCAAAAATAAAATATCATGTTAGTAAAGGTCGATCTTTGATCGAGCGAGCGGGGGTGCTCATTACATGACTTCCTCTCTCGTACCCAAATTCCCGAGCCGAGGCAACTTTGGTGATGACGGACACGTGGCCTTAGGCATGAGTCAGGGTTTCCTACGTTTCCCAAAAAACAAAACATTTAGGTGGCGACTATGTATCTGGCAAAGCAGTCCATGTTTGGTACTTCTTTATTAAAATCAATTTTCCAAAATGATTTGCTGGATTTGGACTCTTTAGTGATTTATTGGTCTTGCATTGCACTTTGCGAGATTAGATTCAGAACCGTGACATGAGTCCGAACTGTAGTAGCTAATGAACAAAGCAATTTCGCGCCTTCGCGCGCGGAGCCGTGACGTTCGGATGGTCCACAGTTTCTGGCGACTCTGCTGGGGATTTAGGAAACTTGACTCGAATTCATGATATCTTGTTTTGTCTACACTTATGTGTTTCTTTGCATTGCATTTGCATTGGTGCGCCTAGGACACCGTGTTTGCCATATGCTATTCCTGAACAATTTGTCGGAGGCTTGCTTTGAGAAGCGTGCCATAAGGCTGACCGGTTGTGGGCTTTACCACGACGGGAACACATACCTCGGTTTTTACTGGGGCACCCTTTTTGACCATTCGACCTAGTGCATATCGGAATCCATAGTGACAATTTCAAACTAGGACAGGTTGCTTACCCGATGGTAGGTTGTTTGAAACCGCTGTGTGCGTAGTGAAACCCTAGCTCCTGACAAGATAGGACAGGGAAACCTTACCCCACCATAGGGGTGTTTTGGCTCTTACTTACTTGATACGTGCTGTCAAAGTGTGTCTCTACAGGTTGTATGTATCAGTTGCAAGTTTGAGTATCAGCCTAAGGGTATCAGTTGCAAGTTTGAGTATCAGCCTAAGGGTATCAGTTTGGTTATGATTTTGGGCAGAATTTAGTAGAGAGCGCAATCATTCAGCTATGCTCATATTTGTTCTGGTGAAATCAGGCTGAGATGCTGTCTATTTTTTTCTTTTGCAAGATAGTCTTGGAACCATAACTTCAGAAGGCTCCAATATCCCCCGAGTACACTAGACTTGTATCGATAGACTTTGTCAGGTCGGAATTGGTTCAGAAGCAACCTGTGTTTACCTCACCCCCATCAGTTATAAGACGAAGGAGGTTCAGGTAGAATTCACCAATGCAGTTTCTACAATAGTCATCCCTTAGTTCACCCGGGTTTAGTCTGGTTTGGGAACAGTTGTCTGCATTCAGCTCAGCATGAGATCAATCATCCATTCCCATGGTTCAATATCCCCCAGCCAATGTGAAAGAACAGATATAGCACCTGCAACAGACAATCGAGGCACTACAGCAGGACGTAGTCCATCAGGCTGAAGTCACGGCTTATCAGGCTGAAGTCACGGCTCGTCAGGCCGAAGTGATAAATAGGCTACAACAACAACAGCCACAGCTGGCTGCGGCCTTTGTATCTCATGCAACTCCCACGGGTAACCCGACACCTGGAGCCACTGCCCATATTGCTAATCCAAGAAACTCAGGGCAATCCCGCGGAGCCAATCCCAGCACAGGCCTCTAAAGCTCCTGTCCATCAAAGCAAAGCTCCCTTTGAATGTGAGGTTGACCCAACTGCACTTAAGATCAATAAACTGGAGAAGTTATTCAAACGAGCACTGGGAGTGAACTCCATCTCGGATTTAGAGGACGGGTATATTGAATCTGCAATTACCTTATCGGAGCGGTTTAAAATGCCGCGTATCGACTGCTTCGATGGCTCTAGAGACCCAATGGTGCACCTCCACCTGTTTTCTGATATCTTGAGGCCAATGGGCTTGACCACAATCCAGAAGTTGTCTCTCTTCGGCCGAACCATGTCTGGGATAGCCACAATCTGGTATGATAAATTGAAGGACTCTGTGAAACAGAACGGAAGAGCTAGCTGAGGCCTTTATTGCTCGATACTCCTACAACGCACAGATCAAGGTCATAACTCGTGATCTCGAAGTCACCCGCCAAGAGCCAAATGAGGGTTTTTCAAAGTTCGTGACGAGGTGGAGAGCAAAGGCCTCGATGGTGACTACAAGGCCTTCCGACAAAGATCAGATCAGGATGATTGTTTGGAATTTGCATGGCAAGTTGTTACAAAAGATGATCGTTCTTCCTCTGTTTACCTTTCCAGACCTTCATGGAATGGGGGTTCAAATAGAGGATGCTATCCGACAAGAGATCTTTGCAGAAGATAATGAGCCTTTGAAGAAGAATGTTGTTCGCAGTTCCAATGCTGCTACTGATGGTAGCACAGCTGCGAAATGCTCAGAAGTAGACATTATCACCACTTCCCTCAATGGCCAAAAACCAACTGCTTCAACTCGGCCCCAAGCCCGAAATTTCCATCCTCTTTACATGAGTCTCTCTCAAGCTTTGAAAATGCTGCGAGAGGAAGGGACCTAGAGCTCCTAGAACCTTAACCCCTTCCAAATCCTCTTCCACCAAGATATGACCTAGCTAAATACTGTGCCTATCATCAACAACATGGTCATGATACGAACCGTTGCATCCGCCTCCGTCATAAGATTCAGGATCTTATTGACGATGAGACCATACCTCCACCTAAAGGACCTCGGGCCAGTATTGACCCGTCATCTCTGCATCTCAATCAGATCCATATATCACCATCCAACTACAACCCCAGCATATACATCACCCCAACCCATCTACCCAAGCCTGAGGTGTTCATTCCAGAAAGCATGGACTTATGCATGATGAATGCACCTGAACCCTAATCATCTCAAACCCATGAACCCACTACTTTTGAGCTAATGAGAATGATTGAAGATCTTCAGAGAACTGTGGCAGATCTGGCCTTCGGAATATTGGCTCCGTTATCGACCACATCACAGGCCAGAAGTTTCAGCCCAAAAGGCTCCTTGATCTTGGGGCAAGCGGCAATTGAAAAGGGCCAACCTGAAGCCATCTCAAATCTGGGTGTTGGCATGTCGACAACAACTGGGCTCTGCTCTGATATAGCGACCCGATCCCTTGGTAAAGTGGAGGCAAGTGGAAAGAACAAGGTAGGGGTAGGTATTGGTGTAGACGTGCCCGAACGTCACGGCTCCGTGCGCGAATTGCGCGAAATCCGTTTGTTCATTAGTTACTATAGTTCGGACTCAATGTCACGGTTCTGAATCTAATCTCGCAAAGTGCAATGCAAAATCGATAAACCACCAAAGAGTCCAAATCCGACAAATCGTTTTGGAAAATTGATTTTTATAAAGAAGTGCCAAACATGGACTGCTTTGTCAGATACAGAGTCGCCACCTAAATGTTTTTGTTTTGGGAAATTTAGGAAACCCTGACTCGTGCCTATGGCCACGTGTCTGTCATCACCAAAGTTGCCTCGGCTCGGGAACTTGGGTATGAGAGGGGAAGGTCATGCAATGAGCACCCCCGCTCGCCCGATCAAAGATCGGCCTTTACTAACATGATATTTTGTTTTTGAAAACACATGTGTTCTTATTCCGGTTTATTAGCTAGCTTACTACGTGATGCGCACCACATACAAGTATAGACTAGATCGCCTAAGTTGGAACAAAACATTTCATGCTTGTTTGAAAAATGGTTTGAAGTTGCTATCCGCAAGTAGGCTAAGGGGTGGATTTGCCACCCTCAAGTGGGCTTAAGAAAACATGATTTTGCCACTCTCAAGTGGGCTTAAAACTCGCATTTCGATGAATTATTCCAATTCAAGCAATCCAACCTTCATCCACAGGCATTCAGGCAGTTATATCATTTAAGCAAATAGCCTCATGGCAAGCATGCTGTCATGGCAACACTTACACACATGCAAGATGCTAAAGCATAAATACTTACAGTGTACTCCGAGCCAAAACAATAACTAGTTAGAAATCATGCATGATCCTAGTTATGTTAAAATGCCTAATGCAACACATGCAAAAATGTAACTAGAAATAGGCTCGGCTATTCTAAAATGGCATATGAAATGCAATTAGATAACATGTATTTAAGTAGGAATTGAAATACAATGCAGTTAGTATGATGCGCCGAGCCCGGTGCATGCAATACAGATGAATGGATGTAACATGCGAGCATAGGAATGCTAATTGAAACATGACCTAGAACTAACCATCGTAAGCAGTTAAGTAAAAGGAAGAAAGACGTGGGGTTGGAAGACATTCACACACTCACGCACACTTCTTACAAAATTCACCCTCTCGACAGAGGGTCCGAATAAATAATACAAATCAACTAATTAATTAACTACCCTACCTAATTAATTATTACAAAATTCTTAACTAATCAAATAAATTAATTAAGTTACAAAATCAACTAAGTAAGAAAAGAGAGAAGCCGAAATGAGCTGCCACAGCTCTACCTCGGAATGATGAATGATGCATGCTCGATCGCCTCGCTCGTAAATCCGTTACCATGCCTCATGTTGCCTCTGTTTGCATTGTTTTTGACTTTTGAAAACTGTGAAAAGTTCTGTGATGCTTCTGAACCACCTCATGGGCACTCTGAGAGGCCATCGGCCAAATGGTATGGTCATCGGCCAAAGGATAAGGGTCATCGACCACTTATGAGGCTATCGGCCAAAAATTGTTAGCCGATCAGCACAGCAGATAGCCGATCGGCCATCTCTTCCTGCAGACTGCTCCTTTTGCTGTAGCAGAATACAAACAGAGGCATGTCAATACATTTGCAAGAAAATGTTGTGCAACTACACCCCTTATCATGTTTGAAACTCAAAGGAGTGTAGTGCTCGACTCTCGAGCCATCAATCACGAATTTCGATGCATGATGGCCAAAGAGGCCAAGTCGCACAATTTGATGTGAATGAAATGCACAAAAACACATAATGCCTTAACCTCTATCATGCATGATCAAGAGGGTTGGTGATCGAGGATTGAGGCATGTTTCATCACTTCAAGTATGAAACGTCCCTCGTTCCTTGTGTTTGGCTTAATTCCCAAACCAAACACAATGTAATGCATACAACATAAAGATGCTATGCAATACAACATAAGCATGCCAAATGCAATGTAATGCCTGCAACTCAATGTAATGCAACATTAGCATGCAAAATGCAATGCAACCTAAACACTCAAACATGCAATGTACCAAGCATGCAACAACATGCAAAAGGAAAGCATGCAACAGCATGCGAAGATGGACAAGCACGCAACAACATGCAATGTGACAAGCATGCAACAACATGCAAAGATGGACTTAAACCGAAATAGACAGACCTCAGTCATGCCCAAATCAGTGGCCAGAATGATGAATTGATGACATGAATGCAAGACAAGCATGCATGCCAATTAGCCCAAGAATTAAGGCATAAAGGGGACAACTCTCAAGAGCACTAAAAGAGTGAAAAGCATGCAAGTGTGATAACACTACATGTTCTGAAATGATATCAAGAATGACGCCAAATCACACACATAACACAAGCATAGCATACATGAGGCTCAAAGCTTTAAGGCTAGCAAAGGGATTTACACCATGGCCATACAAAGCAAGCCCCAAAGGGCCAAGGGAAACCAAAACAGTCCCAAGGCAGGTCAATACAAGACCAAAAGCATGCTTGAACCTAGCCAACACAAGCTAGAACAAAATACCAAAAGTATGAAGTATGCAAGGCTACAAAGGGGTATTACACTACACCTATTAAAACCAAACATGGCATGACTTAACCAATAAAAATCAGAGTTATGGCATGTCAAAATAAGCCCAAAAACCCACTGAGATGGCATCCCAAAAAGCTTAAGCAATAAGACATGCAAAATGACCCATTCTTATGGCATAAAACACCAACTCTTCAAAGCATTGAAAGAATGGCAAAGGCAAATGTATGACTATGAAACATGCACTGAAATACCATTTCAAATGATGCCAAATCATGAGAATAGTATAAGCAATGCTTGCTAGTGGACTTGATACACAAAGCTAACAAGCTAGAATGCACTATGGCTATACAAAGCATGGCATATATGATCAAGACAACACAAATCAAAGTTTAAGCATGGTAAAACAAGGCTAAAAGCTTCTTTGAGTTGAGCCAAAACATGCAAGAATGATGACCCAAACACAAGATGCATGTTAAGGCAATAGAGAGGATTGCACTACAAGTGCATGGTGCATGCAAGAGGTTATTAAACCAACCTTGGACAGAGGTATATCATGGCAAAATAACACCAAATACTTGCTGAAATGGAGCCAAAACAAGCTAAGCAAACATGCTACTATTATGAGCCATTTATACTAGCATGCAAGACACAAGGAGAGGGGATGACCCTCTCCTATTTGGGACTTCAAAACTACCTTTCCACCACTGAAAATCCTCTGGATTTTCAGTGGTGAGAAGGCCCAAACAAGGTGGTCCCAATAGCTTAAAAGGATGGTTCAAAACAAAGCCAAACAAGGCCTAAGAGGGGGTAGACTACCCCAAACACAAAAGTGACCTTAAACAAACATCACAAGCATGAAAAATCAGAACTTTTTACAGTAGAAAGTTAAGTTCAAATTAGCATGCAAATAGGTCTAAAAGCTTAAGCCAAAACAAGGGATTAAAAGGTAGTTGACTCACCCTTGAAGAACACTTTCAAGAACACAACTCCAGCAGTTTTTCTGAGTTCAAACCAACCCAAAAACACTAAAACCAACTCCTCAGTACCTCAGCAACAAAAGGATGGTGTTCTAGTAGGTGTTTGTGTGCAATAGTATGAAGATTTTACACTTTTGAGCACAAACAAGGGTAAAGGAAGAGAGAGGTAAAATATAGAGAGAGATATATAACTTCTATCTCTAATTTTCAGAACCTCTGGAAAGGGAGAAGGGCCTCCATTCTTATAGAATTTCAATTCTCAAGCTTGTTGAACACGCCTGAGTCTTGATGCAATCCCTCCATACACGTGTATGGAGGATAAGAATTGTGCTCGCCAGCTGTCATAGCTATCACAAAAATATCTACAGAAGCAGGTGGAAAGGTCTCGGCCAGAAAATATGGCCGATCGACCAAAAAGAGTGCCGATCGGCCAACACTTATGGCCGATGGCAAGAAAACATGGCCGATGGCACAAAGCCTTAGCCGATGGGTTGCAGGGATGGCCAACAAGCCACCCTCTTCCCTCAGAAGCAAAACCACAAGTCCTTGGTTCACAACCAAGCACAAAACAAACAAGTTGAGAGATCCTAAGGCAAGGCGCGCAGCCGAGACCTTCGGGAACTCAAAACGAACACGAGCATGGATGATCATTGAGTGTTCAAACGATGACGTCCAAGTCTTGAGGACGGTCAAAAGTGGGGTGTCTACAATTGGTCCCCATGAACACCTTCAGTGGGCTGTTGAGGCTTTGAAAGTCGAGGAACTGAACAAACAGCAAGTGCTCGCAGTTGTTGCAAAAACTGTGGATGACACTTTTGTCGCTCAAGTTGAGGGCAGTTTGAATCAAGAGGCAAGCCGGGAAAAGGGATGTCGTGCCAGAAACGTTCCTTTCAGCTCCAATCCTACACTCAGAAGAGATCATCAAACCCAGTCAGCACCTGTCAATCCCTTTGCTGGTACATCTAACACTCTACCGACCTTGAAGTACCCACCCCGAGGCCAGAGGGTCTTTCATCCCCTCTACATGACTTTGTCCAAAACTCTCCAAATCCTTATAGAAAAGGGCCATCTCAAACCCCTAGAGCCGCAACCATTACCAAAAAACCTTCCTCCCTCACATAGCCCGTCTAACTACTGTACCTTCCATCAACAAGCTGGCCATGACACTAACATGTGTTTTCATCTTCGCCACGAAATACAAGATCTGATTGATAAAGAGGTCATCGTCGTACCAGGTCCTGCAAAGTCTATTGGCACTGGGTCAGTGAACTTGGGGGATAATGTGATTATGTGATCGGGGGATGAACCATCTGCGGATGGCACCCAGTTTACTCCAGATGTGATGGATGGCCCGCACTGTTTTGAGCATTATGCAAATGCTAGTTTTTGTACTTTCTGACTTGGGTATTGGGTCAGTCTTGTTGTGTTGTATTGAGTTAGTCTTTTTGTACTGAGTCAGTCGAGTCAGTCTTGTTGTATCGAGTTTGTCTTGTTGTGTCGGAGTCGGGTGATTTCGGGGGTGTTACCTCGGACATCACTTGCTTGTTTTGTGTTTGTCTTTTCACTTTCCTTTGAGTCTGTTTCTGCCTTGGAGCCAGTTGTGCCAACAGATTTGAATGAAACAACAGTGATTTTCACACTTTTGAGTTTGTTTCCGCCTTAAGCCAGTTGTGCCAGAAGATCTGAATGAAACGACAGTGCTTTTCACCTACTTTTTTGTGCCATGAAGTCATTGCATTGACCTAAGTTTTTCAAAACTTTTTCGAGCACTGTGTTGAAAACAAAGAGGAAAACAAAGAGGAAAGAATTTCTCTGGATTTGCAAAAAATTTGATCAATTGAGAGAAAGAGAGGCGTGCTAAGCCCTTAATGAATGAAATCATGTTTGTTAATGTGAGTATTGAGAAGGATCTTAGCTTGATCCAGATTGGTTCTACATTGTCTTCAGCACGAGCGACTAGTCGATTTCTTAAAAGATTTCAAAAAATGTTTTGCGTCGTGCTGTAAGGACCTGTATGGAATTGCTCTTGAGATTGTGCAGCATAGGATCGCTCCCAGCCTTGAGACTCGACCCCCTGCTTTCAAACCTTGAACTTGGATTCAGAATGTTCAACGGTCAACCACAATGTGAGGCTTGCATGGCCAAATCAGAAGCAACCCTTGAACTAGGGGCAAGTAAATCAGATGTTATCAAAGGAAGCTTGCGAAGCTAGATTAGAAGCAGCCCTTGAACTAGGGGCAAAAATGTTCGATGTGCTCGAAGAGTCAAAAATTGAGACATTTCTCAAAGCCAACGAAGATCGGCAAGAATGCCAAATCCCAGAAGGGAGGAAAGAAGAAACTATTACTGAAGGACAATTGAGCTCCTATCCACAACACTGGGGGCAATTCAGCCCCCCATTGGATGGACTCTTACATCATCAGTGAACAACAGCCACTCTCCTACATTTAGATGGCTTCGAGATCTCAAACCGATCAACATGGACAAAGCTACATTTTTACCCTTGAGAGGCTCGCTGGGCCGAAAACCCAGAAGGGCGACCCAGGCAAAAGTTAGAGCAAGAAAAAGAAGAAAAATGAAAAGAAAGCAAAAAGAACAAAAAAGACATGAAGAAAAAGAAATGAAAAATTCTGAAAATAAATGAACAATGCAAAAAGAAATGAAAAGAAAAGAAAAACAAAGCTCGCAAGGTTAAAAACTCGGAAGGGCGGCCTTGGCAAAAGTTAGAGCGCAAAAGTTGAGGTTAATACCCGAGTGTACCTTAATCCCAAACTACGTAAGGCTTGATTCCCATGTTTGGGATACGTAGGCAACTTCATTCTGAAGTCCAGCCATAAACACTTCCAAATCGACTGTGTCCATGTAATGGTTTTGATCATCTTTGTCTTCTCTATATCCGAGAGTTCGATTGTGATCGTCACTTTGAGGACTGATTGTAGTGCGCTGTGGCGCCATTCAGACAAGGGGTAACTTTTTGTTGCCAGATTTGGTGCCATGCAGTGCCATTCAGACAAGGGGCAATTTTCCATTGTTTTGGATCTGAGGTTGTGCATCTCAAGAGTAAATTCTGTGTTGTTCGAGCAGTGGCCATTTGTAAAAACAGTTTTGAGAATTTTTAATGAGGTTGACTAATTTTCTCTCGAAAATTATTCCATTTTTCCAAAACTGGACCATTTCTTGGACCCAAAAAAGGAAAATTTTCAGTTCTCATAGCATGACTTGCATGATTTTGAATTAGAAAATCGAACAAGTGTGTTAATCTAACTCTCATATTGGTCAAAATTGTTTTAGTAAAAAGCCAAAACAAAAAAATGGTCAAAATGATGAACTAGGGACACAGTTAAGTCAGGCTTTATGTCTTTTCCCCATTGTCAACATACTTGCCAGAAAGGGCATTCTACTTGCTAGAAAAGGGCACAACTGAAGCTAACAGCGAAGGGCCGAAAGTTATCTTATCCTCCAAGCAACGAGGTATCAAGCCAAGTGCGAAGCATGAACTGGAAATGGAGCAGGATATTTCACTCCCTTATCCGAGAAGGTCTGGTCACATCTGAACTGGCCAAGGGCGTCGTCAACCGATGTTAGTTGCAAATCGGTTGCACACCCAGTCTTAGCGCAACTCCTCTGTGGGAAAGTTCACTGCTGTGAGCAAAAGAAAAACAAATCTGGTAGAATACCAGGGGCAAGAGCCCACAACTTCTTGCTTATCCATCAACCACCCAGGGAAGGGATAAAAAAAAAGAGAGATTGAAGAATAGAGAGATGTGCAATGAGAGAAATAGTGAGAAAATGACTTTTTCAGAAGAAAAGGAGATTGAGTGCCAGAGTGATGTGAGAATCACAAATAAGAAAGGGTGGGAAACAATACCCGAAGAAACTGGCTCCTCGTGAACTGAGAGGTCTCCCACTGTTGGAACACATCTGAGTGTTGTGTGTGTGTTTTGTTTGTCTCGATTCTTGCTTTGAGTCATTTCGAGTGTTTCTCGATGTGTTTAGGTTGTATACCTTTTGTTTTCCTTTGTTGAGTCGTGGTGCGCTGTGTTCAGTCGTAGGCTCAATACCCGGTCGAGAACTCATTTCTCAATTTCAAATTCAAATAAATCGTTTTGTGCTCAGAGTGCTATGCCATTCTATACATTTGTGCAAAACAGGATTTGTTCTTTCATAAAACAGCAGGGTTCAACCCAGGTCAAGTGAGAACAGTAAAATCAGGATTTATCTGAAGCTATATAGGTTCCAGACTGCAAAGCAAAAGAAAAGAGGGAAAACGTCAGGCATCTGAGTTTGTTTCGACTTCAGCGAATTCCGGGATTGTATTCCGGATGTACCTCTTCAGGCCTTGTCAATGCTCTGAAGTGTGAGTGTGCCTCTACCTCAAGCTCAAAATCAAGCCTGCTTCAAAGCCAGAATGGTAATCAAAAGTGCTATCCCTGAGTACCTTTCCCCGCCAGAGTTATCTTGGCTGTGTTTGCAATGAGTTCCTAAGAGACCAACTGCGACGGTGGAAACTAGAGTTCGAATGGCTGATGCCTAGAACGCAAAGGTTCGGGATTTCCGAGACTAAAGTCTGGTTTAAATACCCAGGGGTGTATCCCCGGCTTGAAATTTGTATGGAAGCCCCGTAGGTTGAGGTAGCGTGTGCGCGCCTCAATTTTGGATACTGAACCAACCTAGTCTGCCACCCCGTTGGAGAATAGGGAAAGTTCTGAATATGATCAGGATGGAAAATGGCATTTGTGGTTTCTACATGCAGAAGTTACCCCTTGTCAACATTTCGGAACCTTTGTACTGTGAGTTGAAGGTAAGTGTTCGAAGAACACAATGGGAGATTCCCGTCAGAGTAGAGCGGTTCATCGCCACTCACCCCATGAGGTGCTTTCTAAAGCGCCGCTTTGTTTGTTTATTGCATTCCCTAAGCATCATGCACTACATTGCTTGTAACAGGTCTCATATCATCACACTTATTGCATTTATTTGCATCTTGTGTTATCTTGTATCATTTATCCTTCTACGTTGAGCAGCATTTAGGATTGTTGTCCCCCGGGGCTTTCTTAGGTTGCGTTGTGCACGCACCTGGGCGGTTGTTTTTGGACCTCTTCTCACGATTTCAGCGTGGTTAGAGTGTTCCTTTCCTCACACAATTTCAACGTTTTTGGAATTTATCTCAGGACGTGTGAAGCGCGGCCCTAGGCGAGTTTTATCTCAGGTTGCGTTGTGTACGCACCTGGGCGGTTGTTTTTGGACTCTTCTCATGATTTCAACGTGGTTAGAGTGTTCCTTCCTCACACGATTTCAGCATGTTTGGAATTTATCTCAAGACGTGTGAAGCGCGGCCCTGGGCGAGTTTTATCTCAGGTTGCGTTGTGTACGCACTTGGGCGGTTGTTTTTGGACCTCTTCTCATGATTTCAGCGTGGTTAGAGTGTTCCTTTCCTCATACGATTTCAGCATGTTTGGAATCTATCTCAGGACGCGTGAAGCGCGGCCTTGGGCGGGTTCTATCTCAGGACGTGTGAAGCGCGGCCCTGGGCGGGTTTTATCTCAGGTTGCGTCAAGTGCGCCTCTAAGTGGTTATTTTTGGACCTCTTCTTACGATTTCAGCGTGGTTAGAGTGTTCCTTTCCCCACACGATTTCAGCTTGTTTGGAATTTATCTCAGGTTGCGTCAAGTGCGCCCCTGAGTGGTTGTTTTTGGACCTCTTCTCACGATTTCAGTGTGGTTGGAGTCTCATTTTCCTCACACGATTTCAGCGTGTTTGGAATTTATCTCATGTTGCGTAGGACGCGCTCCTGATTTGTTTTCTTTGTTCTTCCTCCTCTCACGATTTCAGCGTGGTTGGAGTGCGTTACCCCTTATGCGTCTACTGCTCTATCTGTTACATCCATTGCATCATTATCTGTTTTATTGCCTGGTCTAGGAGACCTTAAATCCTCTGAAGGTGCAATTCCTTTGGTGTTTGTCGTGTCCGAACGACTTTCAGTGGTTTGGTATAGCCACCTGCCTGCGTGTTGCGGTGAGTTCCTAGGAGATCAACTGAGACGGTGGAAACTAGAGTTCGAATGGCTCATGCCTAGAACGCAAAGGTTCGGGATTTTCGAGACTAAAGTCTGGTTTAAATATCCAGGGGTGTATCCTCAGCTTGAAATATGCATGGAAGCCCCATAGGTTGAGATAACATGTGTATGCGCCTCAATTCTAGATACTGAACCAACCTAGTATGTCACCTTGTTGGAGAATAGGGAAAGCTGCGACCATAGCCAGGGAGAAAAGTAGTACCTGCGGTTCAACCAAGAAGAAGCGAAAGATTCCCAGCAACATGAGGTGAGTCATCACCCATTGCCCCTGCAAGGTACTTCTACTTCCCAGCTACATTGCATTTTAGCTATTACATTGCATTGTACATAGCATCTATCGCATGCATTTACTGGATTATTTGTTTTATAGCCTGCATCCTTTCCATGTTAAGCTTAGTCTGGCATGTGCCCATACTTTTTGCGTTGAAGCATGGTTCTGTGTTTATGTGTACGCGCCTATTCCACTAAGAGAATTGTGGTCTGAGGGTGTCGGCATCTTTTCTGTGTTAGATGTGGTCTGAGGGTGTCGGCATCTTTTCTGTGTTAGATGTGGTCTGTTTTGTGTCTATGCATTTTCTAGGCAAAATGTGGTTCGGCCGTGCGCCTTATTCACTTCATCCATTGCATTGTAGTTTGTTTTGTTGCATTCAGCATGTAGGATCATGATCTTTCCTCAGCAGATCACCCCTCACTTATATCATGCCACCCAATTACTTGTATTCTTTCTGCGAAACACATAGTTCTGTCTGTGCATGCACCTATTCCACTAAGAGAATTGTGGTTAGAGCGCTCCGGCACCTTTTCTATGTTACACGTAGTTTGATTTTGCATCTCCATCCCTTTATGATATTTGTGTGGTTTTGCACTGCTTGTGGTTTGATGATTCAAATACATTGTATATTATTACATTGTTTCGTAATATTGCATATCATTTTGCATCCTGCCCCTGAATTACGCTGGTTTGATTCCTTGCAAAGGGATACATAGGCAGCCTGCGGGCGCAACCATTTATTTATCTATATTTTGTTTGTTTGTCCAAGTCTTCGGCCTTGTCAAAAATAGTTCATCTCTGAGCTTTGACATTCACTCAATTCATTTCATGACTTTCGAGCTCTATCAAAGAGGGGTAACTTGTAGACACCTCATTTTTTACCGCCCTTAAGACTTGGGCGTTATTGATGTTTACTTGGTGATGAAAGATGTGCGGGGCAAAGGTTCGATTTCTTCAGCAAGAGGAGAGTCAAATCCTAACCTCACACCCCATTTTGGACCAAAGCTAGTTTGAATGGTTTTTAGATCTTAAACTCCTTTCTTTCAAAATATTTTGAAAAAGGTTTCTGCGATGTTCCGAGACTCGCATTTTGTCAAATGTTGCGCTTTTTGGTAAACCGAGCAAGGACAAAGTGGAAATGAATGAAAGAGAGATGAAATCTTTGAAAAATCTTTCAAAACACCTTGTTTAGGGGTTTGGAGTTGAAGAAAAGAGGAGAAGAGGGAAGAAACCAAGTTAAGGAAGAAGTTGGGTATGAATTGTTAAGAGAGAGATGAGCAGTCCTCATTAAATCAGGCCTATCCTTTTGTATACTTGGATTTAAGCTATGAGACCACCACCGTTGGAAAGAAGACTTCCGGGTTTCATTTTGCATTCAAGAATCTCCTCAAACCGAGTCCGGATGGGAGAGATATGGTTGGTTGAAGTTGGGCATCATTCCGGTTGGACCGAAACTGAGCGGCTTCACCAAAATATGTATAACTTTCTTCACAGTTGGAATTTTGATGCAAGGCTGAAACCATTGGAAATCTTACTTCCGGGGCTTCAATTTGGACACAAGAATGACCTAAAAAGGAGTTCATATGAAGGAGTTATGCCCATTTGAAGTTGGGTCTGAAAAACAGATTTTGTTGGCCGATTGGCCAAAAAAGTAGCAGATAAGTAGCAGATTGGCACAAAAGATGGCCGATCGGCCAAGAGTGACCCAAACTCAGATTTTTTGAAGATATTTCATCTCCAGCTATTTCCATCATGCTCCAGCTGTCCCAACTTAGATATTTTCGACCAAAAGCTCTTGAATTGCTATATATGAACCTATATCTCATATTTTTGAAAGGGGAGAACTTCTTGAACAAGTTTGGGAGCTTCTCACACTAAAATCTCTCTCTCTCTCTCTCTCTCTCTACAATTTCCAGAGCTAAATCTCTGCCTCTCTCTCTAGTTTCCTCTCTCTCTCTTGCTCTTTGGTGCATAGAAGTGCATAGAAGTAGAGTTTGGTGCATAGAAGTGCATAGAAGTAGAGAAATACTTCTATTTTGCCTAGGCATCCTTCATCAAGGTTGCATATCTATGGGCTGAGGTCCCTTGGAGCTTATTTTTGGGCAGATAGAAGGCCATTTTAGCCAAGAAAGAGGCCATTTTGCTGCTGTGCTCCAAAGGTAATCACTCACCCCTTTTAGCTTGTTTTGCATACTAGCTTTGCCGTAGTTTTCAACTACTTTGGGGCTGTTTTTTGGGGTGGTATTGAACTACAAAACCTTTGTTTTTCCTCTGTTTTTCAGTCCTAAAAGTCTTGGTTTGTGCCTTGGTTGGCTGGCTAGGGGGTTGTCCTCCATTTTGCTCCTTGGCTTGTAAGGCCTTGTGAGCTAACTTTCAAACTTTTCAAACAACTTCTTTTTGGACTTAGAACCACTGAAATCCAAAGGATTTTCAGTGGTAAAAACCCTGTTTTGAGGGCCCAAATAGGAGAGGGTGGTCCCCTCTCCTCTTGTCTTGCTTGGTAGTGTTGATGGCCAACCAAATGAGCATGTATTTTTTACTTCTTTATGGCTTTGTTTAGGCTCATTTTTGTGACTTATCAGACCTGCCATAACTCTGTTTTTGGCTGTCTTGGTCACCTCTTGCATGCTTATTGCACTTGTAGTGTAAATCCTCTTTGCTAGCCTTACAAAGTAGCATGCTTTTGTGGTTTGAATTAGCTTAGTTCAAGCATGTTTTTGGTGTTATTTTGACATATTATAACTCTGATTTTGATTGGTGGACTCACTCCTTACATGGTTTATACACTTGTAGTGTATTTCTCACAAACTAGTCTTGTTGCTTCATGAAGCAGCATGCCTTTCTAGCATAATTTGACTCTATTTCAGCATGTTTCTGGTGATGTTTTTCCATGTCATACCTCTGTTATGGTTTGTTTTGGTTGGCCCTTGCATGCTCTATGCGCTTGTAGTGCAATTCCATGAATTAGCCTAATGTGTATCATGCTTTAACATTACATTTTAGCATGATTTTGGCTTAACTCTATGAAGCTTTTGGTCATGTTTTAGCATGCTTAAACTCTGATTTTTGTTGGCGAAGCCATCTCATGCTTGGTCTTGATAGGTGTAGTGCAATCCACCTTATTTGCCTTGCATCCATCATGCCTTATGCCTTTCACGCTAGCATATTTTGGCTCCCTTTCATACATGTTTTAGACTCATTTTAACATGTTTTAGGACTATTTTGGGATGCCTTGGTCATATGACTCATGTTTTGTATAGCTATAGTGCAAATGCCTTGACTAGTCTTGAGTTTTGAGACCACTAGCATGCTATATTTGTGATGTATGCATGATATGGCATCATTTGGTATGAAATTTCAGAGCTTATATCTTTGCCATGCTTCCACTTAAATCACTCTTTAAGTGCTTTTGGGAGTTATGCCTTATATCTTGCTAGTGAGCCAATTTGTGCGCATGTTTGTCTAGCCTTTTGAGCTTCAATTCCAGCATGTTTAGGCCATTATTTTGATTTGATTAAGCTCTGTCCAGAGCTAGTTTAGTCCATTGAGCCTTGTATTGCATGGTTCTAGTGTTGTGTTCTTCATTAGTTTCAATGTTTAAGCCTACTAGCATGTTGTACTTGAAGTGTTTGCATGTTAGAGTCTTGTTTATCATGCCATTTTAGCACTGAAAAATCTACTATCTCCCTCATTTCTTCATTTTTGATTTGTTTTGAGAATTGGTTTGTCTTGAGGTTGTGTTTAATGCTTGGGATTGAGGCCTACGCTTAAATGGCTTCAACCCTCTTTTGAGGGTTACTCCTAGTCAAAGGCATTGGTCTCTCCCATGCCTTAAACCATTCTCTTTGATAGACCTCTCTCTCATTAGAGGACTCTCATATTTGGACAAGTTGATTAATGAATGGATTGGTAATGTTAAAATGTGAAAACAAAATCAATCAAGTAAAATGTGCCAAGATAAGCATGTTGCATGTGTGCATTGCATTGTGTTCAACCGGACGTTATGTTGAACACAAAGTGAATTGGTCCATTTCATACTTGAAGTGATGAAAATGGGCCAATCCCCTTTGTCTCCATTGCCTTGATTATCCATGATAAGGTGATGGTCCAAGTGTCTTGTTTGTCATGCATTTATTGAGTTTGTGCAAGCTTGACTCTTTGGCCATCAAGCATTGAGATGCGTGATTGATGGCTCGAGAGTCGAGTACCACACTCCCTTGAACTTGAGAAATGATAGGGAGGGTGGTTGTGCACACATACCTTGCAAATACACTGCCATGCCCTTGTTTGTGCTCTGTTATAGCAAAAAGGAGGAGTTTGTAGGAAGAGATGGCCGATCGGCTATCTAGTGTGCCGATCGACTACAAATATTTGGCCGATAGTCTCAAAATTGGTCGATGACCATTATCCACTGGCCGATGGCCACCCCTCTTGGCTGATGACCTCTAGAATGTCCATGAGGTAGGTCAGAAGCATCACAGAAGTTGGCATAGTTTTCAGAGATACGGAACAGTGTAAACAGAGGCAACATGAGGCATGGCAACGGATTTCCAAGCAAAGTCGATCGAGCATGCATATGCCCCTCTTCTCGAGGCCGTTTTAACTGCTTTGTATAGTTAGTTAATTTGTAATTAATTAGTTAATGTGTTAGCTAATTTAATTCATCGTTGTAAATTCTAATTAGCTTAGCTTAGCTTGGCTTAGCTAATATTCAATTTGATTATGTAATAATTAGTCTAATTAGATTATCAGATTAGTTAGAATAGCTTAGCGTAGCTAGCTTGTATTATTCATTCGGACCCTCCGTCGAGAGGGCAAATTTTGTAATAAGTGTGCGTGAGTGTGTGAATGTCTTCCAACCCCACGTCTTTCTCCCTTTTACTTATCAGCTTTTGATGGTTAGTTTTAGGACATATTTCAATTTGCATCCTTATGCTATGCATGCGTGCATCATTCATTTGTCTTGCATGCACCGGGCTCGGCGCATCATACAAACTGCATTGTATCTCAATACCAATTTGAATACATGTTATCTAGTTGCATTCACATGACATCTTAGAATAGCCGAGCCTATCTTAGTTGCATTTTGCATGTGTTGCATTAGGCATTCTTAACATAGCTAGGATCATGCATTGATTACTAACTAGCTTCTTTTTTGGTTCGGAGTACTAGGTAAGCCTTTACGCTTTAGCATCCTTGCATGAGTGTGTGTAGTGTTGCCATGATAGCATGCTTGCCATGAGGCTAACTGCTTAAGTGTTTAATTGCATGAATGCCTGTGGATGAAGGTTGGATTGCTTGAATTGGAACAATTCATCGAAATACGAGTTTTAAGCCCACTTGAGGTGACAAAATCATGTTTACTAAGCCCACTCGAGGGTGGCAAATCCACGTCTTAGCATACTTGTGAGTAGCACCTTCAAACCATTTTCAAACAAACATGAGATGTTTTGTTCCAACTTAGACGATCTAGTCTATACTTGTATGCTGTGCGCATCACGTAGTAAGCTAGCTAATAAACCGGAATAAGAACACATGTGTTTTCAAAAACAAAATATCATGTTAGTAAAGGCCGATATTTGATTGGGCGAGCGGGGGTGCTCATTACATGACATTCCCCTCTCGTACCCAAGTTCCAGAGCCAAGGCAACTTTGGTGATGACGGACACGTGGCCTTAGGCACGAGTCAGGGTTTCCTAAGTTTCCCAAAAAACAAAACATTTAGGTGGCGACTCTGTATCTGGCAAAGCAGTCCATGTTTGGTACTTCTTTATTAAAATTAGTTTTCCAAAATGATTTGCCGGATTTGGACTCTTTGGTGATTTATCGGTCTTGCATTGCACTTTGCGAGATTAGATTCAGAACCGTGACATAAGTCCGAACTGTAGTAGCTATTGAACAAAGCGATTTCGCGCCCTCGCGCGAGGAGCCGTGACGTTCGGGCGGTCTACACCTGGTTTAATGCCATTGCCATGACCACAATTTCTTCTGAACTCTGCGTCATCATGAGTCTGCTGAATTGAACAGAGGTGATGTGACTGGTGACTAACGGATCAGATGAACCGGTGAGCCTTGACTGGCCTTTCTCTACCTTGCCTTAGCGAAGGAAAACCCTGGTTGCTCTGAATTGAATCTCTGACCTGACAAAGTCTATCAGCACAAGTCCAATGTACTCGGGAGATATTAGAGCCCTCTGAAGCTATAGTTCCACGACTACCCCCTGCAAAAGAGAAAAAGCAGCATGCTCTCAGCCCAATTTTCATCAAAACAGTATGAGCATAGCTGAATGACTGTGTTCTCTCTACTGAATTCTGGCCTGTAAACTAATACCCTCAGGTAAAACTGACTCCCCCAAAATACTGATGCCCTCAGGCCTGATACCCAGACTTGC
Source organism: Camellia japonica (assembly GCA_030407325.1). Taxonomy (NCBI): domain Eukaryota; kingdom Viridiplantae; phylum Streptophyta; class Magnoliopsida; order Ericales; family Theaceae; genus Camellia; species Camellia japonica. Next base: position 56,035,744 of record JAPPVO010000016.1, read on the forward strand.
AAATTGATACATGCATTCCTGTAGAGGCACACTCTAAAAGCACATAGTAAACAAGTGAGAGCCAAAACACCCCTATGGAGGGGGTAGGGTTTGCCTGTCCTATTTTTTCGGGAGCTAGGGTTTCGTTACGCACGCAACGGTTTCAAACAACCTACAATCGAGTAAGCAACCTGTCCTAATTTGGAATAGTCACTATGGTTTCCGATATGCACTAGGTCGAATGGTAAAAAAAAAGGGTGCCTCGATAACAACTGAGGTTTGTGTTCCCATCGTGGCAGAGCGTAACCGATCTGCCTTATGGCACGCAGCCTCAGGCAAACCGTTCAGGAATAGCAGATGGCGAACACGGTGTCTTAGGCGCACCAATGCAAATGCGATGCAAAGAGACACATAAGTGTAGTCAAAACAAGATATCATGAGTTCGAGTTAAGTTCTCTAAATCCCCAGCAAAGTCGCCAGAAACTGTAGACCGCCCCGAGAACTCCGGCTCTCCGCGCCGCGAGGGCGCGAATCGCTTTGTTTTGAGCTACCACAGTTCGGACTCGTGTCACGGTTCTGAATCTAATCTCACAAAGTGCAATGTGAAACCGATAAATCACCAAAGAGTCCAAATCCGGCAAATTGTTTTGAAAAATTGATTTTTATAAAGAAGTACTAAACATGGACTGCTTTGCTAGATACAGAGTTGCCACCTAAATGTTTTGTTTTGGGGAAATTTAGGAAACCCTGACTCGTGCCTAAGGCCACGTGTCCGTCATCACCAAAGTTACCTCGGCTCGGGAACTTGGGTACGAGAGGGAAATGTCATGCAATGAGCACCCCCGCTCGCCTGATCAAAGATCGGCCTTTACTAACATGATATTTTGTTTTTGAAAACACATGTGCTCTTATTCCGGTTATTAACCTAGAATTACTATGTGATGCGCACAACATACAAGTATAGACTAGATCGCCTAAGTTGGAACAAAACATTGCATGTTCGTTTGTTTGAAAACATTTGAAGTTTGCTACTCGCAAGTAGGCTAAGTCGTAGATTTTGCCACCCTCAAGTGGGCTTAAAACGTCAGTTTGATGAATTGTTCAATTCAAGCAATCTAACCTTCACCCACAGGCATTCAAGCAGTTAATCACTTAAGCAGTTAGCCTCATGGCAAGCATGCTAACATGGCAAATACACATCTCATGCAGTATGCTAAAGCGTAAACACTCACAGTGTACTCGAGCCAAAACAAGAACTAGTTAGAAATCATGCATGATCCTAGTTTATGTTAAGATGGCTAATGCAACACATGCAAGAATGCAACTAAAATAGGCTCGGCTATCTAAGATGTCATGTGAATGCGACAATTCGATACATGTATTCAAATTGGAATTGAAATACAATGCAGTTAGTATGATGCGCCGAGCCCGGTGCATGCAAAACAGATGAATGGATGCACGCATGCAAAGCATAAGGATGCTAATCAAAATATGCCCTAAAACTAACCATCGTAAGCGGTTAAGTAAAAGGGAGAAAGAAATGGGGGTTGGAAGACATGCATCACACACACGCACGCTTATTACAACAGTTGACCCTCTCGACGGAGGGTCCGAATAAGAAACTAACTAGTTAATCTAAGCTAATTAAACTAATTATTACATCACAAAACTAATTAACTAACAAGCTAACTAATTATGATATTACAACACAAATAAGCAGCTAAACGCATTAACTACTTAGGTATAGATCCAAAGCATAAACTAGCTAAGGGAAGTAGTAAAAAGAGGTCCTCGGGATGAGGAGTGCATGCATGCTCGGTTGCCTCGTTCGAAAATCCGTCGCGATGCCCCAACTTGCCTCTGTTTGCAATTGTTCTCAGAACCTTGCACCAAGCTCCAGAAAGCTTCTAACTCACCTTGGGGACCTGTGGGAGGGTTGCCGACCACCTAGGGGTTTTCCAAGCCACTGGCCGACCACTTTCTATTGCTGCAGACCAGAAAAAGTGGTTGGCCAGCTAGTTTTTCTGGTTGGCCGACCAGTTTCTGTTGCACTCTTCCACTTTGCTGCAACAGAGAGCAAGAAAAGGCATGTCAATGTATTTGCAAGATTTGTGTGCACATCTACCCTCCTTATCATTTCATAAGCTCAAGAGAGTGTGGTTCTCGACCCTCGGGCCACCAATCACGCATCTCGATGCATGATGGCCGAGAAGCTAAATTGCACAATTCAATGTAAAATGAATGCACACATAAACACATAAAGCCTTGAAACTCTATTATGTATGATCAAGAACGTCGGGGACCGAGAATTGAGGCACGTTTCATCACTTCAAGTATGAAACGTCCCTCGTTCCTCGTGTTTGGACTAACACCTAATCCAAACAAATGCAATGCAACTCAAGCATGCAAAAAGAAAATGCCAACAACAAGTATATGCACGATACAATGTAACATGGCATACACAATGCAATATCAATATAGCATACACAATGCACCGTAACATGGTATACACAATGCAATATGACATGATCAACTAAACAAAGCTAATGACATACAAACAATGTTAATGCAACATGAGCATGCTGTCAAGGCTAATGCATGCATACACAATGCAAGGCAACATAAGCATGTAACAACATGAGGCAATGTAGCAACATTCACATAACATGCTCGATGGACTTAAATCAAAATGGACAGACCTCAGTCATGCCTAAATCAGCGGCCATAATGCTAAGAAATGAAGGCACAAAAGCATATACAAGCATGCACATGCATTGGCCTATCCACTAGGCCTAAGAGCACAACCCTCAAGAGTGCTCAAAGAGTGACAAATGTGGAAGTGTAACAACACTATAAGCTCTAAAATCAAGCAAGAAATGATACCAAATCATTCAAACAATACAAGCAAGGCATGCTAGGGTCCTTAAGGCATAAGGCTAGCAAAGAGGACTATACAAAAGGACATGCAACACATGGCACAAATGCATGAACCAACCATGGACAGAGCTTAATTAGGTCTAAACAAAGACCAAAACATGTTAAGATGAGGGCTCAAGGACCTAGGCAAGATGGCATACATGCTAGGCCACAAACAAGGCAACAAATGCATAACACTCAAAGGCATTCAAAGCATGAAAGAAGTGGGAACATGGCAGTCCTATATGCTCTGAAATGTCATGGTAAATGATGCCAAATAATGTACACAACACAAATGAAGCATGCTATGGTGCTCAAAACTTGAAGCTAGCAAGGCCAATTGGACTACAACTATGCAAAATATGAAGCATATGGAAAAGGCAACCCAAAACAGTCCTAGAGTATGTCAAAATGATGCTAAAATATGTATGGAAGGAAACCAAAACAACCTAGCATGGAATATGCAAGGCCAAAAGGGAGGATTATACTACACCTATCAAGACCAAGCATGAGATGGCTTCGCCAACAAAAATTAGAGTTATATTATGGCAAAATAACCCTAAAACCCCACTGAAATGATAGCTCCCAAGCTTAGGCATGAAGGCAACGCAATGACTCATGTTTAAGGCATAAAACATCAACTCTCCAAAGCAAGGAAAGAGTGACAAATGCAAGTGCATGACCATGAAACATGCACTGAAATCTCATAATAAATGATGCCAAACCATTCAAATAGGCTAAGCAATGCATGCTAGTGGACTTGATACACAAAGCTAACAAGCTAGAATGCATTATAGCTATACAAAGCATGGCATGCATGACCAAAACAACACAAATCAGAGCTAGAGCATGCTAAAACATGGACAAAAGCTTCTTAAAGTTAAGCCAAAATCATGCTAGAATGACAGTCTAAAGCATGATACACATTAGGCTAGTTTGTGGAATTGCACTACAAGTGCATGGAGCATGTAAGGGGCTATCAAACCAAACCTTAACAGAGGTATATCATGGCAAAACAACACCAAGAACATGCTGAAATGGACTCAAAACAAGCTAGAAAGACATGCTACTTCATGAAGCATACAAGACTAGCTTGTGAGAAATACACTACAAGTGTACTAAGAATGCATGAGGTGACAAAACCAAACCAAAATAGTGGTATGCCATGTCAAAATAACCCCAAATACATGCCAATATGGAGCCAACATAAGCTTAACAAACATGCTCAAACATGAGGCAAATGAAGCAAGTATTACAAAACACAAGGAGAGGGGGACCTCGCTACAGCTCGGACTCGATTTGTGTCACGGTTCTTAATCTTGAACCAAAGAGTCCAAATCCGGCAAATCGTTTTGAGAAAACAGATTTTTTTGAAAGAAGTGCCAAACATGGACTGCTTTGCCAGATACAGAGTCGCCACCTAAATATTTTATTTTGGAAAATTTAGGAAACCCTGACTCGGTGCCAAAGGCCACGTGTCCGTCATCACCAAAGTTGTCTCGGCTCGGGAACTTGGGTACGATTGGGGAAGGTCACTTCGTGAGCACCCCCGCTCGCCCAGTCAAAGACCGGCCTCTACTAACCATGATATCTTATTTTGAAAACATTGTGAGTTCTTATTCCGGTTATTAGCCTAGGTTACTATGTGATGCTCGTAGCAAATAAGTATAGACTGGGCCGCCTGAATTGGAACAAAACATTTCATGTTTGTTTGTTTGAAAATGGTTTGATGGTGCTACCCGCAAGTAGGCTAAGACGTGGATTTGCCACCCTCGGGTGGGCTTAGAAAAACATGATTTTGCCACTATCTAGTGGGCTTAAAACAAACATTTGATGCATTGTCCCAATTCAAATAACCCAACCTCCACCCACAGGCATTCAAGGCAGTTATATCACATAAGCATATAGCCTCATGGTAAGCATGCTATTCATGGCAACACTCACACGCATGCAAGGATGCTAAAGCATAAAACTCACCGAGTACTCCGAGCCAAAAACAGAAGCTCATTAGAAATCATGCATGATCCTAATTATACAATAATGCCTAATGCAACACATGCAATAGTGCAACTATAGCAGGCTCGGCAATTCTAAACATGGCATGTGAAATGCTACAGCTAACATGTACTCAATTTGGAATTGAAATACAAATGCAGTTTGTATGATGCGCCGAGCCCGGTGCGTGCAAAACAGATGAATGATGCAAACATGCTGTCATACTATATGCTAATCGAAATATGCCCTATATCTAACCATCATAAGCGGATAAATAAAAGGGAAGAAAGACGTGGGGTTGGAAGACATACATCACACTCACGCACACTTATTACAATTATGCCCTCGCGCAGAGGGTCCGAATAAATATACAGTCTGAAATGAAAGAATATTACAGTCCGAAATATACAGTCCGAATAATATACAAATTCCTAATTAATTAACAAATTAACTAAGAAAAACTGTAAACTGGCATGCAAGCCAGGGGCTGCCTCACTTCCGCTGAATGATGTATGCTGGGCTGCCTTTTTGGAAATCCACTGGGATGCCCCAATTAGCCTCTATTTGCAATGTTCTTCGAAATGCGTGCCAAGCCTCGGAAGACTGCTGATTCTTGATATGCTGCAACAGAGAGCAGGAAAGGGGCATAGCAATGTATTTCACAAATATATGCATGCCTCGATCCTCGTGCCACCAATCACGCATCTCGATGCATGATGGCCGAGGAGTCGGATTGCACAACTCAATATAGGATGAATGCAGATGAATACTACAACAAAAACCTAACTCCATCATGGGTAATCCGGAGTGTCGGTGACTTGGGAATTGAGACCCGTTCCGTTACTCGGAGTACAAAACGTGCCTCGTTTCCCGTGCCCGGGCTAACTCCTATCCCGAACACAATGCAATATGCATGATATGTATGAAATGCAACTAAAATACAATCCTAACAGACACAATGTTATGGAATGGCATACACGCTACACGAGGTAATACACAACCGGGCATACACAATGCTATGGATGAAATGGCATACGCAATGCAATAATGGGCTTACACTAACATGAGAGAGAGCCTCAGCCACACTCACATAAGAGGCCGATAGATGAAAATGAGATGCCTCGACATGCGTGCACACGGGCACGCAAACCGAGGCAATGGCATACGCAATGCGATGAGACTAAAATGACATACAGAATGCAAAATGGACTTACACTAACATGAGTGAGCCTCAGCCACACTCACATAAGAGGCCGATAGATGAAAATGAGATGCCTCGAAATACGTGCACACGGGCACGCAAACCGAGGCGATGATATAAAGGCATGAAACGGCCTTAAATATGATATACAATGAGACTAAAATGAGATGTCTCGAAATGCGTGCCCACGGGCACGCAAACCGAGGTAATGGCGTACGCAATGCGATGAGGCTAAAATGACATACAGAATGCAAAACGGACTTACACTAACATGAGTGAGCCTCAGCCACACTCACACGGGAGGCCGATGGATGAAAATGAAGTGCCTCGAAATGCGTGCACACGGGCGCACAAACCGAGGCGATGGCCCTAAGGCATGAAATGGCATGAAATATGATATACAATGAGACTAAAATGAGATGTCTCGAAATGCGTGCCCACGGGCACGCAAACCGAGGTAATGGCCGTAAGGCACGAAATGGCATGGAAATGATATGCAAGCATGCAAATGAATTTGGGCACTAAAATGTGGGGGAAAACAGCCCCGAAACATGGCCAAAGTGCACCCGAAGCATGGAATGATCCCGAAATGCGATATTAGGCGCCCGAAATGGCCTATAGCTATGCAATGCATGCACAATATGGATATGGAATGAAAATACAGTAGCAAGGAAGCCCCAAGACAAGCATTTTTCAGTCATAAAAAGGGCTAAATAGCAAGCACACATAGGATTAAGCAAGGATGCAAAAATGGCCCCGCAAGAGGGGTATTGAAGCAAGTGATACATGCGATTCCCAAATGGAAAAATACCCTTCTACAACACTGAAGAGGGACTAAAAATATGCACATTTACAGTAGATGACATCCCCCAACTCAGTATGCAAACATGCTGAAAATGTCATGCAAGAACTAGGATACATAAGGCTATAACATGAGGTACCCCAAACATTCATCAAACCAGCAAAGACCCTTAATGAAATATGTCAAGAAGATCAAAATATGACTCTTTCCAGCTCTGATGATGGCCGAAAACAGAAGCTAGATAAGCTTAAAAAAGCATGCAAAAATGGGGGTCAAAGAGGGGTATAATGACAAGTATAACATGGAGACCCCCAACAAGGTTGATCCCTTCTAAAATGTTGTAGAGGGACACAAGATAAGCCTACTCACAGTTCATGACATGCTCCAAAACAATTTACATATAGGCCAAACAAATCACGCAAATTTACGGTAAATAGGAGAGATTATGAAGCAAGTGCAAGATAGGGGGCCCAAACAGGGTTGAGCCCTTCTTTAATGTTTAAGAGGGGCTCAAAATAGGTCCACTTACAGTTTACATTATGCTCGAAAACAGATCACTCATAGGCTAGAAAGTTCATGCAAAAATGTGACATACAAGATGATATTGAAGCAAGTACAAGATGGTGATCTCAAATAGGGTTGAACCCTTCAACAAACATGAAGAATAGCTCAAAAGAGTGACCCTTTCAGTTAGGGTCGGAGCCTAAAACAGTGAGCAAATAGGCTTAAGAAATGAGGCAAGAAAATGCTACAAAATAGGGAGATGGCAACTTACCCTTGTAGACAAGTCTTGACAGCCTTTTTGGACCAAGTTTGGATGCTCTTTGCCTCTGAAAAACCAGCTCCAAGTGTTGGAATGGACTGTGGGGGTCTTGTGCTTGGGGTTGATGTAGAAATGGTACAACAAAAATGACTTTGGAGCTTGGAAATGGAGAGAAATGGGAGATGGAAGGTATAGCTCCCTCTCAAATATGTCTAACAAATGTCCAACCTCTTGCCAAGAAGCCAAGCCTCTCCTTTATAGAGGAGAGGCATGAAAAATATCTAAGGGACCTCTCTAATCCTCCATACACGTGTATGGAGGATGGTCCAATTGGCAACCAGCTGGCACAGCTGGAATACACTGAGGGAGAGGAAAATGGCCGGCTAGTTTAAAAAGGAAAAAAAAGTCATTTTTTGGTAAGTGGCCGGCCGGCTGGAAAAGGTGGCCGGCCGGCTAGGGTAAAAAGGTCCAAGCCATAAAAGTGGCCGGCCATGTAGCCCTTGAAGCTAGCTTTCCAATGCCGCAAACCTTGCATTAAAATTCCTCCTGTAGAAAAAGTTATGCCAGTTTCCGTAAAGCCGCGCAGATTCAGTCCAACCGGACTTCAACCAACCATATCTCCTCCCCCGGATTTGGACTTAGGAGATTCTTGAGTGCAAAATGAAGCCCCGGAAGTAAGCTTTCCAATGGTGGTGGCCTCATATTTTAATTCCTCTTGTGCAAAGAGTTACGCCCGTTTCGGTGAAGCCGCGCAGACTTTTCTCCTTCCCGGATTCATGCTGAACCACTTTTGACCAAACAAAAAGTTGGTAGTCAAAACAATTGCTGGCCTCCCACCCTCCTACAAGCTTCCTAACCATGAAAATAAGGCCTCCACCAAAAATGAGCCCAAGCCGATGTAAAATGAAGGCTCGGGGGCCAAAACACGCAGTTCGGGGTCCCGAAAATAGGCTGTTGGGCACCGGGAGTGGTGTTCGACCACGAAGTCGGTCCCTCGGACCCCAGTGTCCCTCAAAAGGGATCAAATAAGATGCATGCTAAAAATCAGAGCAATCGGAGATGGTTAGGCGGTCCCGAACCGAGGCACACGGCCTGACGGCTCCGAAATGGGCAAAATGGCCTACGGCCACGAAATGTAGCCCACGGCCACTGAGGGATGGTCTACGGGACCTCTCCCTCCCTTCAGGAAAAGAAACAGAGAAAACTGAGCCTAGTTCGCAAACCGAGGCGAGGCACAGAAGAGGGTTCGGAAGTCCGGAGGCAGGGCTCACGGCCGTGACTCTGAGACTTCTGAACGAGCACAAAATGCAACATCACCAAGCGCTCAATCGGTGACGTCTGAGTCTTAAGGTCGGTCAAAAATGGGGTGTCTACAAGTAGGTTAGCAAGCCATGGGTGCTTTGGCTCGCAAAATTACTGGAGCTTTGCGAGAATTCATAGACATTCTCAGGGTTGAAAGTCAAGTCCAGGCTCATATTGCTGAGACAAGGCCATCCTTTTTGAAGCAAGAATTCTTCTGGTCAAATCTGGATGAGTTTATTGGGGATCCTAAGGAGCCACTGAAGGTGGATAAGTAGCTTGAACAGATGATGAAAGATGTTCGAGATGCTTGGCATCGAGGACAGGGAGTTGAGGATGACCTTGGCATCTTTCTAGCTGAAGGGAGATGCGGGCCAATAGTGAAAGTATACACGAGAGCATATTTGGGTAACTTGGGAGGCCTTTGTTAACGCCTTCCAAGACAAGTTTTTGCCTCCCACAGCTAGGGAGAAGTTGAGAGATCTTTGTCAATGCCTTCCAAGACAAGTTTTTGCCTCCCACGACTAGGGAAAAGTTGAGAGATCAGTTCCTGAAGCTCAAGTAACTGAACACACTTGTAGCCGAGTTTGAGGTTGCTTTTACTAGCCTTTCTAGGTTTGCATCGGAACTTGTGTTGACGGAGGAACGCTGTTGCATTGCATTCGAAAAGAGGTTGAGAACCAAACTCCTTTTTAAGGTGGTTGGGTCTATGATTAGGAACTATGGTCGACTTGTAGAGGCGGTAGCTCACTTAGAGACTATGATCCAAGCAGAGGAGAAGTGGATGATAGGGCTCCAGGCAGAGGATTCAGGAGGTTCCGGGGGATGTTAGGGACATCAAAAGGCAAAGAAGTTCTATTCTACAGCAGTCCTAGGCAGCTCAGTTTAGATCCACCTTTCCTGTATCGACTTCTGGTTCAAGAAAAGATAGCCAGGGTGGGATCACTTGTTTTAAGTGTGATCAGTTGGACCACAAGTTGTCAGTTTGCTCACAGAGAGGAGGAGGGCAATAGTCTGCACTATCTACGGCTCGTTCTCAAAGCCAGAGTCAGGGAGAGAGGGCAACCGCCTATTTGTTATCAGTGTGGGCAGTCGAAGCACTTGAGGAGGTTTTGCCCTCAAGCAAGTGGCACATTTGGTGCGTTTGGTTCGAGATAGACATAGAGCCATCAGCCTACCCATTCAGCATAGGCCTCAAAGGCCAATTATGGATCCTCTTTGGCTCAATCCATGTACCAAACCTATGCTTCGAGTGCTGAGCAGGTAGAGTAGAAATCCACAGGGCGTGTGTATGTTGTTACCAAGTTGGATTAGTTACCGGTGCCTTCTGTAGTGAGAGGTAACTTATTGTTGTTCATTTCTATTGCTAATGTATTGATTGATACTGGTGTATCTCATTCCTTCATTTCATCTACATTCGCATCAGTTTTGGAGTTAGAAGTGGCTCAATTAGCGTCTCTGCTCATGGTATAGTCACTAGTTAGGGATAAGGTTGTCTTGGATCGGGGATGTTACGGTTGTGAGATAGAGGTTGCCGGTCGCCGACTTCCTTTCGATTTCGTGTTGTTAGACATGTCGGGTTTCGATGCCATCTTGGGCATGGATTGGTTGTCTTCATACTGAGCCATTATAGATTGTTACCGTATGAGAGTTACCATGTACACCTCGAGTAGCGACTGTTTTTATTTTTTGAGGGACCAAGCTGATAGAGTTTTGTCGCCAATGTATGACTCACGTGGTTAGGGCAAGCTTAATTTCCTTCTTGCAACTTTCTTCAGTAATGAGAGTGATGTGGTCTGAGTTGATTTGTCGAGGGTAACTTGTGAATACCTAGACGTTTTTCCCGAAGATCTTACTAGTTTGCCACCCCACTAAGAGATTGAGTTCTCCAATGACTTAGTACCTGGCACGACATTGATTTTCACAGCACCGTATAAATTTGCACCCGCTGAGCTATATGAGTTGAAGATTCAACTTCAAGAAAGGGCTTTATCCGTCCTAGTACATCGCCTTGGGAAGCACCGACTCTCTTTACTAAGAAGAAGGATGGCATATTACGACTGTGCATCGATTATCGAAAGTTGAATTGGGTAACTGTTAAGAATAAGTACCCATTACCATGTATAGACAATTTGTTTGACAAGTTGAAAGGGTTTTGTTGCTTTTTTAAGATTGACTTGAGATCAGGTTATCACTAGTTGAAAGTGAAGGAGGAGGATATTTAGAAAATGGTATTCCGTACGCAGTATGGCCACTATGAGTTCTTAGTGATACCTTTTGGGCTAACCAATGCACTGGCTTTGTTTATAGATTTGATGAATCGAATCTTCCGTGAGTTCTTAGACCATTTCGTGGTTGTCTTTGTTGATCATATCCATATCTACTCACCCTCTGAGGAGGAACACGAAGAACACTTATGGGTTGTACTTGAATTGCTCAAAGTACATCAGCTATATGCTAAGTTCGGAAAGTGTGAGTTCTGGCTAAAGGAAGTGAAGTTCTTAGGCCGTGTGGTGTCTGAGAAAGGGGTGACAGTAGACTCTTCTACGATAGATGTAGTGCAAGATTGGGAACAACCTAAGAACGCCTTTGAGATCCGGAGTTTTAGTAGGGTATTATCGACATTTTGTGAAAGATTTCTCTAGACTGGCCTCACTATTGACTATATTAACGAGGAAAAGAATTAAATTTGTGTGGAGTGAGTCTTATAAAAAGTTATTGTAAGAGCTTAAGATTAGAGGTCTCGTTTGGCAACTACATATTGTAGCCAAAAAGCCAAAAAGTCACTTTAAGTTGTCACATCACTCTCTCTACTTTTATGCACATCTTTTTTGTAAAAAGCCAAAAAGTTTCTTAAATAGCTTATTTCCAAATGAGGCCTCACCATTGCTCTAGTATTGATTATTCCGGAAAGGGGTTTGGGTTATTCGGTTTATTGTGATGTGTCTCGGGAAGGTTTGGGTTGTGTATTGATGCAAGAGAGAAAAGTGGTAACGTATGGCTCACGGCAGTTAAAAACACATGAGAGAAATTATCCTACTCACGACCTAGAGTTAGAGGTGGTGACTTTTGCCTTGAAAATCTAACGGCATGACTTATATGGGGAGAAATTTGAAGTGTTTTCCAATCACAAGAGTTTAAAATATCTGTTTTCACAGAAAGATTTGAATTTAAGACAGAGGAGGTGGATGGAGTTTATGAAGAATTATTATTTTGAGTTACACTATCATTCGGGGAAAGCCAATGTAGTGGCTGACGCTTTGAGTAGGGAATCTGTGAGCAGTGTAGCTAGTATTGTCATCCGGGAATGGGAGAAGTTAGATGCTATTAGTGAGTTTGACTTGCGTCTTGGCGAGTCTGTTGAGTCGGCCGTTTTGTTCATTGTAGTTGCACAACCTACCCTAGTGAGCCGAGTTATAGAAGCACAACAGGGTGATCTCGAAATAGAGGCTATCTAAGGGAAGATATCTAGTGGAAAGGTAGAGAATGGCTTGAACGTATATTCTAACTCGAGTGTAAGGTATTTAGACCATCTTTTTGTGCTAGAATTTTATAAGGAGGAGATACTCCGAGAGTTCCACCATTCACGGCTTGCAGTACACCTAGGAGGCACAAAGATATACCACGACCTTGGTCACCAGTTTTGGTGGAGGGGAATGAAAAGAGACATGGCCTTGTTTGTTTCGAGGTGCCTTACTTGTCAACAAGTGAAGGCCGAACATCAACGACCAGCGAGTTTGTTGCAACCCTTACCTATAGCCGAGTGGAAGTGGGAGCATGTCACGATGGATTTTGTTTTGGGTCTTCCGAGGACTCAACGGGGTAATGATGCTGTGTGGGTAATAGTTTACTGGTTAACTAAATCCTTACATGTTGTAACTATGCGCACGAGTGACTCGGTAGATTATCTTGCCAACCTTTATGTTAGGGACATAGTTCAACTTCATGGAGTCCTTGTGACTATCATTTCAGATAAAGATCCACATTTCACGGCTTGGTTGTGGCAGAGCCTACATAATGCCTTGGGCACTAGATTGATGTTTAACATCGTTTATCATCTTCAGACTGATGGGCAGTCCAAGCGAACCATTCAGGTCTTAGAGAACATGCTTCGGGGTTGTGTTCTTGATTTTAAGGAGTCGTGGGAGAGACATTTACCTTTGTTGTGGCACTTTTTGAGGCCTTGTATGGCCGACCGTGTAGATTTCTAGTGTGTTGGGCCGAGGTGGGTAATGTACCTATGTTAGGCCCAAAGTTAGTTCAGAAAATGACAGAGAGGGTCGGACTTATTCGTAAGAGGTTGATTCGGCTCAAAGTCATTAGAAGAGCTATACTGACTATAAGAGGAGACATTTTTCTTTTGAGATAGGAGATCATGTCTTCTTGAAAATATTGTCGGGATGGGGTTTGATGAGATTCAGGAAGAGCGGGAAGTTGTCTCATAGATTTATTAGGTCTTTTGAGATTCTAGAACGGATTGAGAATGTAGTTTATCGTTTAGCCTTGCCGCCCCAACTTTCCAGGGTTCATAATATGTTTCACATTTGTATGCTCCAGAAGTACAAACCTGATCTTTTATATGTGCTGGATTGGACCGACTTAGAGGTAGATAAGGATGTCTGATGCGAAGAGAGACGAGTTTGGGGTTTTAGATACTCAAGACCAAGTCTTAAGAGGCAAGACTATTCCTTTGGTTAAGGTGTTGTGGCGACACCATGGGGTTGAGGAAGCGACTTGGGAGTGTGAGGCAGCAGTCTGTGAGAAGTATCCGGATCTATTTGTTAATGTTTGAGTTTTGTATTGGAAATTTTATTCATGTTGTGAAATGTAAACATTGTATATGTTTTGGAAAGTTAAACTATATTATTTGTGTTGAAAGACTCTGTGTATCATTGTTACAAGTGTGGTTGATCAATGGTTTGATTTAAATCTAGTGATTATTGGTTTGATTTAAATTTCAAGGACGGAATTTCTAAAGGGAGGAGATTATAACGGTTTTGATTTAAACCTGACCCAATTCATGCTCTTAGATCCGGGATTCTGTCTTTAATTATTGTTCATACTCTTTTCATATTGTTAGTGGTTAGGTTGAGTGTTGGTCATGTTTGAAACAGGTTGGGATTTAGTTTTTCAAAAGAGTTGTTTAGTTTTTTGCTTGTTCGCTCAAGCGGTGTTTTGGTCGCTCGAGCGGTCTTTGAGATCTCCCAATATTTTGTTGGTCTGTAAAACTTTTGGGAGTGGTGTGATCATCGCTCGAGCGGTCTTTCTTGTGCTCGAGTAGTCTTTTACAGTCTACAAAACTTCTGGAAGTAGAGTATCTTTACTTGAGCGGTGTTTCTTACGCTTGAGAGGTCTTTTGTAGGTTTGAACTTCTAGGGGGGTCATTGTGTGCTCGAGCTGTGTTTTTGGTTGCTTAAGCGGTGTCACTTATTGTGTCTGATGCTCGAGCGATGTTTTGGTCGCTCAAGCAGTCTGCGCGTATATTAGTTCAGGAAAATGGATTTTTGAATCACTTTTCATTTCCTCATTCTCTCTAAAATATTTCAAAACCCTAGTTCTTCACACACTCTCTCTCTCTAGTTCTTGCTTAAAACCTTAAATACATCCTCACCCATTGATTTCTCCATCATAGCTCTTTAGAGAAACATATAGAACTCATCTAAAGTTTTGTTTTAATCGAAGGAGATATCGTTTTCAGCTCCGCCAAACTTCAACCCTTTCTCTCTCTTTTCTTCAAATCTTGAGGTAGAGATTTCTTCAACCTTTGGTATGATTTTTACCTTAGTTATTTGTTCATTGAAAGAATCTAGTGATTTGGGTATTTTGGGTTAAACCTAGGGTTTGATTTTGAAATGTAAAATAGGGGTTTTCAAATAGGTTCTTGAGAAAAGTTGTGGGGATGTGTTTATGGTTAAGATATGTTAAAATGGTTAATTTCTTTACTTAAATTTGATTTTAAAAGTAAATGGGGTTTTTGTTCTAAAATAATGGATATTTGGTTTATGAAAGAAAAAGGAAAAGATGTTGGGTTTTGAAAGGACGACACGAATGTATATGTTGATGATGATGGTGGAGTTGGATATGTAATGTCATTCCCATTATGAAAATGATGAGATTATATCTATTGTTGAATAGAAATATCTATTTTGGGTTATTGGTGGAAGATAACTTTTATTGTTATAGAAATTGCATGAGGATTAGGTGAATTGAAACTAATTTCTCATTGCATTAAGCATTATTTCATATTTAAACGTTGAATATGTATTGTTTTGAAAAAAAGAGGTGAATACTTTGGTGAATCTGATTAGGGGTGTGGTTGTGGTTATTATGTTAGCATATGTGTCATTGGTGAAAGTCCAGAAACCCGCGCAGTTAGGTGCCGATCCTTTTAGTTAGTACCGGTAAAATGACTTTGGTAGTGCTTGTATAGCCTACTGACAGACACGTACCTAGAGATTCCCGTTGTTTTTTTTATCCACTGCCCTGTTTTCTAATATATAAAAGGTTATTTTCATGAATTGATATATAATCCAACATTGCATTGTTTTGAGATGGAAATGTGAAACATTTGACAAATAGCACGCATATGCATTCACTTTATGACTTCGTTAAGATTCATATATTATGTTAAAGTATCTCTACAGGGCTTTAGCTCACCCTATGTGGAAAACAACTTTCAGGTACTGATGATATGCCTTCACAAAGGACATAGCTTGAAAGGACTTGGAGCCAAGAGTTTCCTTTTGTTTATTTGATGTAACTATTTTGTACAAGCCTTGGGCTTTAATTATATTGAGTTGAACTCATTTTGATATACCCAAGCATTGGCTTGGAAAAACGTAGCCATTAGGGCTTATAATTACTTGATTCTCTTTTTATCTCAATTCACGTATAGGATTTATAAATGTATATACGCATATGTCATTGTATGTACAAGGAGTATAAATGAAAATATTAAATATGATATTATTGATTAATTATAACGAATATTATGGGATGAGTTATTGTTATTATTTCGGGGCGTCACAAAGAATGAGGGTTTGTTTGTTTAGTTCTCATCGTGTAAACTATATATATATATATATATATATGTGTGTGCGTAATGTGGTCATTTTTGTCACGCTCCAATTTTTAATTACTCGGAAACATTACCAAAAGCCTTTAATTTAGGACTCTTTTTTTTTTTTTTAATAACAAATATCTATTATTCTTGAGTAATAGAAAACATAATAATACATGTTCTCTCTTTCTCTTTCTCTCTCTCTCTCTCTCTCTATCTCTCTCAATGAATACAACAATAACAATAATAAATGCCAAGCTTCTACTGCGGAGCTACAAATAAATAATTACAAACATCAATGTACAATATTTATTTCTTTCACATCTATGATGAAATTACACATAAAAGACACATGGACTTCTTAACTCTCCAACCAATAAATCTGAATTCTCTTCCTATAAAAAAAAAAGAAACAACAAGGGATGAGCATAATAGCTCAGTAGGAATCTCATAGTTCTACAACAATAACTAACGCACAAATAGAAATGATCATGCATGCAGGGTGCTACCATTTAGTAAGGTGACGTTTTGTAATTTCAAAACATCATACGTAGAGAGTACTTTTTTCTCAAAATTTATTTGAGCATTTAAGGAAAACCTTCATTCATTAAAAATTATCCCTTATCATCAGAAAATCATAAATCCTTTATGAAAACAAATATGCTTAAGGAACAATATCATTTTAAATTATTAACCCAATTTCACAGTATTCCTCGTTTCATTTCTATTTACCTTTTTATTATTCACAATTATTATAACTCCATAACCTCAAAGTTTAAGTTCCCTTAATACTCCAAAAAAACCCCTCATACACTCCATTCTCACTTGTCTATCCATCATTGCTATAACTCCATAATGTAGAAATCAAAATCTCCTTTATATTCAATAACAATTCTCCTACACTCAACTCCTACTTGTCTAACAACTAGATCACATCCACATTTGCATTATCAATTATAATTCAACCTAACACAAGAATAATAAACCCATTTAATTCAATTTCTCAATTAATTACAAAAACAAAACTTTCAATCTTTCCTTATAGATACAAACAACTCGATGAGTTCATTATCACCAACCCCTTATCCAATTACTATTTCATTATCCATTCTTTTTAAATAATTTCTATATGCATTTCCCCTCTGTACCAAAGTACACATCAAATTGTAATTTCATAAGTTCATCACAATTCACACATATTATCACTGATTCAACACATTTCTCAACACATTCCACCTTTTGCCGACTTGATACGACGGGATGGCGAGCACCCAATTCATAACACTTTCCACCTTTTGCCGGCTATTATACAACTGGAAGTGAACTCCCAAAAACCATTTTCTCAAAAATCATATTTTTCCAAAAACCATGTCTTTCTACATTTACCAACTGTCATACGGCAGGATGTGGACCCCCCAAAACATTTTCAACTTTAAAAACCATCGCCACATTTGCCGGCTATTATACGGCAGGAAGTGGGCACCCAAAAACATTTTCAAAACCATCAGTTTTTCCACTTTTGCCAGCTATGATACGGCAGGACGTGGGCCCCCAAAACCTTTTTCAACTCCCCACGCGGGTACCAACCACAACACAACCCAACACAACTCAACTCCACATAACACAACTCAACCAAACTTAACATAACACATTTCAACATAACTCAATGTAATTCAATATAACACACAACAAAATTCCACACAACCATTTCAACACCATTCAAGACAAATCTTGAACCTCCACATCATCATTTCATCACAAAATTCATGTTATCCATACCATTAACAATTCCTTCCCCTAAAACTTTGTTTCATATTTTCACATAATTTAAAATATCAACAATAAGGGTTCAATCGCAACTTTTACATAAATTTTCAAACACTTTTAAAATTCAATTAACTTGTACATATTCAATTTAACACCTCAATTTTAAGATACTACTTTCAATTTCAGCAATACCATCATCTATCTTCATGTACCAAGCTAGGGTTTTAAGAGAACTTAAAGCTTTTCACCCAAACACTTCTATTAATTATACACCCAAATTTCTAAGCCCATAATCATAACCCAACTAGTAAACCTCAACATTTCAAACCCTAAACCCCCAATCTCATGATTTATCACAATATACTTAAAAATATAAATTTTGTATATGTATAAAGAAAATGCCACAAATCTATCTATAAATGAGAGTATTGAAGGAGAACTAGAAACCCCTACCTCAAGGATCAAGCAAGAAAGCAAAGCTCCAAGACGAATCCTTCGCAAATCCAAATTTCAATCGGTAGAAAAGTAAGATCTTCAAATCTTCTTCACTTTTTGGTAAGAGATATTGGCCAAATCTTTGAGAAATGGAAAGTATTTGGGTAAAAAATCTAGGGTTTTTCAGACTTAGGATGAGAGGAAGGAAGAGAGAAAAGAAAAGTGGAGAGAATGATCTAGAAAATTGTTGGACAATCTTCACTATATTCGAAGAATAAAATTCTGTTTGTGTACTTAACAACAAACAGAACACAGAAGAAATAAAGGAAAGAAGAGAGATTGTTTGATTACAAAAATCAAATCAGAATATAAAATAAATAAATAAAAAAAGATTTTTATTTTGTTACAAAAAAAAATCAAAATTTGGAACAAAAAAAAATTAATAAAACAAAAAGTAAATTAATTACTTACCTTATTATTTTTTTTTTAACACAAATTTGATCAAGTTCAGTATTTAATACTGTGTCCTTAAGACAAATTCATCCTCTCCACGGTGTTTTCAGATTGTGGATGTCTATCTCCTAGGATAAAATGATTGACAACGAATAATAGCAGCACTGCAAATTATTCACACAACGAACACATTTTGTGTTTACACTCTTTCTCACAGAAAAATAATGCAGCAAAATACAGAGAGAGCAATGGCATAATTGAGTATGAAAATTAAATGGAAAAAACCTAAATGAGGGACTGCTTATTTATAGATGGAAATGTGGTTGTTTAGTTTGAATTAAACAAGTACTAAACCTGTTTGAACAGGTATAGAACCTGTTCAATTTTGAATCAAACCTGTTCAGTTTGAATTTGCTAAATCTGTTCGGCTTAAAACAGATAGGAACCTATTGGGTTTGAATTTAAACAGATATTGAACTGTTCACAAAATTTGAAGAGGTGCAAGCCAAAATTTTGAATTTTTCTAACCGAAATTTTGAAATAAAAAACCGGACAGATTTTTATTTTCAAACAAATAAAATAAATTCAAATGTTTTTGGTCTAAAAAGATAAATATTGAGCTGGACAAGCCCAACCCAACCTCACACCATGCACCTGTGCCCAAGCCCAACCCAGCCCAACCCTCCCTTCCGACCGGATGGACGGCAGTGACAACGCACGTATGTGTGTTTATTTTAGGTCCAATGGGTCTAGCCCACTTTGCCCACAACCTCCCCTTCTATAAAACTTGAGTGCCCTTTGGGGCCTACCCTAAGTTCCAAGCTCAAGCCTTATAAACCCACACCAAGGTTGCCTTCCAAAGCAATGTGCGACAAGCCTTATTTCAAACCTTAATGGAAATTTCACCAAAAACACCATTTCCATGGAGTTCACTTTGGCTTCAATTTCTCGTTTGGAAGAGTGCAAACTTGATCAACAAGATTATACGAGAAGATTATTTTTGTGCTCGTACAATTGGCGCCGTTTGTGGGAATCACACAACGAACAAACCTTTTGATTGAGTTTCCTCTTTAATTGAATTCTATGGCGCACAATGAAGACTTGCCACACTCTACTATTGATGGGCAAACCTCGGAGGAGGACGGGAGGCGCGAAGGCTTACCTTTTATCCCGCCCATGACAGAGTTAGATCCTCAACGACAGAACCCGCGGAGGGATACACGAGAAAGATGAGGCTCCAGTCCTCGTCGCTCCCAAAGCCCTGAAAAGCAGAGATAGAGGTTGGATCCTCAGGTTCTGGAAGATCGCGTAAGGGAGCAAGACGAATTGATATGGAGGATGGTGGCAGACATGGAGATGATGAAGTGCCAGATAAAAGGCAAAGGGATGGCAACGGAAGAAAGGTGCAAAGGCAACACCCGCTCTTACCACTCAGAAGATCGTGACAGACAAGTCACACCATCACAAGCAGAAAGTAGAAGCCTCTGGACAGGCAATACACAATCAAGGACTTCCAGGACTTGTTACTCCAAGTCTGAGAGAACGAGGACTGAAAGCTCTTATACGGAGGGAAACAATTATCAGCCCTCTCATTCGCACCAAACGACATCTAGGCACACGGAGTTGCCTAGGTCGATGGACCTACGGACAGTGCTTGAGGAGAGAGCTCGAAGAAGAGAAGACACTCTGGCTCGCAACCCCCGCAGAGTCTCCGCACTACAACGGTTGGCTCCTAGAACACATGGGAGTATGGAGGTTGGAATGCTAGAGTCGTACCTTGCCTATGAACCAGTAGACAAAGCGTTAGCAAGGTTGTAGAGCTCGTCGTTCATTCCTGCGATAGAAAACGCACCATTACCCTCAGGCTTCCACCAGCCCAAATTCACTACTTATGAGGGAAAGTCAGACCCCTACATGCACCTAAGCCACTTTCGCCAGGTTATGGCAATCTATCGGCGAAATGAGGTTCTAATGTGTATCCTGTTTCCTTCCAGCCTTGGTGACTTGGGTTTAACATAGTTTGAAAGGTTGCCAGAAGGTAGTATAGCTTCATGGGCACAACTAGCGGAGGCATTTGTGACCAAATTCAAAACAAACACCAAGACGCCAGTGGAGATTGACCGGCTTCTCTCCATTGGCAAGGGCAAGAAGGAAACATTGAGGTCTTACAATAACCGGTACTGGGAGACTTTTAATCAGATTGGAGACTGCCCCACAAACCTAGCTATAGCACAGTACAAACGAGGTTTGCCGGCTAGCAATAAATTAAGGGATTCAATGACGATGACTCCACCCCTCACAATGGAGGCCTTAATGAAAAAAGTGCATCAGCACATACGGGTAGAAGAAGATGTCGCGCACACCAAAGCAAAAGTTGGCACAACAGCGATGTCAGACAAAAAACCTGCTACAAAAGTAAACATGGTCAGGCGGGAAGAACAACCGAGCAAGAATGGGCGAGGCAGATGAGTCAACAGAGAGGACCTCCAAACAAGGAAGTTGTGAGTCCACACTACCATCACCACAGTATTCAATAAACCTATCTACTGGATTCTTAGCGAGATACACAACGAACCCTTCGTTTGGCAGCCAACCAAGTTGAAGGAAGCGCAGAGAGGCTATGATGATAGGTACCGTTGCACCTTCCATGATGAAAAGGGGCACCAAACTGAAAACTGTATGCCATTGAGGCAACATCTGGAGGAGTTAGTAGCCGCAGGCCACTTGGACCAATATATTGAGGGAGGGAACACAGCCGACCCCCCAGGACCGCAACAGGCTGGATGGGATGCCGGTCAACGGTCTGCCCCAAGGCATAATCAACATAATACATGGGATCATTGAACCTGAATGGGTATGTAAACTTAAAGGGATGATCAAAAAGGCTGAGCACTTGAGGGAGGTACTAAGTGCACAATCTACCGTCAAAAGGGAAAAAACAAAGGCAGCGAACGTCATCTCTTTTTCTGACAAAGACTTAGCAAGGTTACAAAGCCCTCACAACGATGCACTGGTGGTTACTCCGCGCGTCACGAATTTCGACATCAAGCGGATCCTAATTGACCAAGGGAGCTCCTGCGAGATAATGTACTACGAGACCTTAAAGCAATTAAAATTGGAGGACAAGGACTTGGCACCCGCAATATCTCCCCTAGTCGGCTTCAACTCAATGCCAGAATGGCCGGTTGGCAAGATAATTCTTCCAGTTAAGGTAAGAACAATGACAAAACAGGTGGAATTCTGGATATTGAAAGTCCCTTCCACTTATAACATAATCTTGGAAAGAGCATGGTTGCACACTATGCGAACGGTGGCATCGACCTACCACCAGGTGCTATAGTTCCCTAACGAAACCAAAATGATTGAAGAAGTTATAGGAGACCAAATCATGTCCAAACAGTGCTTCGTTACAATAAACGGCAGCCGGGCTACAAAAGGGTTCGTTCAAATGGTAGAAGAACCAGAAAGCAACGAGATGTTCGTAGATGTCGGCAAAGCAACCAAGCAGAAAGCAGTGGAAGACTTGGTAGAGGTACGGATAAATGAAAAAAAGCCAGAGAAGTTCTTTTTGCTCGGCTCGTCTCTGTCCAGTACTGAGAGAATAGAGATCATGGAATTTTTGACCTTTAACATCGAAGTGTTCGCCTGGACGCCGTATGACATGCTTGGTATTGACCCCAATTTCATCTGCCATCAACTCAATGTCCATCCAGCTGCCAGACCAATTATATAGCGAACTCGCCGATCGACACTCTACCACGCGGAGATAGTGGCGGAAGAAGTGGGAAACTTGCTGGAAGCAGGGGCAATCAGAGAAGTACACTATCCTAGGTGGATTTCCAACACTGTAGTGGTGCCAAAAAAGAATGGCAAATGGCTTGTTTGCGTAGACTACAAAACATTTAACAAAGCATGCTCGAAAGATAGCTTTCCCCTACCACGAATGGACCAACTAGTGGACCTAACAACAGGACATAATCAACTTAGCTTCCATGATGCATATCGCAGTTACCATCAGATCGCTATGTATGAACCGGATCAGGAGGTCACGTCGTTTACAACACCCAGGGGACTATATTGCTACAAGGTCATGCCCTTTGGCCTAAAAAAAGTAGGGGCAACATTCCAACGGATGATCACCAAAATGTTTGGACCATTGTTAGGCAGAACAATGGAGGCTTACATAAATAATATGGTGGTCAAAAGCAGAGATGAGGGAGACCATCTCAAGGACCTAGATGAGATGTTTCAAATTTTGAAGTCCCACAAGTTGCAACTGAGCGCATCTAAGTGCGCATTCTGCATGAGGTCAGGCAAATTCCTGGGCTTTCTAGTGACCACCGGGGTATAGAAGCTGATCCCTCTCAGATCAAAGCTATCCAAGATCTTGAGAGGCCCAACACAATCAAGGAGGTGCAGCATCTCACTAGCCTAGCAGCTGTGCTAAACCGATTCATAAATCAGTCGTCAGACAGGTGTCGACAGTTCTTCTAGGCACTGAAGGCCAAGTTTGAGTGGGATGATGAGTGCGACCGCGCCCTGGAAAGCTTGAAAGACTATATGACCTCTCCTCCATTGTTAGTGACCCCAGTACCAGGAGAGGAGCTCTTTTTGTACTTAGCAATTTTCCAACATGCAGTTAGCGCAGTGTTGGTAAGAGCTGAGGAAATACAACACATGCCTATCTTTTATGTGAGCAAGACATTTCTAGGCACTGAAACAAGGTACTTGCCATTTGAAAAGCTGGCCTTAGCCTTGATGATGGCTTCAAGAAAATTGTCTCACTACTTCCATGCCCACACCGTGATTGTCTTAACGGCCTTCCTCTTAAAAGCATTGTTTGAGAGAGCAGATTTTCTGGACGAATTTTGAAGTGGGCAGTGGAGTTAGGCAGTTCGACATTAAGTTTCAACCAAGAACTGCAATAAAGGCCCAAACTTTGGCAAACTTCGTAGCTGAGTTTGCACCAGGCAATCATCATGTTTTCCCGATAGACTTGACCGAGGCAACCGAAAGGAAGGGGGAAAGTGCCGCAGGGATAGCGCAATCCCAGGAGCAGGACGCTCAATAGCATAGTGAACCATTCAACTTTGCAAAAAGAAAAAAAGGAATAGATTGCAGTGCTACTAGCAAGGACTCACCCTAAAGTAAGGCCCTGAGACAGCCAGACAGTGAGGATCAAGTCCTACCAACGGATAATCACTTCGAAGAAGGCATCATCAGCGCCCCTTGTCCCAAGACATCATTAGATCCCTCCACTTACTGGAAGCTTTTCGTCAAGGAGATGTGGAAACTCTTCGTGGATGGATCATCCAAAAGGCACAGTGCAGGACTTGGCATAGTCCTCATCTTGCCAGATGGCCTAACAATTGAACAAGCAATCAATCTTGGCTTTCCAGCATCCAACAACGAGGTAGAATATGAAGCGCTGTTAGCAGGTTTGAAGTCAGCATTTTGCATGAAGGCCACCGAACTAATGGTATACAGTGACTCCCAACTGGTAGTCAACCAAATTTTGGGCGATTACGAAGCAAAGGATGATAAAATGGCTAAGTACCAAGAGTTGGTCAGAAAGGAGATCATGAAGTTTGAAGTAATGGGAAACACTTTGGTGCTTGGAGATGGCAAATTAGGACCTAATTGGGAGGGACCATACAGAGTGGTCAATATGGCTGGTAAAGGGGCATATCACCTAGAAGATGCGGATGGCAGAGCTATTCCAAGGCCATGGAACACGACCAAATCTCAAAATATTCTATTTTAGCTCTTTCTAAAACACTTGTAGTTTTTCTTTTTTAAAAAAACAAGTAGACATTTTTTCGATAGAAATTCTTTCCTCTGTTTGCATAAATTGTTCATACACATAGCCCGACTGGGGGGCACCTCAAAGAGGTTGGCAGGTTTGACCAACACTTTGCACTCTTTAGCCGAGATAAGGATCTAGGCTCAAGAAGGTTGGCAGGTTTGACCAACATTTAGTTCTTCAGTCGAGATAAGGATCTAGGCTCAAGAAGGTTGGCAGGTTTGACCAAAAAAAATTTCTTCCTTAGCCGAGATAAGGATCTAGGCTCAGGAAAGTTGGTAGGTTTGACCAACATTTAGTTCTTCAGCCGAGATAAGGATCTAGGCTCAAGAAGGTTGGCAGGTTTGACCAACAATTTTTTTTTCCTTAGTCGAGATAAGGATCTAGGCTCAGGAAAGTTGGCAGGTTTGACCAACATTTAGTTCTTTAGTCGAGATAAGGATCTAGGCTCAACAAGGTTGGCTGGTTTAACCAACACTTTTTTCTTCCTCAAGCCGAAATAAGGATCTAGGCTCAGGAAAGATTGGTAGGTGTGACCAACACTTAGTTGTTCTTCAGCCGAGATAAGGATCTAGGCTCAAGTAAGTTGGCAGGTTCAATCAACCTGTTTTCTTGTAGCCGAGATAAGGATCAAGGCACACAGCTCGGTTAAAAGGGCTTTGTAGTTTCGCAAGTGGTTTTCAGCCGAGATAACTATATCGGTCAAAAAATGAGGGCATTATAAGGAATGGCCGAGCTAACTAAGCGGGCTGGACATGCAGTAAAACTGATACACTACAAAGCAGAAAGAGTGATGTAACCGAAAAACAAGACGTTAAAAAAGAAAAGTTTTTCATTCATCAGAAATTGAGTACAAAAGGTGGGGCGCGTAGCCCGGTTACATTTCATCAAAACAAAAGGAAAAAGTGCGACAAAAATAGGTTTTTTGTCAAGCAAACAAATCATCAAGGTTAGTGTCTAGGTCAACCCGAACCTCGCCACTGGGTAGGCCAGTCTGAGCAACTGCCTCTTGGGATAATTCTGTCGAAGGCTTCACGTCAACCGTGCTAGGCAGAGAAGGCTGATGACTGAGATTGGTGCCAACAGGTGAAGCATTTACTGGGTCAAGGGTCTCCTCTTCCTCCTCTCCTTCTTGCAGAAACTTCTGTTGGACTGCGTTTGCGTAGCCACCATGTAGCTCGGTATATAATGTGGACGCAGATTCAAAAAAATGTCTGCGTCTGGTGCGTGACCGAGCTTCTCCACCCGGCTTTCCAAACACTCTTAAAGAAAAATATATTTGTGGCCTCACACTATTTGACGTAGACCTCCTTACCTCTTTAAAACCGCGCTCTTCAGCATCTTCCATTTGCTTTCGAAGTGCCTTTATCTCAACATCTTTCTTCTTCTCTAATTTAGCAAGCTCCGAATGTAACGGTTCTTCCGCTTGGCCAGAGCTTTTTGGTTGTCCTCCTTAGCAGTACTAAGAAGCTCGGCCAAGCGATTGCGGTCGGTGCTCAGATCGGCAAATTTTGTTTGGAGCTCTTTCAGCTCGGCTTCCTTGGCTTTGCCGTCTGCAATAGCCGCATTGGTCATTTTTCGCAATTCTAGCATACACTGATGGCAATTTGGTTCTTTTGCATGGCCTGCACATCATACCCAAAAAATTTTACAAACCGAGTGACAAGAAAAAAAGAAAGAGACTAAAATACCTAGAATTTAGGGTTACCAGAATTAGCGATTTGTTGGCAGACTGAATGGCCTTCAGCTCAGTCAGATGGCTGTGGTGTTCCATGTCAGCTGGGAGGTAGACACTCTTGGCTAAGTTGAAAGCCAAAAGATGGTCTTTTTCAGCACATACAAAATCCGACGTAGTCACCGCTCAGCCCCTAAAGGACACAGTTGGTGTCCACGCAGAAGTAGGGGATGGGGTAGCACGGCATCTAACTGGGAAGTGTTAAGGGAGTGCAGCCTGAAGCTGCTCAGTTTCTTCTTCATTCTCTAGCCTTGGTGATTTGTTAGCCGAAGTACGGGGCCTCTTACTGGGCCGAGATGATGAGGCTCTAGCGAAAGGAAGGGCGACCACGGTCTCGCGTACGTGACCAGATGAAGGCAACTTGGTCTGGGCCTCTTGATTCATGGTCGTAGTCTGTTCGGTGATGAGGGCACGGACAACTCACTTTTTCGTCATCTCTTGCTCTTCAGTAAGTGGTATAAGATTGATTTGGGACAGGTTGGGGTCCGGTTCAGGTGAAGTTCAAGAAGGAAGTCAATAACCTTAGTTTTCTCCTTCCACTATACGGATAGGTCGGTTCAAAATTCAGCAGCTCGGTCCAATCTCGGTGGGGTGGTATCAAAATGCGGCACGAAAGGCGTCTTGATGATTGGTGTAGCGCGTAATTTGATTTAAGCTGGTTCAAATATGTAAAAGAAACAAAAAACGAAAAGGGTTAGCACGATGGTTGTTGAAATAACAAAGGAAATTAAACCGGGATGCTCTTACTAGCTGTTTATGTATTCCAGTTTATATTGTAGCTCGGTATCTGGGCTTCCTAATCTTCAAAATGGCCAGAGAAACCCAGAGGAAATCATCATCGTTTAAATCTTTGTCTGGTGTGTTTTTGATATAATTTTTTCTCGACCCTTCTTACTTTAAGGTGATAAACCCAACAGTTCATTTTGGCCAAGCGAGTATTGATGAAATAGCTCGGCCAATCCGAGGTTGAGGCCGAGCTGACGGTTTAGCTTGGCGATGCCATTTATTATTCTGTAAGTATTTGTGGATAGTTGGGTAAGACACAATCTGGTTTGCCTAAGAAATTCACAGATAAGGGGCTGTACAGGGAATTGAAGCTCGGCTTCTACGATCGATATAAGGGTAAAAAAGATGAAGCCCGGCTTGCCTCAGGGCGTGGTGTCTGGTTCGGCTTAATTCGATATGTATGTCGTCAGGGATGTTGTATTCCCTTCGGAACTCGGTTATGCCATCGGGTGAGCTCACCAAGAATCAGTATTTACCCATTAAACTTAAAAGATTGTTATGTTAAAATGAGCATGGCTGCCTAGCCCGTCGCTGATGTGACTTTGGATGGCTCGATTAAGCAAAATTGCCTAGAGGCAAAGTGCAAGGGTGTGCTTGGCCAACCTAGTCAAGTCTACAAAGTGGAAATAACAAGTGTTATGCCCAGTTAATGGACCGGGCTAAGTAAATAGACAAAGCAAAATAAGCCTAGCTCGGCTATAACTGGGTTACAGACCATTCCTAGTTCGGCCATGAAACAGGACCGGCTCAAGGTTTATAGCTCAGTTATTGATCAATGCATTTCTAGTTCGGTCACGTGCAGGCCTAAAGATCGCAAATAGTTTTCTAGTTAGGTCATAGCACGATTTTGGATCAAAAACATAGTTCTAGACTAGTTCTTAGTCCCAATCAGTGTGTTTCTAGGTTTACTCATGGTGTTTCGAGGTTTCCAATATGGGTTCAGACCTTAGTGTTTATAAACACGTATTTGGTAACTGAGACACCATCCTTTAGAAATAAGTAGAAATAGTTACAAGGATGAAGAACTTACCAATTTGGGAATGAGATTCGAATCCAATCTGATGAAATGAACGCTGGCAGTGTTAAAGAAAGCAGGAGATGCGTAGGCCCAGTCTTGAGCGTAGGAAGATTAGGGGTTGAAGATTGGGAGCTCAGGAAAACGAGGGCTTGCAAGAGGGAAGATAAACAGTAGTGGCCTTTCAAAAAAGTGAAGCTATATAGTCAAGACAAAATGAGCGGAACTGTTCAAATTTCATAGTATAAGATGGCTATAATAGGTGCATTTGACCAGTGGGGGCATGCCACGTGTCCAAAGGAATAAATAACGTTTTAGACGTGCCTGAGTAGTGGAGCGACGTGCAGAGCAACTGAGAAGACGTTTCTAGACCAAACGAATCGGGAGCCCAGGTAATATTGAGCTCGATTGGAGGCTTGTATATTTAGCTCGGCTTTGAAACGGCAATCCCAATCATGCTACGTAGATGGAATTAGGGGGCAATTGAGAGGGTAATTTGTGAACAAATTAGGTCGAGCTAGAACGAGTCTTCTTTGGACGTTGGGCCGCGCAATAGGCTGAGGAAATGTTTTGTATTTCGGCTCTGGGCCGAGGTAGTTACCAGGACGGTTAGATGGGTTGCTGGAATTAGAACCTGTCTGGGGACAACGCCTTGTCTGACCGAGGTGATTAGCATGGTGATGGGCCGAGCTGGGTATAGCACGGCGAGATGCCAGGCTAAACAGGGTTACCGCGGTTTGACCGTGTTGGGTACGGAGCTGGGATAACTTGGTTGACCGTAGTATCAACCAAGTTAAAGGGTTCACCCATCTCACTTGGTGGGCAGTGAGCAAGGTGTTGCCAGGATAAGTGTTATCCATGGGGAATGTGATTCCTAGGAGGGCTCTGGAGAATAAGAGTCCTATTGGGATTGTGCCACGCGAAATCTATAAAAACTCATGGCAGGACCTATGTACAAGTATCACAATTTTTACTGTCAAACACATAGAACTTTTGTGTCTATTGTCTATTTGCTGACTTAGGCCTCGGAGAGGTTTCCGACACACACTCGCCAACTAGCTCACGTTTGTGTTTTCAGGTAGCAAAGTGATGACGTTTGGAGGAGTGCAAACTTGATCAACAGGATTATACGAGAAGATTATTTTCATGCTCGTACAATAGTTATATTTACTAGGAAAAAATTGTGGAATTGTGTATTGTTCTCCTATCAACTCATATTCAATATATATATACATACATGTCATACAAATAAGTGTCCACAACAACCACTTTCAATAACAAATTAAGACTTTGCAAAACACGTACATCACGATAATAATTGTATTTTTTATATTTATTTTTTTCACAACAATTGTATAGCAGTTGTCTACTAATGATTAATGTTATATTTTTTATTATGCAAGATATTCGTGGAACAGAAAATGAGACTCGACAATTCTTGATGTATAAAAATATATTACATATTGATATTAATACATTTTTACACTAATAGTATGCAAATAGTATGCAATAATGGGTTCAATAAATTTGTGTTATGAGATGAACTATTAAACAAAATTGTGTAATTGTGCGATTAATTTCATACATTCAATTGTATTATAGGTATGCATTATGAAAAATTGAAGTGAGAAGTTGATAGAAAATTTTTGTGTAATACTATATTTAAAGGACCTGTTTATTGTTTAAGATAAGATTGTGATGTCAATGATTTAGCTATAAATTAATGTTTATATTTATAAAATTTTTCATCTCTCATTTAAATTCTTCAACTGAGTATGTATTTATTTCTTACTTGGTTGTATTTTGGATACAAATCAATTTTACCATACAAGTCTCCATACTTTGTATACATATCACATACTAATTTAAGAAATATGCATAATTAACTATAATATATATATATATATATATATATATGAAAAGTTACACTAAGTTTTCATTTTCAATTAATTGAACAATTAACAAATTAATAGTAATGGTACAATGGGATAAAAAGAGGATAAAAATAAAGAATACATTCATATTTAAAAGTTTCAAATTTATCTAGCTATACAAAAATCTAATGTTATAGTAAAAATCTTGAATTCCCAATAAATTTTCACATTTTCTATAAAATAAAACGATAATAAAAAATAAAACATTTGATGCCCAATTTTTTTTTTTTTTATTTCAATTTTTATGGTCTTCATTGAAGAAAATAAAATCCATTTAAAATCCTTGGTATAGATCATGCAAAGATACTTCGATTGGAACCATCATTACCAATAATTCTACTCGGCTATGCAAATTTATAAACAAACACATAAATCTCACTCAAACTGAAATCAAGACCAAAACCAAAACAAACATCAGAGAAAGATAATCACATAGGAAAATAAATAAAAATAAAATAAACAAATAAATAAATTTATGGAGTGGTAAGATGTTATCACCAACAACTTAGACCTCGCTCAACCTAATCCGTCAGCTCCTCCACCTGCGAAGTCTAGGAGTTGGGTGACTAATCAGATTATTCTTTAAATAAGACTTGAATTGATTAATTTGTCTCTTAAGTGATTTAAAATTTTGATAGTGTAGCTCGGCTTTTTCACGCCCCCTTTCGAAAACTCAAAAAAAAGCCCTACAGTTCAGAATCCCGCGGTTTTGAATCTAATCTCACAAGTGCAATGTGAAATTGATAAACACTAAAGAGTCCAAATCCGACAAATCTTTTGAAAAATCAATTTTAGAATCAAAAATGCCAAAATTGGACTACTTTGCCAGATACAGAGTCGCCACTTAAATATTTTTGTTTTGGAGAAATTTAGGAAACCCATGACTCGTACCAAAGGCCACATGTTCGTCATCACCAAAGTTGCCTCAGCTTGGGAACTTAGGTACGAGAGGGGAAGGTCATGAATTGAGCACCCTCGCTCGCCCGATCAAAGATCGGCCTTTACTAATCATGATATGATTTTTATGTACATCATGTGCCCTTGTTCCAGTTATTAGGCTAGCTTTACTATGTGATGCACACAAGCAAGTATAGATTAGTTTGCTCAAGTTGGAACAATTCAATTTCATGTTTGTTTTATGAAAAAGTGTTGAATTTGCCACCTCAAGTGGGCTTAAAGTTGTGAATTTTCCACTAAACATAGTGGGCTTAAAACTAATTTACCACTCAACAAAATGGGCTTAAAATGTACATTCATTTGAATCGTTCCAAATCAAGCAACAAGCCTTCATCTACAGGCATTCAAGGAGTTTAGCAAGTAAGCATTTAGCCTCATGGCAAACATGCTAGACATGGCAATCACTCACACTCATGCAAGTATGCTAAAGCATTAAAAACTCACCTAGTACTCCAAGCTAAAAAGATATGAGTTAGAAAAATATACATGATTCCTAACTATGTAAGATGCCTAATGCAACACATGCAAAGAATATAATTAATAGGCTCGGCTACTAATATGGCATATGATTCGATTTGATAACATGCGGTTAAACACGTATTCATCGAATGTATTGAAATGACAATGCAGTTTGGATGATGCGCCGAGCCTCGGTGCATGCAATACAAATGAATGGATGCAAGCATAAGGTATGCTTATTGAGACATGACCCTAATCTAACCATCAAAAGTTGGTAAATAAAAGGGAGAAAGACGTGGGGTTGGAAGACATATACATTATTACATTATGCTCTCACGAAGGAGAGTCCGAATGAATAAAGCTAACTAACTAGCAACTAATTAGGGCTAAGCTAATTAAGCTAATTATTACAAACTAAATGAAATAAATAGCTAAACGAATTAACTAATTATTACATCACTTGAATGAACTAACTAGTAAGCTAACTAATAAAGTTACAATACAAATGTAAGCGAAATAAACAATTAAAGCCTATAACTATACTGCCACTACTCCGCCTCAGGAAATGGAAGATGCATATACTCGGATGCCACCCGAAAAGACCTTCGTTTTGCTCTCGAAAGTCTCTGTTTGCAGAGTTAAACATTTCTAGAACCATTTTGTTCCAGCTTACCAACATTCTGCTGAGGTTTGCATTAGTGGCCAGCCGGCCACTAGTAGACACTGCCTGCCATCTGCCGGCCATCTATGGTGCTCTGCCGGCCACTGATGCACTGTTTCATCATGCTGCAATAGAGTACAAACAGAGCAAAAAGAAGGCATTTCCAAGGATTGTTTGCACAATTCACCTCTCCTTTTCATGAATAAATCCAAGGAGTTGTGAACTTAAACCACAAACACCAATCCAAGCAATTTCATTGCATGATGGCTTGTGATTCAAGGTGTGCAAGCTCAATAAATGCAAAACAAGACACTCAAGAACCATCACCCTATCATGCATGATCAAGGGCAATGGAGACCTAGGAAACTTGAAACATTTCATTATTTTGAGTATGAAGTGTCCCAATTTTCTTGTGTTCAATTAACGTCCAATTGAACACATAATACACAAGTTATTATCTTGCTCAATTTTAGTCCCAAGTTGTTAGTTACTCATTTTAACTTACTAACCATTCTTTATTCCAATTAAGTCTAAAAGGTGAGTAGAGTCCTCTAATGGAAAGAAGGCGCAAAACACAAGTTGCTTTGGGATATGAAAGAAGTCTCATACCATTAGTAATGAACCCCCAATGGGATTAAACCATTAAGTATAAAACTTCAATTCCACACTTAGGCAACAAATGACTTTCAACAACTTTCAAAGCAAAAAGAAAAACCAAGAAAAGAGGGAGGTTGCAGAGGTGATTAGTAATGAACTGAAGTGCAAAAACAACACCAAAGCATGCAATCAACTCAAACAAGAGTTGCCTAATAGCCTAAAACACCAACCTTGTAAGGGACTATTACACTACAACCATGCAAAACAAGGCCCAACTGACCCAAACAGCCCAAAACAGAGCTAAAGTAGTTTAAAATAGAGGCAAAAACATGCTGGAACAAAGCTACAAAAAGGTAGAAAATCATGCTAACACATAGAGTTAACTAGGCTAGCAAACAAGATACAAGGAGGGAGGCTAACCCCTCCAATTTTAGACTTCAAGACATGTTTTTTGTCACTAAAAATACTCTGAAATTCATTGGTAAAAGCCCAAAAAGGTTGGTTTGAAAGTGGAAGAAAACAAAGGTGCAAAAGCCTTAAAAGGAATAAATAAAGAATGGTGAGACACACCCCTAACCTTAAATAGCTTTAAAACACCAATTTCAGCCCATTAAAACAGAGTTTTTACAGCTCAAAAATGGCCCAAAAACAGTGGAAGAAAAGATGGAATAAAACAAGTATACTAAAAACAAGTTCAAGACAAGTTTATACCTCTTAAAGCCAAGCACATTTTAGGCACAAATACAAGTCAAAATCACCTTCAAGAGCTCCAACAAGACCTCAAGGGATCTCAGTTCAAAGGTGATCAAGTTTGGTTAAGGATGTGTATGTGAAAGAGTGATATAACTAGGCAAGTGTGCACAAAATTGCAAGAGAGAGAGAATCTAGAGAGAGTAAGAGAGAATTTTGAGCTTGAAATCTTCTAACCTCAAAACATGAGAGAGGGACTCCCTATATATAGAAAACATATGAAATCTATACAAGAAGATCTAGCCCTCCACGTGTGGACAGATGCAAGCATCTGTGCAAATAACTGGCACAACTGGCATAAAATATCTGCAGAAAAAACACTGGTGGCCGGCAGACCAGAAGCTCTAGCCGGAAGAAGCCTTCATAGATGGCTGGCAGGCCACCAAAGACTGCAGGAGGGAAAGACCAAGACATGGTCCAAAAAGGAGACAAAATAGATGCAGGGTTTTGAAAGGCTCAAAACTTGTGGCATTCCGCGATGAGGACTTCAAGCACTCGGCGAGCAATCAAACTCGTCATCAGATGTACCTGCAAGAACATCCAAGTCTTGAAGGGTCGTCAAAAAGGTGGTGTCTACAGTTGCCCCTCTTTGACAGAACTCGGAGTCATGAAATGACATGAGTGAATGTCAAAGTCCAGAGACGACCCATTTTTGGCAAGGCCGTAAAACTTGGACACACAATCAGAAGACAGAAAACAAAATGATTGCACCTGCAGGCTCTACGTATCCTTCGCAAGGATTGAAACCAGTGTAGTTCTGGGGCAAAATGCAAATGATATGCATGATGCAGGAACATAACTTATGATCATGCAATGAGGCTGTGCAATGAACATTATAAATGAAATGCTATGAAAGAAATGCCATAGTTAAACAAACTAAAACAAAGCACAGTAATTCCAAACATGGAAAGAAATAAGTAAATGACACGCCACGCGTGAGAATCACGAGCCAAACCACATTTCATGCAGAAAGGATGTAAGAAATTAAAGCTCAACTAGGTGATGCGCAGGAAAGACAAAGGGCAACGTAACCGTTGGGCACACCCGAGGTCAACCGAGATTTACAACACATTGCACGCGAAAGAAGGAAAATGATGGTGTGACCACCGGGCGCACCCAAATGTTTTTAACTGATACAAACAATCCTAACGCATCTCACGTGAGAGGAGAAGAGGTGGTGTGAACACCGAGACGTACCGAATGTTTTTAACCGAAGGGGTTGGTGTGAACACAAGGACACACCTGAATGTTTTTAACCAAAAGGGGGG